>VDFB02379711.1:96353468-96952518 GCA_007258455.2 Sequoia sempervirens
ATGAAACCACCTGAATTATGATTAGATTTTCATTTATGTCATGATTATCCTCAAAAATATGCATTGAATGAGACTTGTGGATGTAAAATAAGGCTAAATAAAGCATAAAGAAGCCTAACTATTTAATAAAATCATAGAAAAGTGAAATTGAAAAATATAAGAATTTTGGTACATTGTAGTTGAATGGAGTAATGAAAGATCAGTGGCTTTGTGGAATGATTTTCATGCAAAGGAAGAAGAAACAGTTTAGGTGATTGAAACTACTAGCTCTAGCCACATGACTTGTGAAAAGGGAAGGTTCATCGGTCTTAAGAGGTGTAGTGGTGGAGCACTCATGTTTAGTTTTGATGAGTTAACACAAGTTTGTGGAAAGGGTGCTATAACCATTTATAGAAAAAATGAGATTGAGTATTTCCTTTATGTCAAAGGGCTAAAGCATAATTTTATCAATATCAAAGTCATATTTTTAGTAAAGGATATAACCTTATATTTCTTGCCAAAGCTTGTGAGATTAGGAAGGTAGGGTCTAGAAGGTTAGTTTTTAAGGGAACTTTAACAAATATAAATGATTGTCATCTAAAAGAAGCAAATAGAAGAATATTTTTATTAACTCAATCAAAGGAAAGTCAGTTGTTGTACAAGCATATAGGACACACTAATTTTGACAATATGGTAAAGATTAGTTCCACTTATGCAGTTAGAGATATGCCAAAGATAACTAACCTTGTAAAAATAGTTTGAAAGGAATGCAAAATGGGAATGTAGAGAAAGATAAATTTCAAGAGAAATGAGTATTCTTCTATAAAGAGTCAACAAGGTGAAAGGTACTTCATGTTGCTTATTGATGATTAGTCTAGAATGACTTGGATTACATTTTTAAGAGAAAAATTAGAATATTTTTATTTACGTTTAATATTTTCAAAGGAAAAGTTAAGAATGAAATGGATGCTGAGATCAAATGCTTAAGATCTAATAGAGGAGGTGAATTTACTTCAAATTAATTTGTATTTTTTTTTATGAAGATCATGGTATTAGGAGGCATCTCACTATTCATATAACCCCTCAACAAAATGGGATAATGGAAAGGAAAAAATAAGAATTTGCAAGAAAAGTTCAAATTGATGTCTATTTTATTAATAGAGTATAGTTTAGGTTCAATAATACTAAGACTGCTTATGAGGTATGGTATGGAAGGCCTCCTCCTATTAGATACTTTAGGATCTTTGAGAGAAAATTCTACATTAAGAGAGATGAAGAAGATCTTGGAAAGTTTGATTCAATGTGTGATGAATAGACCATTCTTGGTTAATCAACTGGAAGCAAGTCCTATAGATGTTACAATAAGAGATTGACATAGATAATTGAAAGCACAAATATTAAGGTAGATGAATATTTATGTTAGATATCATAAGAACCAGAGGTTTTTGTAACTTATACACCTCCCTATATTGAAGAAGAAGAATAAGAAGAGAAAAAGGATAAGAAAGAAGAATAAAAAAAGGTTCCTAAGACTTTAGAAAAGCATGGTAGAAGAAGCATTCATTAGATCAAATTATTCAAGATAAAAATGAAGGTGTACTGACTAGGAGAAGGTCTACAAAAGAAAGTGAGAAATTCAATCTATATTTACTCTCAAAACTAGAGCCAAAGAATTTTGTTGATGCTAGAAATAATGAAGGTTGGTTGAAGGAAATGAAAGAAAATTTGAATTAGGTAAAAAAAATCAAATATTGGATTTGGTTCCTAGAAAAATTGATAAGAATGTTATAGGAATAAAGTGGGTTTTCTAGAATAAGCATAATGAAGATGGTGAAGTTGTGAGGAATTAAGCAATATTGGTATGTAAGGGTTATTCAAAATTTGAAGTTATTTAGTTTGAGGGAACTTTTGCTCTGGTAGTTAGAATGGAGGCAATAAGGATGTTTCTTTCCTTTGTTGTTCACAAGAATTTCAAAGTCTATCTAATGGATGCCAAGTTAGCCTATTTGATTGGTGATTTAGAGAAGCACGTCTACATTAAGCTACCAAATGGTTTGCAACTATCAAAAAATTTGGATGGTTTGTAGACTCTAAAAGTTTCTATAGTTTGCTATGCTTGGTTGGATAAGTACTTCATAAATTTTTAAAGAAAGGTATTATAGATAGTAATATTTACATTAAAGAAGATCAAGACAAGATTTTGATAATTTTTGTATATGTTTATGATATCATCTTTGGTGGAGATGATAATATGTGTAGGAAGTTTACAAAAAAAATACAGAAAAAGTTTGAGATGTCTATGATTAGTGAGTTGTCTATCTTCCCGGGGCTTCAAATTTCTCAACTTTATGATGTAATATTTATTTCATTATTTCTCAGGCTAAGTATGTTTAAGATATGTTGAAGAATTTTGACATGGAGTATTCCAAATAAGCAAGTACTGCTATGGTTACTAGTTGTCACTTAAGCAAGATTGATGAGTCACCTGAGGTTGATCTGACTCTTTATAGGTCCATGATTGGAGGCTTAATGTACTTGAATACTTGTAGACTTGATATTATGCATGTAATATTTTTGGTTTCTATATTTCAAGATAATCCTAAGAAAAGTCATGATAAAGAAATATAAAGAATATTCAGATATTTGAAGGGAACTTTGGATTATGGTTAGTGGAATAAGAAAGATGATAAATTTTCTTTGAGTGCTTATACAAATGCTAATTTGGAAAGATATGTGGAAGATCAAGGAAGCACTAGTGGAAGTGCATTTTTCTTAGGAGACAGATTGATCTCTTTGTTTAATAAGAAGCAAGAATTAATGTCCTTATCCAGAGTAAAATTTGAGTATATTGCTTCATGATCTTTTTACACCCAACTGCTTTGAATGAAGCAGACTTTAAAGCATATAAAGGGTGTATGATGAATGCATTCAAATATTATGTGATAATAATAGTAAATAAACATCTCTAAGAATTTGGTGATGCATTCAAGGACCAAACTTATTTCTATCCAACATCACTTTCTAAGGGAAAGGTTTCAGAACAAGAAGTTAGATTGGAGTATGTGCCTACTAAGGATCAAATTGCATACATCTTCACTCGATGTATAAAGGGTACATATGTCAAGGGGAGAAATTAAAACTAAAGTGTAAGGATTCATTAGGATTTCAAATGATGATAATTGGAAATATAAATTTACTAAAAAACAAATACAACTAGCTGACAAATGGCATTGGAAATTTAAATAATAAAATTGATACTAACATATTCAAAGATGAGCCAAAAATGGGTGGGATAGGGCGTGGGGTACCCTAGAATAGATCCATCCTTTTTCGAGCCCAAAGTGCGTGGGGAAAATATTAAATGCTCATTTCCATTCCCATTGTTTTTTTTTTGAAAGATGTTTAAAAATGGGCAGTTAGATGAATAATTAAATCCAAGCCTATAAGTGGGAGCTAAACCTAGGATGAAATTGTCAAGGGTGACAATTCTTGATGCTACAAAAATTTATCCCTTATGGGTAGATTTTTAGGATATAATCAAATTTCAATTGTCTTTGAACATGAATATAAAAATTCCTTACTACTCCTTGGGGAAACTTTTGTTATCAAGTTATTTTATTTGGGAATAAGAATGTCAAATCCACCCATCAAAGATAAAAATAATCATATTCTATGCTATGTTACATAAATTTCTAGAGGACTATGTAGATTCAATATTTTATCCAAGTCAAAAATAAGAGATGAACATTTATAGTTTTTTAAGTGATTTTTTGAATGCTTTAGTGAATATAATTTATGGATTAAATCTAATAAATGTTCCTTGATTTAGAATTTAGAAAATTAGTAGAATTCATTTTCTCTAGAGGAGGTATTGAGGTTCACCCAACTAAAGAAAACATCATTATAGAGATGCCACTACCACCAAATATTACACAATTGCATAATCTTTATGGAAAATTATAGGTGAACAAAATAATTATTGCATAGTTAGTAGATATATTCACATCCATAAATTCTATAGGGATAGATCTTGTCAAAAATATTTTGATAAGATAAAATAATATGGTGTATCTCCTCTAGTCCTCATGACACCTATTCAAGGGAATCCATTACTACTATATATTTCAGCCACATCAATTTCCTTGTGGCCACTTCTTTCTCGAAAAGACTTTAAAGGTTAGGAAAGGGTCATATATTACATTAGTATAACATTAATTGGTTACAATATTACATATACACCAATGAAACATGCACATTTAGCTATCATTTTTAGTTCTCACAAGCATTACATTAGATGCTCAGTTAGAAAATTAAGATAATATCTAAAATTGACCAACTAAAATATCAAATTTCTAAATCATCTCTCATAGGTCAAATCAAAAATTGGTCATTACTAAATTTGGTATAGAGTACATGGGAATAAGAGAAATAAAATAATAGGTCATAGATGATGAATTAACATATTCAACTTTGATATATAATCATCCATTAGTAATAATTTTTCTTGATGATCACATCTTAACCTTTGATGATGTAACATCAGAGAAGCTATATTTTGTTGGGTCATATACAAAAGATTTGGTCACATTCAACAATCCTCTTCATCACCCCTTAAGGTGATTTTATTCCTAAAGAATTCAAGAATATTTTCCCATGTACTAATAAAATAACAAAGTATGACGCTTGAATCAAGAGTCTTACAATAACAATACAATGGATTGTCCATTATCTGCTAAATTATGGAGATTTGCAACTTATTATCATCAAATTCAATAGTGATTATCAAAATGAAAATGAAAATTTAATTGCACCATAGAAAAATGGAACCTTATCATTTTCATGGTCTTTTAGGCCTTTCTTCATGATGTTTGGTCTATTTTGCTCTGATTTTATGATGTAACATGGATTGAACATGCATATTTAGGTACTAAAATTCAAATAATAACATCTTGTGAAGGTGTTTGTAAAGTGTTGTAAAGCATTTATACACTCTTCTAGACTTTATTCATTACAATTCACCTAAAAATCACCTTTTCATAACTAAACAAATCCTATTTTGAAGTGTTGTAAAGTTTTGTAGCAAGATTTCATGCTTTTCTAGGTACAAATTTATTATTTATCCCTTTCTTTTGCTTTATTTGACACTTTTATTCCCTTATAAGCCTTAATTAAGTGTATTTTTTAATGTAAATATGACAAACAACATTAAATACAAGATAATTCCTAACACCCATTTTTAGGTCCTAGGTGGGACCCATTTTCCATGGGTGATGAATGAGTCCCCCTTGGCTCCAAATTCAAAATATTTTAAATTTCCTTTTAGGTTTTTATTCAAAATAACTTGATATTGGCCTGTGATGAGGTATGAATGGGTTACTAAGGCACAAGATTGTATAAATATGTGATTTTCACCTCACTATACATCCCTCATTCATTCAAGCATTCAATCACCCATTCATCAAGTTCACTCATTCACTTATTCATTCAAGCATTCAAGCATCTTACAACATCAAATCAAGCACTATTCATGCATTTTGGAGCATCCATTGACACAACTTTAGATTTTCATCAACAAGGTTTGGGTGAGTTGATAGCATTTGCATGTTGTTATTTTATCATTCTCTTTTATTTCATTATTTTATTAAGGGTTTGATTACCAAAGTGGGGTTTGACCAAGGAAAACCCCTATTTGCTAACCCTCAACCATTTTTCCCCTATTGCATGTGTTTGTAGACCTTTTTATGTAGATTTAACAAGCATTTAGGTGATTTAAGAGTTTTCAACAAGTTAACTAGGTGCTTCAAGTCAAATCAACTCTATTTCAAGCTTAGAGAAGGTTTTCTGTACATTTCTTATAGAATTGACTTCGACAACCTGACAAGCAAACATTTCCAGATCTAGTGTTGAAGAGTTATCTCCTTATTTCTCAAAATTTTGGGAGAGGAATGATTCACCACTAGTGGTGAATGAGTTCCACCTTAAGACTAAAAATCTAAGTTTTGTCAGATTCCAGATCCCGATAGTCAGAAACTTGCTTCCGACAGATTTCACCAGTAGTAGGAGTAATTTGACACCCGAGGAAAATGAGTCCCACTGTTGATTTTTAGTAATCACAAACAACATTCAAGAAATTCTAGATTCCTCAAATCTTGCCTAGGTGCACTTTGATTCAACCTTTCTCTTTTTGTTTTGCATGTCATTCATCTTCTAATTCATTGTTTGCATATCATAGTGTGTTTTCTAGCATAGTTCAAATCTTAGTTTTGCATTCATAATTTTTCATTTAAATCACTTAATTGCATTTATTTCACTTCATTTAGCTTCAACAACATCATACATAACATAATTTGAATAAACCCCTTAGCATTTTTGGCCCTACCTCTCTCCTTTTAGGTGAAAAACCCTAGAAGAGTTAGAGAAGTGCATTGGTGCCAAAAATCTATGGTTGATTAATTCATTATTAAAATGGTTGATATTCTCAAGGATCATTAGATTTCCATCAAATTTGAACATATTCATATAGATAATGCTAAATGTGCAAATTTTGTGGCTACAATCAGGTCCCATTTGGATGCCACAAAATAACCAACTTTGTGAGTTCTTAGTTGGGAACATTTTGTTCCCTACATATGACACCCTTAAATGGAAGCTCATATATATGAAATTTTTAGTCCCAACAAAACTTGTTATGATAATATTTATAATTACCTCCATTCCCAAACATTGTCACCCAATCTATCTCTCATAAAATGTAAAAGTATTATCCAACACTTATCTCACTTCATCATACTTGGAAAAAATATATAAGGATATTGAAGGGTAATTTTCTTAGATTCTTTGATTCAAAATATGCTTCTCTTGGAAAAAAGAGGTGCAAAAAAGTATATGTGGTGCACACACTAGTTGTATTTTCCTAGAAAAAATATATTGACAATAAGCTATTGTTGGCCCATCATGGAATATGATACATGTTAATTTTTGAAGAAATGGCTATCATGTTAGCAATATAGAGATTTTATCTATGAAGCCTCACAAGTGTTGTAGCACATTACCATTCCTTGACCGTTTTCATAATCAAGCCTTGATCTCATGTGTAGGAATCACCCATCTTCATCTAGAAACAATAAATTCATAGTCACCATCACTGAATACTTCACTAAATGGGTTGAAGCTATTCCTCTCATCTATAACATGATAGAACAAGTTTCCAAGTATATCATTCATTACATTATTTTTTGCTATGGTTTTTGTAATTATCATTGATAATGGTGAATCATTCAAAATAATGAATTGCACACTCTTTGTTGGAAGTTAAATAGCCAACATCATTGTTCCACTCTATACTACCAACAATGTAATGGTTAAGCATAGTTTTCTTATAAAATCATTTTGGATATCCTTAAAGAGATATTCAATGCTAACCATTATTGGTATCTTTAGCTTAATCTAGCTCGTTGGCTATATCACACTAGCATCCATACACCAACTAGTGTGACTTTATATTACTTTGTATTTGGTTATGAATCCATCTTACCAATTGAGGTCAAAATTTCATCTTTGCACATATCTTTAAGAGAAATTATTGATGATGATATGTATTATTTTGTATGCTTTCATGAGTTAGATATTTTGGATGAATACCCCAATTCCCTCAACCATCTTTAATCATACTAGAATCATCTTCATCATAGTTATAAGAAGAATATTAGAGTTGGATATTCTTAGATTTTCTTTATGGAATGGTTAGAAAAATATTTAAAATAAGGATAACAAAGAAAAATTCCATCCTAATTGATTATCCCATCTGTTGTCATTTCTGAATATTCCTCAAGATAATATTAGTTTGTTTCCCTTGAGGATTAAGATATTGATGAACTAGTCAATATAATTCATCTTAAATAATTATATGCTTAATTCAATGAATATCTCAATTGTAAAACTAATAGAAAATGAAAAAGTTGATATTAAAAGAGAATGTAATGAGAAAAATACTTTCCCTATGGTAAAAAAACTTCTATAGTTCCTTGGGTTACTCATCATGATGAAAACATGGAAAATAAGCATCATGTTTGACATTAAAAAAATTGAAAAGATACAAAGAGTACAAACAATAGTAATCCAGATAAAAAATATTCTCTTGTAAAAATCGCCTTTGGCAGCACCTTGGACAAGTACCATGGTGAAAAATTTCTTACAACAACCATGTGTAAGAAAAAGGACTTTATCATCTTGTAGGTCCTCGTCCACTTTCCCCTCTCACATCATGTAATTTAATCAAGTTTACTATCCATTCCATTTCACACCTTATCATACAATGGGATAGGTGACAACATTCTATTTCATGAATACATCTTGGTCTATGTATTTTGGCTCACTTAATGACTAGGATACCTTCCACAGTAGAGAAGTTACATGTGGTTTCCACAAATCCATCAATTAACCATAATAATATATCTAAACATAGAGATGTTCTTTTCAGACCATCAAACATCACACTTGAAGCATGCACTTTCAATGTGAAATTCTTGAAATTTACATCCACTTCAAGAGAATATGGTCAAAAAAACTATTTTCCATCATAAAAATTTCCTTATCACACATCAGTTTTCTTATACTAGATGTTTCTTTCCCTACAACAAACATTTATCTTATATGGGATGCTTCCTTCTCAAAATTAGACATGATCCAAATTTATCCTTTAGTCCTTTCCACACCATGGTATAAGATAATGTTCTTGTCTATTTATTGATCATTTCGTATCTTTTTCTTTGATTTCTCTTTTTTATTTTTTTATCTTTCTTTTGATTTATCTTTTGACCCTTACTATGCCCACTCTTGAGGTTCCCATGATCATTTTTTATCATGGTGTGCTTTGATATGGCATATAATGGTCAAGGTCTAGTATTTCTATGTGTTGTGTTTGATGCGGTCTATTGTTTGTAAGATACTTAGTCCATAGATTAGATACATTTTTACCTTGGTCTTATATAACTTGGTGCATAACATCCATTGTTATATCAACTAAAGGTTTTTTAATCTCAAATTCAAGATAATTCATAATTATCATTTCATGTTTCTTTTATTTTTCCATCTTTTATTTTATATTTACTTCTTCATCATCTCTTCTTTCGAGAGATCATCCATGAAATTTATTCATTGATAATCTCCCAAGGATCCATCAATCATCAATCATCTAATCTTATTTATTTTTAATTTTTAGTAGACAAGTGCAACACCAACATCATCACCATCTTCTTCATCTTTTTTTTTTTTTTTAATTAGCTACTTCTATTTTCTTTGAAACAATGTCACTTCAAGTTTTACTTCAAATATGGGAAAATTGTGGACACCTAAATTATACCACCAAACCCTAATCATTGTCATATATTTCACCTATCACTAATTGCATTACTTATTCATTAGTCATAATAAATTTATTAAGTTTTTTTAAGCAAAAAAGGCAAGCCTCGATAATATATATATATATATATATATATACATGATAATACCAAATCTTGGTTCAGATGAGCATATTGGTAGGAAAGAACTAGGAAGAAAACCTCTTGTTATAGCTCAAAAATATACAATTGTTACAAAATTGTCCCAATGATGAGGATTCATAATATAATTTTACAAAATTAACAGCCTGATACTATTCAAATGATACCCATCAAAACTATAACACTAGAGTGCATTTCATTTTTCCCCTAGCTAGCTTTTACGGCCCATGCTTTGATAATTACAAACATTAAATGTTTACAAATCCCATACAAAACAATACATTCATATTAGATTGAGCCCAAGTTACAACATTTATTGACAGACACATATTTTTCACGAACCATATACAAACAATAGGGATTGAACAAAACACCGAAGAGAAGACACTAAAGATATTGGCATTATTCTTCCATTTGGTCACCACCCTGTACTGAATTCTCATCCTGACCCTCAGGAATTTCCCACAAGCCCATGTCATTAGCAAAGAAATTATAATCCACAAGTAGTTCCTTGTCTTTGTTCACTTCCTACACTATATGATCCCTAGTGCAAAAACCTTGATGAGCACCGATAGCAGAATCTTGACCTACCTCCAATTTCTTTCCTCCTTCGGCTGGCTCAAACATTGCATTTCCAATAGCCAAAGCCGCTGATGAAGGGTTTCTAGAATGGTGGGGAGCATGTTCATGCAAGAAATAAATTGAATAATACTTTTCTTTAATGTCAAATTCCATAACCAAATATTATCACTTATTAATTTATAAGAGATCAATAATTATCTTACTCATTAATTTAGTTAAATAATATTTAATTGTTTAATTAAATGTAAGCTAATTTTGATTTTTAAATAATTTCTATTTCTGACTCTTCAATCTTCATTAGTCAATTCTATACATCCACTAATCATCTAACTCCATGTTCACTAATCAATTAACTTAGTATTCATTTAGAAACCTTTTCTCCATCCATCAATTAACTTACTCACATTTTAAAATATCATTCTTCATTCTTCCATCTACTTAGTCTACAAAAGGAAAGTGTGTGTTGCATAATTATACCATTATAAAATTAAATAAGTAAATAATTATCTCTTCATGATTTGAAATGCTAATTTTCTAATTTCCAATTGAATTGACTACTCAACCTCTTCAATTAAATTAGGTTATCATCTTAATCCTCATTCTTATCTCACTCAAAAATCTATAAATTTAGCCACTTCTTCATTATTTGAACAACTCAATCACATCAAATTAATCACATTATGTTGAAATCGCTCCATTATCAAAATCATAACTATTGTTATAAAAATAAAAGAGGGGTAAAAATTTATTCAAACTAAAAAAAATAAGTACAAATCAAGGGAATTATAGACCCCTATCAATATCCACTAAGTGGTCCAACCTTTGAGAAAAATCTAGGGGTAATTGACCCCTATCCATAATGTTCCAATTTTGTAGATGGTTAGAGGCCCATTTGGCTAAACAATCTACAACTCCATTCCATTTTCTAGGAATGTGACAAAAGGTAGCATATCCCAAGGAAGCACAAAGATGAGGAATCTATTTTATAATCAATTCTAAATGCCAAATAACATATTCCACTTGTTTTCACTTCAAAAAAGTCACTACCACTTGAGAATCAGATTAAAAAATGATCTTTCTCCACCCAAGAGCACAACCATGCTCCATAGCATATAAAATGACATGAGCCTCCATCACATTGTTAGTATGTAGACCCTTATAAAAAAGAAGATAAACTAAACTATCCCAAAACTATTCCACCCAACACCCCCAATACTAGCTTGAGTAGGATTTCCTTGAGAAGAACCATCCATGTTGATTTTCAACACATCCTAAGGAGGAGGACACCAATTACCCTCCATATTTATCTTCCGAAGAGGTTGGCCACATCTATTTCTCAAGTTCTATCTAACACCTCACACAAAACCACTCTGAAGAGAAAGATTGAGATGATTACAATAAGAAACATCTTCTGGTTCCACATCCTCAACCAAGTCACACTTAGCCAAAATAGTTTCACCCAAAGAATGAAGAATTTTCCACAAAAAATGTTTGACAACCAACTTCACACATTGAAAAATACTATGATTCCTCTCCAACCAAATATGCCAGATAACAAGGGTCTAACCAAGATCCCAATTAACTTGAAGAAAATAGGTCTTAATAGGGGCCTTGCCCCACCAAGCAAAGAACTTAGCCAAAGAAGAAACATGCAAATAGGCTTGGTTCCACACACCCCACTAGAAGTACAAAATATCCCTAGAGAAGGAACATTGGAAGAAGATATGGGAGACACTCTCCTTGCTATTACAACATAAAAGACACATCAAGGGACCTTAGAACCCATGCTTGCATAAGTTATCCCAAGTAGGACATTGATTCTGAACCACCAACCACATAAAAAAATTTCACTTCAACTAAGAAAATTTGTTCCACACATGTCTCCACCAAGGAACCTTAATGTCCCCAAACATCTGCCTAACCACCTCTCCATAACCTGTGAAAATAGAGTACTTATCAAATAAATCACTATTACTCCAAGCCAAGATATCATGCCCCACCAAGGTGTTGCATTCACATGAGGAAATAATCTAAGAAAAATCTTACCTGTCCTCCTTCAACCCTCCTGGTGGTCAATCAAAGGAGTGCTTCCATATAAGACTAGAAACCAACTCAAGATTCCAAATAGTCTTGTAATGTACAATCATATTCCAACCCACAACAATAAAATGATCATAAAGAGGCTGGAGGTGAGGATAAGCAGATAGGATAGGAGGATGAACATCCCAAGAAACCCTCCAAAAAAAATCATGGGAACCTATATGATAGATCCAAAATAGCCCCTTCTTAACCAACTAAGCCCCTATTTTTAGAGTATCCCAAGTCATAGATCCCCTTCCTTCTAAAGGGAAGCAAGGAACTTCAAAAGAGTTAACATACTTAAGATACTTATGGGAAAGAATGTGGGCCTAAAGCTGATGCTGACTAGTTTACCAATGCCAATATAACTTAGCTACAAGAGCTTGTCCATTCAAAATAGAAGATCATAAGCTAAGGATCCCCTCCTTCTATTGCCTACACACAGTTTCCCTCTTAACAAGACTGAACTTGGTTGACTACAAGTTACCACTCCAAAGAAATTTTCGAGAGAGACCATAGAATTCCATAAGGAAATACAAAGGAGCACCTTGCACAAAACACCTATAAATAGGGAGAGTCTGGATAACCATCGTCAAAAGAGTCACTCTTCCAATAGTAGATAGTGAATGATGAGTCTAATGAGTGACCTTATTATGCAACTTATCAAGTAAATTTTATTAGGAAGACCTAGGTTGCCTACCAACAACTAGAGGAATGCCCAGATAGACAAGGGAAAGAAACCCAATCTGAAACCTCAAAATATTTGCAATCCATTGTTGAATAGCTTGAGGAATATTAAAAAAGTAGATAGAAGACTTGTGCTTATTGAATTTTTGACCCAGAGCAACAAGGTAAACATCCAAAGCCTTCTTGAAATAAATAGCCTCTTGAATGCAAGACCTCCCCATAAAAGAAGTTTCATCAACAAACTAAAGATGAGAAATTTGTGGCATCCCATTGCCTCAACACCAACCTTGAATCATGCCTTGGGAAACTCGAGACCTAAGAAATTTTCCTAGTCCCATAGCCATAATAATAAATAGATAAGGGGAGAGAGGATCTCCTTGACAAAGGCCCTTGGAATCCCCAAAAAGCTTAGAAGGTTCCCTATTCATAATAATAGAGAAAGAGGAAGAGGTAACAAAGCTCATAGTCCAACTGCCCCAATCTGGAATAAAACAAAAGCCTAAGAGAATTATCCACAAACAATGCCACTTAACTCTCTCATAAGCTTTGGTCATGTCCAACTTAATGAACATAGATTTCTCCTTTGATGTCACCATAGAGTGAATGACTTCAGATGCAACCACCACCCCATCTAGGCTTTGTTTAATAGCCACAAAACCCCCTTGCTACTCAAAACTAACAAAAGGAAGACAAACTTTGAGCCTCAATATAATCAATTTAGTAATAATCTTGTATACCACATTACAAAGAGCAATAGGTCAAAAGAATTTGAGTTGATCAACACCTTCCTTCTTAGGAATGAGAACAAGTAAAATAGAATTCAAGGATCAAAGCATTTGTTTACTATGAAGAGATTCTTGGGAAACCTCTATCAAATCAAAACTTATAATATCCCAAAATTCCTGAAAAAATTCAATAGGAAACCCATTCGAAGCTAAAGCTTTACCTTTATTCATCCCAAAAGAAAACTCTTCCAAATTAGGAAAAGAAATAAAATGGATGAGGAAATCATTCATCTCATTGGTGATTAGGGAGGGAATGCAAGAAAGGATCAAATTCTCCTCATTTTCTGCAAGAGGTGAAACTTGAGTAAAAAGAGCATAATAAAACTATATAGCTTCATGAGACAAAGCCTACATAGAAGATATGTGGAGCCCTTCCAAATTAACCACATAAGAAATAAAACTCCTATTACAATGAGCTTGCATAGAATTATGGAAGAAAATAGTATTCCTATCCCCTTCATGAAGCCAATCAATCCAAGCCTTTTGTTTCTAGAAAATATCATCACGTAAATCCCACTCCTCCAGAACTCTTGTAGCCTAGGATTCATCTCATCCTAAAGCATCTGAGAAACCATAATCCTAAATTTGATGAGTAATAACATCTAAGAATGCCTGAGCATTCATCTTCATATCCTTTAGGTTTCCAAAACATAGCCTATTCCATCTCTTAATGTGAAATTTTACATGTTGAAGTTTCTTAACAAAGGTGTACATAGTTGTGCCATAAGTAGGACCTCCATCATGCCACCATTGGGTCATTGAATCATGCAAGGAAGAATCTTGAAGCCACATAAGTTGAAACTTAAAAGGATAATTCTTGAGAATCATAAAAGAGGTAGCTAAAAATTTAATTAGCCAATGATTAGAAACCCTCCAATCAAGAATCTTAGAACTAGTAACAAATCTTCTCCCCATCCAAAAATAAGAGACGAGAAATCTATCCAGCCTTTCAAAGATTGCATCCTCTCCACTCCATCTATTATGACACGTGAAAACTCCATTAGAAGGCTTAACATCAATTAAAGCTAGAGAATTCACATTCTCTTGAAAAATATCAGAGGCATGCCCAAGGCTAGTCAACCCCCCTCTTTTCTCCTCCAAACTCAACACAAAATTGAAATCACCAACTAAGACCCAAGGAAGATATGGAGCACACGATTGAACATACCTTATAAGTGCCCAAATCCAAATTTTCCATGAATATCAATCAAAGTGTAAACATTAGAAATGAAAATAGTCTCACCTATTTCCAAAGTGGAGGCAATGGAGATAGTAGAATGACTAGAAATCCACCAAAGGGGGGAAATCTTTCTTGGATCCCAAAAAAGAGCCAAACCCCCAGAACTCCCTTGAGAACCAACACACTAACACTAACCAAAACACTAGATACGAGAAGCACATTGAATCATGAAATAAATTGAAAGTTTAGTCTCATGAACAAAAAATATGTCAAGATAATGGACATCAACCAAATCATGAATAGCCTTTTGACAAGAGTTGCTATTCAACCACCTTACATTCTAGGACAAAATAATCATGGAGGAGATTGAGAAAATAACATCAATGGGTTTAATTGACCTATATTCCACCAACAAATCTGTAGTAAGTGTAATCTTTTCAATATCCTTCTTATGGCCACTTCTAGAAAAGAAATCGGACAAACCCTTTGTAAGAGTGCGTTGATGCACCCCCAAGGCTGGACAAGACCCCTTGCTCTTGTCAGAAGCTAGCCCCTCCACCAAATCTACCAAAACAATATCATCATCATCCTACATAGGGCCATTGGGAGACACTAGAGAATCTTGCACACCCTGTGAGAATTGAAGATCACGAACGAACCCCTATCCCTACACCACATCAAAACCCGTACTAGCAGCACCTAAAGGCACATCCATCAGGATTTCTTCCTCCAAGATTTGAGTAACAAACACATCAAACCGATTAAATCCCTCTTCATTATGCCTATCCCTTAAAGATCTCTTCTGACCAGGACCCTTAGCTCAAGGCTTGACTGACACAAAGGCATCGTTATCTAATTCACCCTCCATCATGGAATACTTCCCTTTGTCTTCCTTAACCACTTTGGTTGTTGAAGACGAAGGGGAATTATTAGAGAGAGGAGCTTTATTAACCCTACGACATTGTCTCTCGAGATGTCCATACTAATGACAAATCTAAAATAAAAAAGGGAAGGATTCATAATCGAGTGGCTGGACCTAAGACAAAGAACCAAGGAAATTTTTCAGAGAGTTCGGTAGGGGATTATTCAAATCTATCTCCACACAAATACAAGCAAAATAAATAACCTTTTTTTCAAGGGTTTGTTGAGCAACTGTAGTGGTATTATCTAGAAGAGAAACAATCTATCATAAAATATCTTCTCTCCAAAACTCTAGGGGAAGTCATGGCAGTCGAACCCAAACAGAAACCCTCGACGACAGTTCTTCTATTGAATAAAAACCCATATTCCAAGGTTTGATAAAAAAACTAACATGGTTCTAAAAGTAGGGTCCTAATCCCTCAAAAACTTGATTCCTATCAACCATATTGGAAAAACAACCATAACTGTTAGTAGCCACCATAAACTACATGTCCCCCTCAACCTACCACATCTTCCTGATCCAAGCTTCCAAAGATGATAGAGGTATATGGATCCCAATAAATTTGCATATTAGAGCATGTCTACTCCAATAAGAAACATCATCAAGAACCAATTCAAAATAAATGACCAAAACTAGATGATCCTCACTTCAGGGCAAACAACCATTCACTTTCTTCAACTTAGGGCCTTCCCCCATATAAAATGACTTCGGTTGTTGAGATTTTGTACCTTATGAACAACCATTGAGAGATGCACCACTCCCAACCACCACCAAACTATTAGAAATCTAATACTCCACCATCAACCCACCAACCCACACACTAGCCAAAGAGAACCAGAGACAAACAAGAAAGAAATAAAGCCCCCCCTTGGTATGCAACAAAACACCCCCATTCCCAATGGTAAACACACCACACCCAAGGAGAATGCAACCAATAAGAATAAGAAATAGGTCGACACCGGCATGTAGTGAGGGACAACCCTCATGCAAGACACCCAGCATGTCACAGGCACACCATGAGTGCCATTCGATCAATAGTCAAATCGTACCTAGTGTTATGCTATTGAGATTGCATTCACATTCTAAAAGCCAAGCAATAATATCATATTTTCTTTATGTTTGCAATGTATTTCATAGACTACATTTTGTTTGATTTCCATTTATTGATTTCAAATCTTTATGTTCTCTACTTTATCGAAATTCATGTATACATGAACTTCAAATTTTGATTAAAAATGGTATTGTCTAGAATTCTCATCAATGGATTTTTAAGCTAGATTTAGAGCTTTACTATGTTCTATTGAATCTTTTAAGCATTACAATTGTCCAAGTAAAAATTTTCATTTATATTTGAAAATTAATTAAATGATATTAATTTTAAAAAATTAAAAATAAATAAATTAAATGATATTAATTTTAAAAAATTAAAAATAAATTAAATAAATAAAAAATTCTTTATCTTTCTATAATAAAATATATAAATGAATCTTAACATTTTAAAATAAATAAATAGTATGTTTGAACATGATTTTTAGAAGTTAAAAATAAATAAAAGAATTATTTTGTTAGATTCAAATTACAATATTTTTTTTCTTAATTAATTTTATATCTTACAAATAAATGTTAAAAAAAAAAAAACTAAATTTAAAGATATTCGAAATATTTAATATTTGAATAATTAAAAATATTATGAAAAAAAATCATTTATATCCCAACTCCCAACTTTCAAAAATATTTTAAGTTAATATATACTTTTATAAAAAATATTATCATTCAAATATATTCTTTAAATTATTTTCTTAAAATATTTAAAAATTTATATATATTATAATTTCTTATATAATTTTTCACAGAATATATCCAATTAAAATATATAATTGGATAAATTTTAAAATTGTAAACCACGGCCAAAAATTTAAAAAAGGGTCCACAGACCATCAAATTCCTCCCCTGGGATCAGGTCTCATACTATCAGAACTGCCTATATTCCTCAAGTATTTTTTCTAAATAGAAATTTAAGCTGAATTTCTTTATCAGAATTAATTATTGGATTGATTTTTCGAGTACTTTTACTTGGTGCAGGTATTTTCTAAATGGTGAAATCGACCTTTTCAATTTGTTTAGAAAGGGTGTCTGAAATGGGCGGAATTAACAATATTTTTCTATTTTTAAGTGGGGTCCGAACTCATTTAAACACTATCAAAGTGTATCTTTCTTAAGCAGAAGTTAAATGGTTTTCGATTTAAGTTTTTGTAAGTGTAATGTTGGAACGTCATAAACGATGAGGTTAGAATGAAACTAATACGTAGAATGGATATCTCTGAATTTTTTGATTCTCAACCAAAAAAAAAAAAATTAATTCTCCAAATTTGATATAAAACATTTAAAAAAGAAGCATATACAAATGATGTGGGAGCCATTATCCATAGCAAGTATGAATACAAAACGTACAGGGAAAGAAGTATTGTTTATCAGTTATCGTAGTATACAGTAGCCCGAGCACAAGAAGTCTTTGAATAGTTAAAGAGTTCACGAGCAGCACACAGCACTGTGCTGCCGGTGAATCACATTCATTCACCGACTCGGATCCAAGTCCTATAAATGCTCGGTACAAGTCCCTAATCAAGACAGTAGCGGTGCGCAGTAATCGTTCTGCTATTAAGTAAGATATTGATGATGAAAAGAGCAGTAACAGTGGTGTTCATTGTTATGGTGGTGGTGGCAAGCACCATGCCAGTAACAATGGCAAATCGGGGGTACACATATCCTCTCACTCGCAGCACTACAAAGACCCCTTCCTCTCCCAGTACTGGAAGGACTCCTCCATCAAACAGTACTGCAGCGAAGTGTTCATTGGATGTTCTGAAGCTTGGAGCCTGTGTCGATTTGCTCAGTGGGCTTGTAAATGTGGGCGTAGGAGATCCTGTTGCAAACAAGTGCTGCCCTCTGATTCAAGGAGTTTTAGAAATAGAGGCAGCACTGTGCTTGTGTACGACAATCAGGGTTAAGCTTCTCAACCTAAATGTAGTTCTTCCATTAGCACTGAGCCTTGTTGCTTCCTGTGGATTGACTGTTCCTCCTGGATTCAGATGCCCTACTCACTAAGTTGCTCGTTTGATTTGGCATGATGTGGCAATTGTTGTGTGCTTGCCATTGTTGCATTGCAGTTTATCTAATATTATAATGTATTGTGAGAATAAAATAGTTATCCGTTGGTTTGGTTTGTAGCCTATATTCATTCCTTCTGCCTCTAGGAAGGATGGTTTACAGTGGATCAATAGATTGTTCATGTCTTATTCTGTAATACAACTTTCTGTTAATAATAATGTATAAGAGGCAATTATAAAAAATAGGCACTGATAAATGTAGAATTACTTAGAATGACATTATATTTATCTCGTTCAAAATATGATTAATTGATTATAAATGTTCCATTATTTTTAGATAATTATGATAAATAATATTTCGTCTTAATTTTAAATAATTTTATGAATAATTTTTTAAATTAAATGTTATTTTAAGGAAAATAAATATGTTTTATGATGGTTTTAGGAGATCTAATTAATGATAATTGAAATAAGAATAATTAGACAACATAACTAGAGATAAGATTGATATACATAAAAGAGGGTTGTGAGATTGGTTAGCTCTTTGTGTGTTTAAAGTTGTTCATGATATGGATTTAATTGTTTAATATGATCAATTATAAAATTTTGAAAAACTGAATTATTCTTATGCCTATCAATTTGTGATAGTTTTTTAATAAATTTAAATTATTGATAAGTTATATGATCTTTGCTAGAATTTCTGAAATACTCCTAGCCCTTAATTCATTCACTACATCAGGAATTTTGTCTATTTATACCTTTCTTGGATTTCATCCTCTACTAAAATAATCATAATTCCTATTTGTCATTAGTTGTACATGTTTCTAGGACAAATATTTTAATGAAAAGTGCCTTTATGGTTTATTCCTAGTAGAAGGATGCATGAAACATCATTCATGGTAACTCAAACTCATTTACCACTTTCACATTAGTTGGATACACAGGATAATTATGATAAATGCTTGTTATTGTATTTGTGAATGCTTATGTAAATATGTATGTAATTCTATTGATAGTGTTTTTTTATATGTTTTTGAAAGAGGAAAAAATGGGTTTTATAGGGACCCGAAACCACAAAGTTTACAAACAAAAGATAAGATCGTCAAAGACCCCATTAGCAGAGAGATTGTAAAGAAAACAACAAAATGATAAAGCCTTAGCCACCAAAAACGCCAGCAAGGGCCACAGAAAAGACCCAAAAAGACCAATGTTTTCTTATATGTTTCTATGATGGAATTTGATGAGATGATTAGATGATGGATAATGTCATAGCTCTTGTGTTTAAATTCAAAATTCTTATTGCTCGATTATATTATTTAGCACACAAGATGACATATGATGATCATATTTTTGAGAAAGGATCGACCTGGAAAAGAAAGATCTATTATTTTAATTTAATCTAAGGAATAGATTTAAGACTAAAATTGTATTATGTGGTTGTGAATTGATGTAATGTGCATTTTAGTTGACCATTGGTGATAGAGGTAGACTAATAAATGATAGATTTTAAAATAGTGATATCTTAGATAGAAAATAGATTAGACAATGCATTTATGAAAAGAAAAAATGGTTGTAAAATAATATCATAGAACAATGAGGATGGAATTTTATTATAAATATTGACCAACACTTTGGCATGAATGCAATCTATATGAATCATGTATGCTAAATTAATGAAGCCAACCGATAGAGCTCCCCAAAAATTTGCAATTTTTGAGAAGCACATGGATTTATTCAACATATAAAGCCATTGTCCCTATGGTTTAGATAGGGTTTTGGCTTAGAAAACCCTCTATTCTTCTAATTCCACGTTGACTTTCCCTACTGGTTTCTTGTTTTCCAAGTTGTCACTCGAGCCATCATATGCGTTTGGCCACCGACCCCTTTGGTTTAGAGAACCAATCATCTAGTTTGTCACCCACTTTAATGTTTTTCCTAAAGTTGGGCCAATAAATATTTTCCTAAATAACTTGAACTTAAGTCATTCATCCTTGAGGGTTAAACCATCGTTGGTCTAACAACGGCCCCTTCTTTCATGCTAACCTTGATGTATATGCAGGTTTATGGATCTATGACTATGGGAAATAAACCGAACCGTACCCGACCAGCTCACAGATGTCAAATGCCGACCAGTTATGCTATGCAAGGATCGTGAGATGAGGATGCATGTCCTTGTATGAATATGAGGCTTGTTCACCATTGTCAGGCTTACCACCACTGGTTCCAAACCGATGGTGAAGATCAAGTGTAGGGAATAATTTTTTTCGTTGCCCAATAGCTCGTGGAAAAAAGATGAATGCTCATTAAAGGCTACAAGAGCAGTGAGATCTTGAAAAATGGATTAATCCACGAGTTAGTGAAATGGGTGAGACCCGCTGACAGGTGAGGTGTCATCCTGATTTGGACAAATGTTATTGGCCGAAGATGAACGAGCAAAGAAATGTTGAAATTCAAACTCAATTAGCTCAATGTGGGCCATTTGATCTACCACCTCATCACATGATTGACGACTGACATTCAAAATCAAAAAATAGGCACATGATAGCCATTTAGTTCTGCAACCAACAAGCATTAATTGTATGCTCTTTGCAGGAGTGATCAAATTGATGTCCATGCATGTGGAGACTTAATTGCCGGTAATCATGAAGCATAATATGTAGAATCCCATGCACTTGGGAAATAAATGGTGATAATATGCACACCAAAAAATTGCCACCATTTTGTGTGTCTGTTTTCTATGCGAATTGATAGTTGTTATCATCACATCGCTTGATGAATACAGAAGAAATGATTGCTAGTTTCATCATTTGCGTTTAATAGTTAGTACTTTTTTGAATTTGAGTTGAATTAATAGTGTTTAATTGCAAGCTCGAGAAGCTGCCAAGCATCAAAATAAGTAAGTTTTTTGTTGTTAGAGTCCCAATTAGGAGGTCGCCAAGGTTCAGTGTGAAGAAAAAGTAGGATAGTGTCGATGAGAAGGAATCCAACATACCTGAACATGCTCTGATTGCATAGGAGAAGGTTCATGTCGATAAACCTTCACTTGTCCCTAGAAGGTGTAGTAGGAGGCTATTGCACCAAAGTGTTGCCACTAGGAAGATAAGAGAAAGGGGAAAAGAGCCTGCCCTGTTCGGATCCAAAGTTTCAAGGAGGGTAAGGTATGGATGTGGTTCATATGGGCGACATAATTGTCCAATTGCAATCATAGATAGTTCTTCAGAGAGTGCTATAGAGATAGACTCAAGCTATCAGTGGTATCTCATGATGCAAACTCCCATTGCTGCCTTGAGAATGAAGGTTTTGTTAGTTACGCCAATATTTGTGTGGACTCTGAGTGGGAATGATGGCTTTCTGCCAAGAAAGGACAAGAACCAAGAAGGAGATGAAGTTTCTCTCTTGTTGTTACCACAATGTAGAATAGGCATGTGTACCGTGGCTCTAGTGTTGGTGTTGGTCCTATGTAATGGAATTTCTTTATGGGTTGTTGAATTTTGTTATGAAGATGAAATTATGTGCTGGTTGTTCTCGCATTTTGGCATTGGTGAGTTTTATGCTAAACATGGAAAATTGAAGTTGACGTTTGTGATGACTATGCTAACCATAGATGTGGGTTGATGGGTTATGCTAATGATTAATGTCTACTTTTAGAGGTATTAGCTAATTTTGATGGTTATACATTGTTCCTCCCCTTTTGGGAAAATGATTGCAAATTGTATTTTGAGGGGAGTTTTGAAATGAAATGCAAATTATTATGAAATGATACATCTGAATTGTAACTACATTTTGATCCAGAAGCTTGTTTTTCTCCTTATTCTATATAAGGAATTCATGGCTCATTTGCAAGGGGTTATGATCTTAAGGTTCAAGTTGGGTACATGTTTGGGTAGAAAACCAAGTATAGAAAGAAATTAATGAATAGAGAAAATGACTTGTTTTGGCTCTAAGGCAAGTATGTAGTGATTTTAAATGGTTTTATAGAAATGACTGATATCAAAACAAATCTATAATTCTAATGCATGTACTCTCCTTTTGTAGGTGGCTACATGTTTTGAATGAAATATCAAGAATATCTTTGTTCATCTTCAAATATTTGATTAAATGCATGCTTCTGTTTCTACTTTGATTCAAGGAATTAATTAAAATGCTTAAATAGATTCATAAATGTGTGATAATTTATAAAGGATTTCGTAAGCATTCATGTCTTAGAAACTGTGAGCTCCATGATGCAAAGTATTGAGAGAGTTGTCCATTATTATTAGAATTAAATCATTTCTATATTATTGGTTGTTGTGTATGTGACTTTGATGCCATATTTGATAAGACACTGCTCTATTTGTTAAATATTTATATCATAAGTGTATTAATTATCTGTCTAGTCATTGATTTGAAATCAGAATGCAAATTCATTTTAAAATTAATCAATCATAAGGCATGTGTGTGAAGTATTTTGAAATAACCCTTGGTTCCTAGTGAGTGGGTCACAATTTGCTCAAAGATAAGCCAATGTTTCAGTAATTCATGTATATTTGCTCCTCATAGCAATTTATTTTTGAATTAATGTGTTCGACAATGTATGAACCAAAATGTACACAGTAGGAACACCTTCCTAGGTCCCACAGAGCCTAAAGTGTAGAATATTTTAGTCTTCGACTGAATCTTGTCAGTTGGCCATTCATTTTAAGGGTCTTGAGTATAGGAGTTGGCTACTCTTTAGAGATTCCTTAGGCGTGCTAGAAAAAAACCAACAAAATGGTGACTCTACTGGGGAAAACCCTTATTCTCCAAATGCAGATACAAAATGTAGAGTCCAATGGTGATGTGAATCTAAACATCTTGTTAAAATACTAACAAATTCTTGAACCTAGTAGACGATTTAAGTGTAGCAAAGATTGAAGGATCTAAACGTAAGTCCACTATGGAAGATAGCCTAGAACATGTTCCATTTGTGGAGAAACTTCATCTCATTTGAAGTTTAGTCCTCTGAAAAGAGGTGGAAACTCTAATTCAAAGAACTTGATAAAGCATACATTAAATGGCCTGATCTACAGTTTTAAAGATGAAGGATAGTCAACCGCTACAAAATACTAGGTATTGTCATAGAATTTGAAGAAATTTGAGCATATTATGGGTAAATTAGTATAAATTTCCCATGCTCGAGATGTAAATGATTCCCTAATAGGTGAATTAGAACTAGATGAGGGAATATTAGTGATAATTTAGAATTCCTTTTGCATATAAGCTGAAATTTGTGCATTATGATAAAAGGAGCATGTTATATCATTAGATCTTAGGAAACATTTATAGGGAATATATGTGCTAGATGATTATGATCACAATTGCAAAAGGAATTGATGTAATATTGTATAATTGCACAGTAGATCTTAAATTCCTTTTTTGAGAACTAAGGATGAGTTTTCAAAGCACACCATCTTGTGTAAATATTGATAAAAGCATACACCGTGAACAATCATTGTCCCACAGGGGAAATTTCAGTACTAATAGGTGTAGGGCCCTCAACTTTGAAAATATTTTTGGTTACCCAAATATTGTACCACCCAAGATCAGGGACAAAATATCAAAGTTCAGTGGTGAGAGGTCAGAATCAACAAGTAAGCATGTGCAAGAATTTGTTGATGTGATGGGAGATTATGAGATAGATTTTGAAGTTGTGGTTATGAAAATATTTGTTCAATCCCTAAAAGAAGATGCAAGAGACTAGTTCTCTTTCTTTCCAATGTCTTCTATACATTATTGGAGTGAACTTAAGGAATTTTTCATGGAATAGTTTGGTGAAAGGTTAAATCCAAATGTTGTAAGGAATAATTTCATGGAGATCTCTAGGGATAAGGAAGAGTTGATCCCTAATTTCAACCTTATATTTGCAAAGGTCATAAGAGATATCCTTGAACACATGAGGCCAAACGATGCAGAATGTTTGGTTGTGTATTTAGGAGCATTTGACAGTAATGTGGGCTTATTGCTAAGAGATAAACAACCTACTACCTTATAGAAAGCCTACCAATATGCTATGAATATTGAGAAAAATTTTAAGTACTCAATGATGAGGGGACATGTGACTGCTAGTATGAATGGATCTAACAGAATTCAAACTATTGAGCCAAAGAAATTGGGAATTAAAAGTGTTTGTTAGGGAAAGGATCTCTTAGATGTTATATCCACATTACCTCCATGAGATATAGAATAGGAGCAAGCATCAACTTCATATCAACAAGGATTGTGAAGGGTTGACTCAGTATTATCTTTTAGAAAGTTGTATGAAATGAAAAGACATGTAAATGAATCACCATATGACTTATTTTCAAGATTCCTAGATGTTCTGATGAAGATACCCAAAAGTGTTAGACATAATGACTTAATGTGTATTGATTTGTTTTTTGAAGTCTACAAATCTAGATTAAGCAAATTGCCTAAGAATTTGAAGCCTCATAGTCTTGATTAGGTAGTGGATTGGATAAGTACTATGGAAGAAATTGAGCATAGTTATATGTCACATGTTGTTTCCCAAAATGTGGGCAATAATTTCCATAGTGAGGAGAATCAAAGGCTAAGGTTGACAAATCAAGAAGATGCATTAGTATGTGGATAGTTAGTTGATGACTATTGTCATTTAACAAGTAATCTAGATGTAGGCTCAGGTAGTAGTGATGAAGATAAAGAGACAAAGTATGAGGATAAGAAAATAGTACCTAATTCTCTTCCTTGGGATGTCATAGTCTATGAGAAAACTCAAGAGGTACAGGGTGAAACATCACATGTTGATTTAATCAGTGATGGAGATGCACCTGGTCTTAGTTGTATGGCACAAATGAGGAATCAAAGAGATGAGATGGATCTTGGTAAATCTACTATTGAATATGATTCTTCTTATGAAATGGAGATGGGATCCTTTGCTTCAAGTAGGGCATATGTTAATAGCCTTGAAGGGGTGTGTTTCCTAGGTAGTGAGCAATTCTCTTCATGTGAAGAATTTTTTGAATGTGGATCAATTGTCACAAATGCAAATGATGAAGAGGATATTGAAAGTGTTTCTCTTTGCTCTTCAAGTGATTACACTGATTTTGAGTGCACTGATGATCAAAGAAATTAGGATCCTGACATTGAAGAGGAAGGGGTACATGTGAGAACTATGAAGGTGTGGAAAAATCCCTTATTTGATGAACCGTTGTCACTAGGTGAGGTTACCAATGATGACCCCTACTGGTGCAGGAGCAACCCACCTTTTGTGGACAATCCCAATGAGTCTCTAGCAAACACTACTTGTGGACATATTGGAATTAATGCAAATCAGACAAGAAGGGGTGAATGCTTGGATGGCATTGAGGTTTTTGATCTTATCTTTGGAGATGGTTAAGTTGAAACATTGATACCCCATTCATATGGAGAATACAATGTTATAAATGTTGTTGAATAGGGTGGTGACACACATAATGGTAG
Organism: Sequoia sempervirens; assembly: GCA_007258455.2. NCBI lineage: Eukaryota > Viridiplantae > Streptophyta > Pinopsida > Cupressales > Cupressaceae > Sequoia > Sequoia sempervirens. The sequence goes on from VDFB02379711.1 coordinate 96,379,745, forward strand.
GTCTAAAGTTGGGAATGTCATTTCCCATGATGATGATTGTAGATACAATACTACTATTGATGAAAATATTAAGCACAAGGAAGAGGTTCATTATGATGAAACAAGGATTGATGAATATCTACACATCCCTATAGCTTATCGTGATTGTGGTAAGTTGGCCACTAAAGTAATATCTACAAATACAAAGGGAAATGAAACACACATTAGTAAAGGAGAAGGCTTAGTTCTTGACCATAAGGAGAAACAACTTGAAGAATGTTCAAACCATATGGGTACTGTAAAACCCTTTCATTGGTATGAAGAGCTATTAGATGATATAAATAGTAGTGAATGTGCTAATGATTAGTATGAGATGGGTTTCAAGTGTTACTTTGTTGATGCCCCATATCTTCTTGAATTGATCATGGAAATATTTCCATTAAGTGGATATAAACCTGGTATTGAAGACAAATTAAATGCTTATTCATTTAAGAAAGAAAATGTAGACTCAGTCTTGGGTCCTGATTTCCAACTCATGCAAATTATTGAATTTGAGTCTTTTTATTTTGATATATATTTGAGAATTTCTTGCATAATGTGAATCATAATAGCTACAACAACTTACGACTAGAAATGCAGGAGGAGTATCAAGACAAGATTCATGATAAAGACAAAGAAATGAAATATGAATATTTCATTTTCCAATGCAAGTAAAGGAGACCATGTTAGAATGGGATTATGGGCAATGCTATTTCAAAAGAATGGTAGGTCATGTTGGTTCTAATGAAGTCGATGGTGCAAAGGTATTTTTTGCAATGATAGATCCACTACCAGTAGAGCAAGACAAAATATTTGACAGAGGAAAGAAGTAGGCCTAAGTTTTGAGGGCCAAGGGCCTCCAATTTGAGGAGTGGAGCCAATTGTGTGAAAAGGCTTCTCAAGGAAACACATTGCATTGTATATTTTGTAAATAATGTATATAGGTTGGTTTGGTGTATTTTCTTTCTGATGTGTTTGCTTGCCTTGTCTGGGAAAGATCTTGGGTTTTGTTTCCTATCCTGGTCTGCTTCAACTCAAGATCTGGATTCTCGCTATACCCATTGGGGTATATGTCCCTGAGCATGAGCCACTGATGGAGCTCCCCAAAAAATTGTAATTTATGAGAAGCAAATGGACTTAATTAGCATATAAAGCACTTGTCCCCATGGTTTGTATAGGGTTTTGGATTAGAAAACCCTCTGTTCTTCTAATTCCATGTTGACTTGCCCTACTGGTTTTCCCTTTTCCAAGTTGTCACTTGAGCCATCATATGCATTTGTCCACCGACCCCTTTGGTTTAGAGCATCGATCATCCAGTTTGTTGCCCACTTTAATGTTTTTCCTAATGTTGGGTCAATAAATATTTTCCTAAATGACTTGAGCTTAATCCATTCATCCTTGAGGGTTAAACTAATGTTGGCCTAATAATGACCCCTTCTTTAATGATAACCTTGTTGTATGTGCAGGTTTAGGGATCTGTGACCATAAGAAATAATCTTGGTTGTACCCCACCAGCTCATGGATGTTAAATGTCATTCAATTACACTATGAAAGGATCAAGAGATGAGTACACATGTCCTTGTACGAATGTGAGGCTTGGTCTCCACTATCAGGCTTACCCCTATGGTTCCAAATCAATGGTGGAGATCTGGAGCAAGGAATAATTTATGTCATTCCCCGCTAGCTCGTGAAGAAGAGATGAATGCTCGTTAAAGGCTGTGAGAGTGGCAAGATCTTGACATGTGGATTAATCCACCAGTTAGTGAAATGGGTGAGACCTGTCAAAGAGTGAGGTTTCATCTAATTTGGATGAATGTGATTGGATGGAGACGAAGGAGCAAAGAAATTTTGAAATTCAAACTTAGTTAGCTCAATGTGAGCTGTTTAATTTACCATCTTATCAAAGGATCGACAGGTGACATTAAAAATCAAGAGATAGACACATGATAGTTGTCTAGTTCTACAACTAGTGAGCATTAATGGTATGCTCTTTACAAGAGCAATCAAATTAATCTTTGTGCGTGTGGACACTTAATTTCTAGTAATCATGAACCATAATATGGAGATTTCCATGCACTTGGGAAATAAACTGTGATAATATGCATGCTAATGAATTTCCACCATTTTGTATGTGTATTTTATGTGGGCATTGATGGTTGTTATCATCACATCACTTGATAAATGCAAGAGGAATGACTGCTAGTTTCATCATTTGTATTTAATAGTTAGTAATTTTATGAATTTGAGTTGAGTGTGTTTGATTGCAAGCTTGAGAAGCTTCCAAGCATCAAAATGAGTAATTTTTATATTGTTAGAGTCCCAAATAGTAGGTTGCCAAGGTTTAGTGTGAAGAAAGAGCATGATAGTGTCGATGAGTAGGAATGCAACGTACATGAACATGCTATGATTACAGACGAGAAGGTTCCTATTGATAAACCTTCGCTTCTCCTTGTCAGCTATAGCATGAGGCTATTGCACCAAAGTTTTTCCACTAGAAAGATAGGATAAAAGGGAAAAGAGACTACCATGTTTGAATCCAGAGTTTCAAGGAGGGTAAGGTATGGGTGTGGTTCATACAGGCGATATAATTCTCCAATTTCAATCATAGATAGTTCTTTAGAGAATGCTATAGTTATAGAGTCCAGCTATCAGTGGTATCTCATGACGCTGACTCCATTTGCTAACCCATGAATGAAGGTGCTATTATTCATGCCAATATCTGTGCTAACTCTGAGTGAGCATGATGGCTCTCTACCAAGAAAGGATAAGAACTAGAAAGGAGATGAATTTTCCTCTCCTATTGTCACCATAGCACAGAGCAGGCACATTTACCATGGATCCAATGTTGTTTTTGGTCCTATGTAATGGAATTGCTTTATGGGTTGTCGAATTTTGTTATGAAGATTAAATTATGTGTTGTTTGTTCTCGCATTTAGGTGTTTGTGAGTTTTATGATGAATATGGACAATTTAAGTTAGCTTTTTTGATAACTATGCTAACCATGGATGTGGTTTCAAGGGTTACACTGATGGTTAATGGCTACTTTTGGTGGTATTAGCAAATTTTGATGGTTACACATTTTGCTTCCCCTTTTGGGCAAATAATTGTAGATTAAGTTTTAGGGGGATTTTGAAATGAAATGCAAATTATTGTGAAATGATACATCCAAATTGTACATGGATTTTGAGCCAGAAGCTTGTTTTGCTCCTTGTGCTATAAAAGGAATTCATGGCTCATTTGTAGGGGCTTTTGATCTCAAGTTTTTTGTTGAGTATATGTTTGGGTAGAAAACTGAGTATAGAAATAAATTAATCAATAGAGAAAATGATCTTTTTTTCTCTAAGGCATGTATGTACTAATCTTAAATGGTTCTATAGAAGTGAATGATATCAAAAAAAATCTATAATTCTAATGCATGTACTCTCCTTTTGTAGGTGGTTGCAATTTTTGAATGAAATATCAAGGATATCTTTGTTCATCTTCAAATATTTGTTGGAATGTGTGCCTATGTTTATTCTATGATTCAAGGAATGAATTAAAATGCTTAAATAGAGCCATAAATTTGCAATAATTTACAAAGGATTTGGTGAGCAGTAAATTATTAGAAACTGTGAGCTCCATGATGCAAAGTATTGTGAGAGTTGTCCATTATTATCATAATTAAATTATTTGTATATTACCGGTTGTTGTGTATGTGACTCTATTTGACAAGACACTGGTCTATTTGTTAAATATTTACATCATAAGTGTATTAATTGTCTATCTAGTCACCTATTTGAAATTAGAATGCAAATTCAGTTTAAAATTCATCAATCATGAGGCATGTGTTTTAAGTATTTTGAAATAACCCTTCGTTCCTAGTGAGTGGGTCGCACTTTGCTCAAAGATAAGCCAATTTTTTAATAATTCATGTATATTTGGTCCTCATAGGAATTGATCTGTGAATTAATGTCTTCTACAACATATTAACCCAAATGAACACAATAGGAACACCCTCCTAGATGCCACAGAGTCTAAAGTCTAGAAGATTTCAGTCTTCAACTAAATCTTGTCAGTTGGCCATTCATTTTAAGGGTCTTGAGTATAGGAGTTGGCTACTCTTTAGAGATTCCTTATGTGTACTGGAAAAACACCAACACCAACAATTGAAATGAGAAAATATACTCAAAAGGATATATGCATGGATGATACCAAATTCATTCTCCATGTTCTTAGTAGAGTCACATATTTAAAACTCTGAAAAAAAATATTGGTACTATCTAAAAAATATCAATATCATACATAATAATTAATATATTTTATATTTTAATATTGACTTATATCAAATCTACTAAAATATTTTGTGTAGATTTGAAAAAGAAGAAAAAGGATAAAAATTTGTGTGTTTTCTCTTAGTGTAGTTGTTTATGCTAATTAAGGTTATGTTGATGCAAAATAAATAAAAAACAAAATAAAATTAGCTAGGTTCTAACAAGGATATCCTTAATTGATAACCACTATGAGATGTGTATGATAACGAATTAGACATGGGATAAAATATGCTAATTAAAATCATGCAAGAATAGGAAAATAGAATTGACTATGCAAATTTATGGAGAAATTCTTAAAATGGTATGAGATGTAATTAGATTGAGACATTTCCTTTAGAAAAATATTTATAAATTTTGTTCTATATCTACCCATAAAATATGGCCCAGTGATTAGAGAAAATAAGAATACTTAATTAGGTAAAATGACATGTTTGGTTGTAATGTCCAATAGTAATAGCCACCATAGTCACATTTTCCAAGTGGTGGATTTTTCCAAAGAGTAGACATATATGCTATATTTATAAGAATTTTACTAAGAATATATCTTATATCCTCAAAGATGCTTAGCTATTAGTGATCAATAGAAAATATTAAATTGGTAATAAACTTGTGAAGACCTTATGGACAAAATTGAAATAATCAAAGCATAATTGAAGGTTGGAATGATTTCACATGGAATATGGAATGATGGGATTCTAGAACTAGAATTTATGAATGCAGACATAATGAGGAAGAAACTTAATAATTTTTAGTTTAGAATATTGAATTTTTCCATGAAATAATTCTTAAAAATTGATGTCCTAGTTTTGAAAGAAAAGTAAAAAAAAATGATAAACTAGAGTAATATTGCATTTATAAATTCCCAATTTATAAGCATGGGTTGAATTGGTAAGATTTTTTAGAACTTCATATTAATTTGTATTAAAAACATGTTAATTTTAGTTCTCAAATAGATATTTGACCACCTTGAAAATTTAATTTTCTTGTAGAGGCCAATAAGGTAGTTGTAAGACCCTAGATCCCTTGTGGCCTTGTTGAGCATGTTAGTTGTTGTTGGTTTATGTCCTATTTTTTTTCATTTTATGTTGGATAATACATGTTAGTAATGATTTTTCCTATACATCAAGATTCTCATATTTTTTAATTTTTAACTAACTAATTTTTTCTAACTTATGTTGTGATTTTGTGTGATAGCCAAATGAGTTTTATTCCTTGTCTATACGTAGGTACACAATGATTGAGATGTTCAAGTATCGGTGATATTTTCATAAGTAGTAATATTTTGATGATAAATAGTACAATCAATTATTGCTTAACTCTAAAAGGTATTATGTAATTAGGGAAAATTAAATCATATGTTACTTGTGTAGGTTTAATTCTATAGTCGATTATTATCAGAAGGTTGTTCTCCGTATACCATTTGTTTTAACTATTATTGATAGATACTAAAACCTTTTTTTTTGTTGAGTAAATAGGTTAAAATTGGCCAAAGTTGATCAAGGGGTTAAGGATAAGTGTTTTAACCTTATTTTTAAGGGTTGTGCATGTGAGAGAGGTTGTTTATTAGACTCTTGAGTCACCTTTTTAATGTGATTACTTATTTTATGTTTTAAGAAGTCTTTATGTGGTTTTGATTGTTTAAAAAGTTTCCCAAGTTGTAGGTCTATGGGTTAGGGGTCTTTAATCCTAGAAAACCCCTTAAATAAAGTTTAAAACTCACCCTAATTACCAACTTAAGAGAAGTAGCGAAAGTTGGAGTTGGTTGGGTGGATGGGAAGTTATGGGGAGTTGGTTGTCTCTCCCCTTCTATATATTCTTTCTCATTGAAAGGAGAAGGAGATTGTCTCTTTTGCTTATGCATCTCTCTCTTTTTCCTTTTTCCTTGCTCTTGTTTTTGGGTGTTGTCTTATATTTTTGGGAACAAGAACTCTTGGTGAAGAATGAAAGGAAGATGGTTTGAGTAGGAGAGGCTTCCACAAGATGTATGATAAATATTCTAGTAAGATAATTTCTTGTTAGATCTTTGTTGATGAGTAAATTAATGGTTGTGGTGTTTTTAATTCATTTGTGAAAATTTGTGTTGAATTCCTTGTTTTTATGATTGTGAGTTATGTTTTTGGTTTTCTTGAGTTGGGAATGATTATATAGATGAATTTTAGGGGGTATGAAATTGTTAAGTTGTCCTTGTGAATAGTAGTTGTGTGTGTGTGTGCTATGTGGTCCTTAGAGCTCGAGGGTGTATTGAATATCAATCCTATGGTTGGGAGGAGAGCTTTGATCCATATTTATTTTTTTGTTGTCTAGTTCTCTTTGTATGTACATGCTAAATTTTGGGAACTAAGTGGGTGATTCATGAAGACTAAGATTCTAAGCGAAGATTACGATGAGTCGTATAAATATAGGAGAGTTATTTAATCCTACTTGAGTGAACTTTTGTCATATGTGCTATGGTGTAGATGAATGAGTGAAAATATGTACTTTATGTGATTTATATGTGTTCTTGTGGTGGGTTTGTAAGGAATAAAAAATTCATATGTCACTCTACGTGTCTGGATATTAGCGAGGCTCCTTTTTTTATAATATACATAGGATTTTGTAAAAGAAATAATGTCTTATAATACAATTCCATGATGCATTTAAAGAAGATATCAATGATATAAATATTCTAAGTAAAAAAAGAACATTTTGCAAAACATTTGGGAGAAATAGAATTGGGTATTAGAGAATTTAAATATCTTAATACAATATAAATTAGCTGAGTTAGTTAAGTTAAGAAAATAAACTATCTTCACAAGTTAATAGGATTTATCTAGCTTCCTAGTTAATTGAATAATTATAAATAATTTATAAGGGTATGTACTTAGAGAAAAAAAAAATCATTATTTTCATTCAAGATCTTAAGAAGAAGTTTTTGAATACAAAATATATATATTCATATAAATGTATGCTTTAAAATATGTAAATATTGAAGTAATTTTAAATGTGCATACCCAATTAAATTAATTATTATATAAACATATATTTTGCAAGGAAATGTAATCATATATATATATATATATATATATATATATATATATATATATGATTAGAAATATTTTTATTTATTGTTATATTTCTTAAACTATCATTTTTGAAAATTAAAGTTAAAATTTAATTTTATATATATTAAGATAGAATTTTAAAAAATATTATAAATAAATGTTAGAAGGTGGTCAACACAGCCGACCCTTGGTCGACCTATGTAAATGCACAAGCCACCAAGGGAGGGTTGAGTTCCACCCATGGGCTTGACCCATGTAAGCGAAGGACCTTCGATAAATTTTATTTATTAGATTCCTAAAAATTTCTAAATTCGAAATCATATGAAGGGTTCAACTAAATCATTCACTATGCATATTTACACCAAAAATTGCATCGATATAGTCTTTAAATCCACCCTAAAAGATGAATGAATTCAAATTATCAAATCAAAGGTTAATATGTAGACTTAGAATTCCTTTGTGAAATTTAATCTCTAGAAGTTCTATGTTGCAAATTGGAGTAGGCTTGCGAACCCATTCACAATAATATGTACCTACAAATGACTTGTTGAAAAATTTGCATGATTGAGTTTGCAATACAGGTATGTGCAAGATCATCATGGAAAAAACAGGTTCGTAAGTGGCAAAAAATTTAGAAAAATCAGAGTTAGGCAACTTGACGTATTAATTTGAATAAGTTATCTATATAATTTCAAAAATATGTAAGAATAGAATGTGTAGAAAATTGAATTTAGTTTCTAAACTACTAGGGTTTTTTTTTTTTTAAATATCTGTTTGGTGAAAATTTGAAATTCCAATGCAGTGGTACTTAAATGTTAGGGAAAAAATAAGAAGTAGGTGTCTGTCTTACCACCCTAACCACAATAATATGATAATATTTTTTTATAATATTTTATATATAAGTAGAGGACTCATGCCCCAATGTGATGCATATTTTTTTGTAATGTATTTCCAAGTAAATAATTAATTATGAATTTTTTATTACAACTTTTTAAAAAATATAAAAAATCATATGTTTGACCACCTTAACTTGGTCAAAACTTCATGACATTCAATTTTTCTTTTTCTAATCCTATAGTATGCAAAGCATAGAATGCGATGCATATTTTGGCTTCAAAAATGCAATACCGTTTGAAAGCTATAGATGTTTTTGAATTAGCCTATCAATCAAGACTTTAGTCATAATTTGAATAGAGAATGAATAATAATTACTTATTAAATTCAAAGTAAAGCATAATTTATATCAATGGAAAGCTGAGAATATCCTTTAAAAACCCTTTTCATTTAATCAATTTTGGGTAAAAAAATAGTCGTCATCCACATACCCGTCATATTGCCACTTTTCGGCCCATCATGATCCTGCACATACCCATACATAATCTAAATCAATAACCAATCCAGGAGCAATATATCAAGAATCTAATCCCTTTTTTATAGTAAATTTAATAGGAATTCATGTGTAATGAATTTTCAAGATTGGTTGAAGTTAGTTGGTCAAGTTGGTGTTTAGTTAACCATAACTAATTTTAAATTAACCTTCCATGGAGGGTCTTCCCTCTAAAAACATAAAATCCCTTCAACACATAAATTTAGAATTAAAAAATAATAATAAAATGATTTCATTTTATCTTCAATTTCCTTATAATTAATATGATAATAATCTATAATTTCAATTTAAAATGTGCAGAATAACATATTTGAGACTATATATAAAAGAAATTTGTAGATATCTGGGTACATTAATTAGGAAGAATAATGAATTAGATTTCATCATTATGTTAATAAAATCTATAATCCTTCAACTTTTTCAAAAGGAGATATAATAGAATGTTGTGTCAGGTGGATCAAAATAGGGGTATGAACCACTTAGGGACCTATTCTTCCTCAATACATTCAGAAATGATATCCCCACCTCAAATTGACTAAAAAATCTTAGGAGAATCAAATTAATGTGAGAATATGTTGATTTCCTTTTTTTACAAGCACGGGGGTCTTGGTAAAACAACACTTTGGGGATAAAAACTAAAAATAGTAAACCAACTCCAAAATGCAATCTATAACTTGAATAGCTAGATTAAACTCAAAGTAAGAACTAGAAATCAGATCACAGATCAGAGAAGGGAATAATGATGTGTACTAGTCACCAAAGGGCACATTATGAAGTTGATCTGAGACTCATTCACCTGGGGGCGAATGGGTCATGAGTTAGGATTTGTATACAACCTTCAAGAGCCTCTGCTATAAATCTAAGTCCTTTAATACATCTAGGTTTCAGGTTTGAAAAGCTAGAAATAAATTGTGTAGGTGAGTTTCTATGAGATGGAAAATTTTATGACAACTTTTTCACTTTGACAAGTTTTTGAAGTTTTCTCTTCAAGAGAGCGTCAAGATTTCTTCTACCTAAATCTATAAACACAAATCAAGAGGAAAAAATGTTTTATTTTTGGTGAATGGTGGTTTTCCTTGGTCAAACCCCATTTTGGTAATCAAACCTTGAAATGAAACAAAATAACATGAATAAAATGATGAATGAACAACTTAATGTCGTAACTCACCAAGCCCATGAATAAACCTTTGAATGTAAATCTTCCACTTGTACGAAATAACTTCAATGGATGTGGATCTTGAACCCTGAATCTTGATTTGAAATAATGCTTTAAATTCTAGAATGGATCATGAAACCTGCATCACCATATTAGCTGCAATAACATTCATGATGCAAGAAGACATTGATATGACAATTGGATCTTAATTACTATAATAAATATTCAATAAATCTACTCTTGACTATCTTGATTTCTCTTGAAATTCTCTTTAACTCTTATATTTATTAGATGAAAATTTATCACTTGAAAATATTAGATGAAACAGAGTGAAATAACATTATATTTATAGATATGTGTCCTTAATTTCCCAAAATTCAAATATCATAAGCAAACACCTAAATATAGATTTGAATATGTTAAAATAATACCAAAAACATAATTTAAATTGAAGTCCTAGGTCTAAGGGAGAACCCATTTTCCCATGGGAAAATGGGTCATAGGTCCCTAACCCTAGGACACACATTGCTCAATGACAAGTGTTATACTAAGGCATTAATGAATGCTGGGTTTCCTCTTTGGAAATTGTAATAAAATAGCCTTGGATTTGAATTCAAGAGGTCAATTAAGGAAAATTAAGCTTAATTAATTAAAGGAGACCCTAACTAAGGGTGAAAGTGTAAAGCAGTACACTTTATAGCACCCAAAATAAGGAATAACTAGGGTAGGTGCATGAAGTTGGGTACCAATTTTGTGGCCACTTTTGAAAAAAAATTTAAAAAATGCGCTCGCACTATAACATGAGCGCGTTATAACGCACTCACGTTATTTCACGTTAAAAAAAAAAGAAAAACGTGAAAGTATTTGCCTCAAAATACCAACCCAAATTCTTAGAGGGCATTCCTAACAAGGCTAGAGACATGTTTTTGCAAATTCTACAATTTTTCACATAATCGGGTCTGTGCAAACCATCAAGATTGCATCTAGTTCAATATCGACAAAATCGAACACATGGGTAATGTTAGGTTCTCTCTTAGCTATCCAACGATGTAATCTTTTTCACTTTTTGACAATGTTAAGAATTTCATCCATAATTTCTTTTGTTTGTATGTCTTTTTTTTCCAAAAAGTAGTGTTTGGTGTTCTTTTTGTTATAAATTAACTGTTCATCAAAATTTCAAATAAATTATATTTTTAGAAACTAGACTCCACTCTACAAATTTTTTTTTTAAAAAGAAAAAAAAAATTCCAAAATTTTGCTTTCCAAGAAGTGCCCACTTAGAAAATTAGTAAAAAATCAAATATTCATTAAAAAATTATTAGAAAAATTGTGCATCAACTACATGTTGTTAGCTAACTTTTGACTGTAGTGATTTTAGAAATACTACAAAAAATTTCACCATGCTCAAGTCGTACAAGAGTTGCTATGTTATGTTTTTTTGACAAAAAAAATACCAATTTGTGTACATCCCCCTTTTGAACCCCTTAATATCAACCATTTTCAAAATAAATTAGTAGTTTAGAAAGTAGACTCAGAGCACTTCGATCCTTTTTTTTTACAATCTAAATTTTTTGAGTGTAACTATCCTCAATTTCAGGTCCAAGGTTAGCATTTCCTGATTTCAGAAAAAAAGTGGCCACTTAATCCCCCTTTTTGGGAACCATCTTGGTGCAGTTACCCACTAACTTCAAATTAGTATTAATTACAAATTAATATTAATTATAAATTAATTGTGAAAATGTAAAAGGGATACATTTTTCTACACTACATTTAGCCCCCACTTTAGTGAAAGGATGAGAACAAGTGCAAACTCACATTAAAGTAGACATTCTTGAAACACATATGTATGCGACAACAATAAGATTACTCAATAATCCAACATCAAAGACATAAAGGAAAGTAAAAAAAAGGGTGCATCAAGCCTCAACAATCCAAGGACATGTGGAACACACCTCAGTTGTTTGTCCAAAAGAAGGGTAGATCAAGCCTTAATTTTCCAACGTGATGTGGAACATGTCTTTGATTTTTGTCCAAGAACATTCACAAGCTGAAGACAATGTCCAATATGCAAATAGCAATGCATCCTCACTCAGGGCTAATGGAAGCTTAGGTTGGCCACTTTGTAAGCCTTTAAAAAGTGGATTAGTGAGAAATTTACGCCAGGTCTATAGGCTCTCATTATACTAACCATACTAAATCTATCCCTTTGATAATTCTGATAGCCTAGCACAACAAAAAAAATCAAAAACTTTGAGCTTCACAAGGTTAACAAGTTGTATTATGCTAAACACTTATGAACAAAATATAAATAATGCTTTGTTCAAAGAAGGTATAACTTTAAGAAACCCTCCCCCCCTCGTCGAAGGTGTAAAATCTTGGCAAATATTGTATACTAACCAATAAAAATAATAATTTTATTGGCAATTTTTTTCATTTTTTAGGAACAAAATAATCTCAATTGGTGATTTTTTTCTAATCACTAGAAGTATATGGAAAATCCTGGTGAATTGATTTTTTTTTAATCTAATAAAAATATTTTCATTTCCAATTAAAACCTTTTTCAAAACAATTAAATATTACAATTAGCGAATAAACCTATTTTCAAAACACAAAAAATATTTTTGTTGGTGATTAAAACCTTTCTTCAAACCAGAAAAAATATTTTCATTGGTGAATTACACATATTTTCAAACGAATAAAAAAATGAATTTTCAAATAAACATAATCTCAAACTAATAAAAAAATTCAGTGGCGAAATAAACTAGTATGCCAATAAAAAATCATAGTGTGGTAGGTGAAAATATCAAATTCTTGGACAAATTTTCCGCACATTCAAATTCCTTGATAAAGTCTCTAGAAAGGGGACAAGTGTCAACATATTTATTATGTCTGAAGCAAAATGTTAGTGTAAAATAATATAACCTATGACCGTTCAATGAATTTTTTATGGAAAGATGTAATTGTATTCCATAAGAAAATCTCTTAAACACTAGACTTGTGAATTGAAACCCCCAGAATAACACTAGAACTGTTAGATTTCTAGAAATCAATGGTTCACATTTTATTACTTATTAAACAACCAAAATAATATTTAATCACTGACTAGCTACTAATAGTTGAAGGTTGCTTAAGTTATGAATTAAGCCTTTGGAGTCATCATAGTAATCGACCCCTCGACCTAGTTGAATGAATCACGATGGGTTTGATAAATGAATGGTTGAGCTAGGTTGACGTGGGTCAACCTTGACCACTCCCTACTAGTCCATGGGGGACCCACCTACATCTCTCATCCCTCAAAGGGGAGGCATGGAAGTGCCATGTGGAATGATCAAAACCATCGAAGGAACTATAGCAATGTGCGAAATATTAAGGAAATATTAAGGAACTAGTGTTAAAGCCTACACTACGAAAGGATCCTTTTAAGAACATGTTTTAAATGTAACCAAGACATCTTAATCTAGGCTGTCCATTTGGTTTGTGGGTTATGCACAGGAAAATGGTCTTAAGGTAAAGAGCACACAAATGTGAAGTGCCATATTTAATCTGGGTCACTCCTCACCTCCCCATTACTAGAAGTTGCACATGGGTTAAACCCAACAGGGAAGCAGAGAGGAAAAAAGTTGAAATGTGGACTTTCTCACATGTGACATGGAATAATATTGTCATATCAATGATTAAGGATTCAAGTAGTGAATTAAATGTTAATTTTCACATCAATGATAGTGGTCAATTAATTGTTAAGTGTGAGTATTTGGTGTCATTGTCTTTGTTCCAACTTCTATATATACTCCACCAACTTGATGTTCTCCATATCATTTATAATATATTTGGCTTTGAATTATTTCTTGTCTATTATGAAATTAACTATGATATTATTGAGTCTTCATAGCATTTCATGATACCCAAATGTTTTTGGGAGAAAAGAAGGGACAATGCATGCGACAGAAAAAAGTTGGGTACGGTTTTTACAATTCCTTGTGTGTAGGTTGAGGATGCTATAAGAATAATTGTGGGTAGGGAATTTCTTCAGAAAAGCCCCCATGCTCTATATTATGAGATAGCTTTAGCTTTCTTTTCCAATTGCATGAAAATTTTGCTCGATAAAGCTTTGTGAAGATGCTGGAAATATGTTATTTATAGCCCTTTATTTACTCTATTTCTTCTTTGGAGTTGGGACTAGAGCATTACAATTTTGAAAGTGGGTTAGCGCCTATTCATGGAATCTTTTGGAAAGTGGAATTGCATGCTTCTACAACATAGGCTCTTGCCCTAATTAATATGAGACGGGTTCTATCATGTGATACAAAAAATGAAAAAATGAATCATTAAAGAGTCTGGAGTTTTGGAGGAAGGTTTTGGGTGTTTCACTTTTCTTCTCTACTGTTACTTTGTTAAATTTGATTTTCTAGGTTCTACTCAAATACATGGTTGATGGAATCAACTAAGATTACAAAAAAAATAGTAATGAATTGTGTGACATGTCATGTGTCTATATTTTATTGTACATCATAACAGTTCTTGTGATATGTATTTTGTGACTAGTTTTTTGTCATAGATAGTGGCTTTTTGGCTAGGATAGCTAGTACTATGTACATCAGTCTTTAGTGATAGCTACTTAAATTAAAATAATTTTCATGCCCCCATTCTTGTAAATCCTTTTTTCTTTGATCAATATAAAAATGTGGCTTTTAAAACTAATAGTAAATATCAACATATAGTTCTGATCATAAGTGAGAAAAAATTATTGTGACTTATTAGTAGACATTGATAATGATTAAGGTAAAAAAAGCCATTTAATTCTCTATTTTCAATGCATTGAAGTACTCTACCTTTCATTTATTCAATTCTCAATATTTTTGAAGAAAGTGTGGTTGTGATATTGTGGGTGGCGGCATGGATTAATGCCATATGGACATCTGAAGCGATTGGCTAGATAACTTTATATTGAAAATTGCATGATGTACTGTAGAATCATAGATGATGATGTCATTAATACAATGATCCAGTGAAATAAGAGTTGTAAAAATTTCATATCATTTAAGTGGCACTATGGCACTAGTAATTGTGATAGCTTATCATCTTGAGGTGCAGTTTGCATGTAGCCAAAAATAAGTCAAATTAAACATTTTCATTGTAAATGTAATTCTTAAGTTACACGAATCGATTAAGTTGGTGTTTTGGTTTGGATGAATCATGATTATCATTATACCCAACCTCACGCATGGTACAACTCACAAGTAAATGGGGATCAGGTTGGTAGTGGCATTGGTGGCCCATAAATAAGGATAATGAGCACATCTAAAATCATTTGTTGAAGGCTAAAGGCTTTACTATTGAGTGCAATATTCTGAATTGTCATAAGGGTTTTCATTTTTTAGGGTTAATAAGGATTTATGAAGACGATGATGTGGTTTTACTAGTGATACTTTAAATTCTTCTACCTCCAGTTATGTAGTTACAAAGTAAATGACCAATTTACTTCAAGTTTAGAATGGGTGGAATTGGAAAGAAGTTGATCTAGTTGACATAAGTTCTCAGATAGGTTTTGAACTACGATGAGGAGTTCTAATGGAGATAAGTGTTATCCCAGTTCATGGAGGCTACATGTAAAAGATGGGAGCAATTTTACTAACCCTCATCTTTTACATGAATCTAGTTCTCAAAGGGGATAAGTACATTTTGTATCTTCACAACTCTCATTTCCCCACCATGGTTCACTAGGAAAGCTCCATGCATTTATTTTGAGAGCCCATGGTTGCCTAGGCAAGTCTCATGCATTTATTTTAAGTGCCCATGGTTGACCGAGCAAGTTCCATGCATGTATTTTCAAAGTGCATGGTTGACCCAACAAGTCCCATCACCATGCATTTATTTTCAGAGTGACATTTGTATTACATTGTCACTAGCGGTCCAACAGAAGCTTGGCTCTTATATTTGTATTTGTATTATGTAAATTAACATATGTTATTTATACAAAATAGGAGCTTAGAGCTTGCATGCTCTACTCATCATTAAAAATATATGTAATAATGTGACATTGTAATTCAGTTGTAATACAACCAATGGTTGTGTTATTCTTCATTATTCATTTATAGTAAAGATTCATTTTCTGAGTTTAGTGTCTATGAATCTATTCGAATTAGTTTTTTTTCCTTTAAGAAATTAAGTATTATCTATTTATGAAATAATTGCATACATATTCAAAAGTAAAACATAAAGCAATACAAATGAAAAAACAAAGTTTCCATCAAATTGAAAAGAACATTATTAACACTAAAAGTTGTCACTCTTGTTAGGGTTTACTAAAATGTTATTGAGTCCTTTGCAATGTTAAGTTACCAATCCCTTGGCCTTGATGTCAATCCTAGCACACTAAAGTTTAAAACAACTTTAAACACATGTTTATTGTTTATATTTGTGCCATAGAAAAAAGTACCCTTTGCTTGACATGGGATAATTCATGATAAATTGAACTTAATGAGGTCTTAATGTAGTGTTGTGAGGTATTTTATGTATCCACACTAGGTCTTTGACCCTTTCAAATTGAATAACATTCTTTTAATGACATCTCCTAAAGGTGTTGTAAAGTCTTGTAAAGGACTTTCACGCTTTTCTAGACTTAATTAACCTATTTCTCCCTAATTCAACATTATAATTTTTTTTTAATAACATTATCACATCAATCTAGAAGGCTTGTGAAATAAACTCAATGTTAAATTAGTGTTGTAATGTGTCTTGCACATTCACATTAATTTTTTGTGCCTTTTTAGGCTATGTGGTTCTCATTTTAATGATGTAAAGTGTACTTACTCACACTTTCAAACTGAATTTTGTTTCCCTAACCCTATTTTGTATTTAAACCATCACTAATAGGACCATATTAATCCATATTGCGCATCCTGAAGCTTAAATTGATCAAAAACTTGATAATATTGCATTTTAGACCTTATTTCCTTATCTCTTGGCATCTGAGTTGTCAAAGTAGCCCCTGTGGGACCAATTCACCATGCATGGAGAATCACTCCCATCCGGGTGGGACCCATTCACCACATGTAGCGAATGAGTTCCATTTGGCCCGATTTTGACTTTTGAGCGGGAAATAAAGTGAAATTTGAGTTTAATTTTGCTTCATGTCGCCTGTGATGAGGTATTAACTGGTTAATAATGCATATGTGTGTATAAATATGTGTTTTTATCCTCATTTTGACATCTCTTATCCATCTCTTATCTCTCATCATTCATTCATCCATCAATCTTTCATTTCAATTCAAGCAACTTAAGGTTTTATCTTTGCAAGTCATTAGGAAAACTTCTAAGGACATTCAAGGGCTGAATCTTCATGTTGTGTTGTAGAATTTCAAGATCAAACATCATGGCAAGGTAATCCATTCCATGATTGCATGTTTCATTACTTTCTTTCATCATTTTGGTTTAATTACCTAAACGGGGTTTGACCAAGGAAAACCCCCATGCCCTAACAATCAACATTTATTCTTTTCTTCTTGTGTGTTTGTAGATTTAGGACCTTTGGAAACTTGGAAATCATTGAAGATCAAGTTGGAAATTCACTCAAGTCATCCCTTCATCATTGAAGTCAAAATATCAATAAAAAGTCACTTTCAGACCCGAATCTGACAATTTCAAAAGTGGACATTGGTAGGAAGCAAAAGTGAAGATCTAGCTCCAAAGAATCAACTCCTGAATTTGCAAATTCTTGTGGGTGGACTAATTCTCCACCCATGGAAAATGAGTCCCATCAGTAGGCCTGAAAAATGGTTTTGTCAGAATTCAACTCCCAATTGTCAAAAATCTATTTCCCAGACTTTTCACTAGAAGCATGATTGAGTCATCATGCATGGTGAATCAATCCCAATGGATATTAATAGTGAGTTTTGGAACATTCTAGAACCTTCTAGGAAAAACAATCTAACTGCAAGTGCACTTTGATTACTCTCATCAATTTTTGTTATTATTTGTCTAAATTTCTAGTTCACGTTTGCAATCAACACTATGTTTTCCAACATCTTACATTAGATTAGTTTATATTCATTTATTTGCATTTGTCAGCATTCAAACACATCTACACACACTTCACATCAATATCCCATCCATCCATACATTAATCTTGAGTGAAACATTGTGCATTTTGGTCCATCCTTCCCCTTTTAGGTGCAAAACCCTAAAATACCAAACGAAGGATTTGGTTACCAAAATCCTTCATTTCATTTTGGTGAACCTGCTATTTAAAACCCCTCTTTTCTAATTTCGGATTCCATTAATCATTCTAGAATTTCTTGCATTGGATTTTGTATTAGTTAGCTTGCATTCTAGGGTTTCATTTTTGTATGTGTAAAAGTGCATAATAGGTTGCATTTTTTGCATCTTTAATCATTGCAAATTATTGAAATTCTGCATTTTTCACTTAGGTTTGCATCTTAGCACTCAAAAATCATAAAAATAAGTCATAAACTTCTAAATTTTTTGTAAAAAGTCCATACTGGGACTCATTCACCACCTTGGGCGAATAGGTCCCTTCTGACCCATGAAACAACCTTTTCTAGAGATAAAAACCCTATTTTTAGGCTTTTTTTTGGTGCCATTTCATTCCTATATAAGTTAGTTGCATTTCTATAGCATATATTTCATAAAATATAGCCTTAATTAGCTCATTTCATGCATAGTTTCACATTCAAGTTTGCATTCTCATCTTGTTACATCTCATAATTAGTCAATTGTCACCTTAGAAATATGAAACATTATTCTTCATTTGCATCTTTGATTTAGCATTGTTACATTTCAAGATTGTAGATTAATCATTCCATCATGTTTTCATTACAAAATTCTATACTTCTCATCTTGCATGTTCTCTTTTTCAATATTATGCATGTTGTAAGAAAATTTTGTTAAAGGCATATGAATATGAGGTCCTTTCCCCTCTCTTTTTGTTTGTCATAGATCCCTCTCCTAGTTCGCCTTTTGTGGATGAGGTTGGTTTAGTGAAAGAAACCTTGGATAATCATAAAACTTACATTTGTTCTTCTCCCATTATCTCTCACACTTGTGAAGTAGATATTTTAGTGCTAGAAGAATCAATTGATGAGAGTTGTGACAATTTGAGTTGTTTCTCTCCCCTTACCTATCCTATTAGACATAACATTGCTAAAGAAGAGGACATCACACTAAGTAATCATGACAAACACACAACACAACATAAAAATGAGACCATAGATTCATCTCCTAACTCCTTCCCTATTTGTGAGAATGTTTTTGTGAGTAATCATGGCAATCACATTATTTGTGAGGAGGATATGTTAACATTAGATGCTCAAATCTTAAGACCTATGACAATCCTCTTTATTTTTCTTCCCTTATTTTGGAAGACATTATTGGAAAAAGGGAAGTAATCGAAGACAATCATGATAATTTTTTTGCTCCTTTTCCTAATGATCTCCCCATCCAAGCATATATACCTAATCAAAAGGATCCAATCATTGAAAAACAATAATGTGATGCTTTTTCTTCTCTTGATGCCTCTCCTACTTGTGATGAAGCTACTTTGCACATTTCAACCTTAGATGAACATATTACAAGCTCTCCTAGTAGGGTGATAATATGTAACAAGAGAATGAAACATGACAAACATCAAATTATTGCATAAAGTCTTCCCCTACTCAAACACATTCAACCCTTCATAACTCCCTTGGTTGTGATGAAGTTAGTTTGGATGAACCAAACCTTAAATGTCACGAACGTGTGGCTTTTTTTTATCCTATGAACTCCCCTTCTAGGGAGGATATTATGATCCAACACAAAGATAACATGCCCTTCAAAGAAAATGAAAAATCTCACTTGTTACGAGATGTTAACAATATTCAAGCTCACTACACCCTTTACCCACCCTCGCATAAACTTCATCCTTCCAATAAACCTTGCTACACACTTTACCCACCTTCACATCCACTTCATCCTTCCAATAAACCTCACTACACCATCTTCCCACCTCAAACTAATGTATCATAGCAACCAATTATAATACCATTGCTCATACATATAACAGTCGAAATAATCCACAATTGCCACAACCAACCCCACCCTCCTTACCTTTACCCAATCCACCTTGTGGTCCTCATTTCCTCCCACACAGAAAGGAGTATGATCTTTTTAAACAATTAAAGAATACTCTTGCAAATATTTACCTTTGGAATTTACTTCAAAACTCACCAAATTACAACAACATTCTTCAAATAGTCCTAAAACAAATCACAATCCCTCCTAGTACAACTCTAAATGATGTGGCAGCTCTCATCCACAAAAAGAATCTTGACATTACCTTCCATCAACATGAGCTCCCTCTTTTGGAGTTGCGTAAACAACATGATTCCTTTATGATAATTTCTCGATTCAATCACATAGGTATCAAACACACTCTCATGGATAATGGTTATTCCCTTTATGTGTGTAGTGTGAGTCTCCTTGATCGATTATACATTGATAGGTCACAAATAATACCAGATTCTATCTCTATTTGAGGATTTGATAATACAGCAAAGCAACCACTTGGGATAATTACTTTACCTATTATGGTTGGGGTGGCTACTTTGCAGAATCCTATCCATGTCATGCCTTACAATATTTCATATAATATTCTTTTAGGTCGACCATGGATTCATGAGATGAATGAAGTGCCTTCAACCCTTCACCATATCATGAAATGTGTCTATAACAAATGCATCTATCAAATTGAAATAGACCCCGAGCCTAAAATTTGCTTTCACCTTGAAAAATGAGCTATAAGTCCTTTGAAAACATTGATTCCAACATCCAACATAGATCCTCTTTAAATTGAGCACAACGATGAGGGATCACCATCTAAATTATTCGGTGACAATTGGGGATCCTTAGACTTCACACCATAATTTATGGGTGAATACATAGTCACACAAAAGAAAGGTGAGACACAAGAACAACCAACCCTCATGTAAATGCACAATTTAGATAACCTTTCAAAAGCATCCACCTCAAACACTTTAGACAATGCCACAAACTCCACAATAACCCTTGGTGAACACAATAACAAACAACCACCTAATTCCAAAGCAATGAAGAAGCTTTATGGAAAAGGTTATGAGCTCATTAAACAACAAAGACATAATTAAAAAGGATGTGGTGCTCAAGAACAAGGTATCCACAACCCTATAGAGCTTAACACACAATAAATGACTCATGGTCTTGGGTATTGTCATATGATCGAGATCGCCAAGCCCTCACTCAACACCAAGAACCCCACACAACACACTCCTAAATCATCCTTAGTAACTAATGGTCTTGAATATCATCCTTTACCAAACATACAACACATACCTACAACTACACATTTTCTTAAATTCAATGTTGTCTCATAAAATGTTCATGATTTGAATTCATTAGATTTTGTATCCTCCTATAATGGGAAGAATAAAATCTCACAATCTTGAAAAAATTGCAAAAGTATGACATCTACTACTAAGTAAGATGTATCTTTAAAACAAACCACAATACCAAGACCACCTTCTCCCATTGATCAAGAGGGTATCTTGTCAAGACTCCTCCAAGATCTCTTGATCACCCTCCCTCCAAGAACTCGAAAGAAATGTTATGACAAGACTTCATTTTTCACCTATGATAGAGTTTATGGAAATTCCACTAATGAATGCAAAGCTTTGAGTTGTATAACCCAACATTTTTGGGAGTTTGGTATGCTTCCCTATGTGGGGACACCTAGTTCCTCTAATTTCCATTTATTTTCACTCTAGCATGCATCTCATCAACAATTTAGGCTCACCTTTGTCCTGGACTCAGTGGGGGCAAGGGATTCATTAGCCTTGTCCTCGTATGTCACTTGTTGTTGTCTCTTTTTACTAATCGTTAACCTTTCATGGATGCATAAGAGAAAGCTTGAGATCTGGATGACATGTCTTAAGATTGACTCGCTTGTGACATACTCTCTTTCTTCATGGTGTAGCTTATCGAAAACATATGACTTGGTATAGGGCTTTTTGAATAAGCTCTCATTTCCTCTTCTAATTTAAAGAAATTGCTCACAGTATTGGTGTTAGAAATTCCTTTAAAGTGGGGGTAATACAATACCATAATTCATTTGCATTCTTGGTTCCTACTGTAGCCTTGTTGTTTATGTGATGCATTCATCACTTTGTGGACGACATTGGGTGTGATGTCCTTCATAGGTGTGATCTCAACATATTACATTCCTCTTGGTGGCCTAATGTGATGCACTGCATCCCCTAAGTTGTGAATATACTATTCTTTGATTGGCCCTCTCTTGGAGACATTAGACACAATGTTCCCTAAGTGACTGAACTTGTGTGAATTGAGCAAGACTCCTTAAAAAAAAATTACACTTAACACTTTTACACTTTTACATTTATTTATCTTTTGCCACCTTTCATAACACAACTTGCATGACTATGGTAGCTTTTCTTTTTGTTCATCAGCGTTTTCTTGTGGCGTCTTGTTAAATTTATCAATCGGTATAACTTTAATATGGTTGAGAGAGAAGCCCACCTAGCGGCATGACTTTTCCCCATAGCCAATTTTGTTTTGGTGAGTGCATACCAACTAGCATATGTATCTTACCTTTTTGCGATTTCCCACCTCGCAGAAAACTAGTTCTATGGCTACAGAGTGAGTACATTTGGGCCTTGTCACCCAATAGACTGTCATGTCTTATGTCACCCTAGAGTGAGTACACATTCTCTTTTTCAAACAAGACAACCTAGATCTAATCCACAACTAGCTAGACAAATGATTGAAGCTTGATCCATCCTTTTCACCCCTTCTTCTTTGCCATTGCATGATTTTGTATTTTTGGGTCTTGACTTAGGATCTTCAACCCTGGGGGCTTGGCCACCTCCTTTGATCTTTGTCATTCTTTTTCATTTGAATATGTAAATCTAGATCTCTCTTGAATGTCTAATTTAGTGTGAGTTTGAAGCAAGTTCATCATCTCAATAAAGTGGGGGATAAATGTGTCATAGAAAAAGGTACCCTTTGCTTGACATGCTATAATTCATGATAAATTGAACTTAATGAGGCCTGAATCTCATTTTGTGAGGAATTTTATGTATCCACACTAGGTCTTGGACCCTTGAAAATTGAAGAACATGATTTTAATGACGTCTTGTAAAGGAATTGTAAAGTCTTCTAAAGAACTTTCAAAATTTTCTAGACTTAATTAACCTATTTCTGCCTAATTCAAAAATATAAAATGTGTTTCATAACATTATCACATCAATCTAGAAGGCTTGTGAAATAAACTCAATGCCAAATTAGTGTTGTAATGTGTCTTGCACATTCACATTTATTTTTGTGCCTTTCTAGGCTATTTGGACCTCATTTTAATGATGTAAAGTGTACTTAATCACACTTTGACATTGAATTTTGTGTCCCAAACCCTATTTAAAAATTTACATATTCTCTAATAGGCCCATATATTAATCCATGTTGTGCATCCCGAGGCTTAAATTGATCAAACAGATGACAAGATTGCATTTTAGACCTTATTTCCTTATCTCTTGGCATCTGAGCTATCAAAATAGCCCCTGTGGGACCCATTCACCATGCATGGTCAATCAATCACATCTAGGTGTGACCCATTCACCATGTGTGGTGAATGAGTCCCATCTGGCCCCATTTTGACCTTTGAGTGGGAAATAAAGTGAAATTTGAGTTTAATTTTGCTTCATGTTGGCCTGTGATGAACTATTAATAGGTTACTTAGGTACGTGTGTGTATAGATATGTGCTTTTATCCTCATTTTTACATCTCTTATCCATCTCTTATCTCTCATCATTCATTCATCCATCAATCTTTCATCTCAAGTCAAGTAACTTAGGGTTTTATCTTTGCAAGTCATTAGGAAAGCTTTTAAAGACATTTAAGGGTTGAATCTTCATGTTCTGTTGGATAAGTTCAAGATAAAACATCATTGCAAGGTAATCCATTCCATCATTGCATGTTTCATTACTTTCTTTCATCATTTTTGTTTAATTACCTAAACAAGGTGTGACCAAGGCAAACCCCCATGCCCTAACAATCAACATTTATTCTTTTCTTCTTGTGTGTTTGTAGATTTAGGACCTTTGGAAGCTTGGAAATAATTGAAGATCGAGTTTAAAATTCATTGAAGTCATACCTTCATCATTCAAGTCAAAATATCAATAAATAGTCACTTTCAGACCCAAATTTGACAATTTCAAAAGTAGACACCTATAGGAAGCAGAAGTGCAGATCTAGCTCTACAAAATCAGCTCCCAAATTTGCATATTCTTCTAGGTGGACTAATTTTCCACCCATGGTGAATGAGTCCCATCTATAGGCCTGAAAAGTGGTTTTGTCAGAATTCAACTCCCAACAATCAAAAACCTATTTTCCAGACATTTCACTGGAAATAGGACTGATTTTCCATGCATGGCGAATCAATCCCAGTTGCCATTAATAGTGAGTTTTGGATCATTCCAGAACCTTTTAGCAATAGAAATCTGGCTGTAGGTGCACTTTGATTATTCTCGTCAATTTTTGTTATCATTTGTTTAAATTTCTATTTCACATTTGTAATCAACATTTTGTTTTCTAGCATCTTGCATTAGATTAGTTTATATTCATTTATTTGCATTTGTTGGCATTCAAACACATCTACACACACTTCACATCAATATCACATCCATCCTTACATTAATCTTGAGTGAAACATTGAGCATTTTGGTCCATCCTTCCCCTTTTAGGTGCAAAACCCTAAAAGACTAAATGAATGATTTGGGTACCAAAATCCTTTGTTTCAGTAACATAAATTACTTGACCATTCGATGAATATTTGATGTATGTTTGTAGTTTCATTCTGGAAACAAATGCATAGAGCACTATGATTGTGAACTTAAACCTCCAGAATCACGCTATAACCATTATATTTACAAAGATGATGTAGAGGGTACTCCCCTCTATGAAAACACCAAATTGACAAACCACAATCATAGATAGGCCTCTGCCTAAATCCAAAAATAAAATAAAGATTGCAACAAATTCAAGTTTTAATAAATCAACTCAATTCTAATACAACTATAATACAAAACAAAAATGCTCTCATGGCATTCAAATCTGTTATCCTATCCTTCGCTACTCTACACCTTCTCTTTCCTACTTCCTTGTATCCACATCTACATATTTGTTTTATTCCAAACAACTATATGTAATAAAAATAGTCCTACACACAACCTCTTCTTAGCATAACTAAAAAAATCTTAAAGCAATTGGTGTGGCCTCCATTTATTTAGTGTAGCCTTCTTTCAACCTATGCCCCAACCCACTAATCTATTTTTGCATATTTAATTTTATTTCAAAATGACCAACTTTGATGGCGCAGCCTCCATATTCTTCCTTCAACCTTCTTCCCTCTTCGTAGACTTGTCCCAAGTCTTCCATATCCCCTCCAACTTCTCTGTCAATATGGGAAGTTGTTCTTCTATATGTAACTTCCTCCTTTACTCTCTAGTGCCCCTCTACACCAATTATCTTTTTTGTTGCCTTAAATTTCTTTCTTCCTTAGCTCATGCACAACCCTCCCATTAGTTTAAAATCTACATTTTATAAAATAAGAGGTCTTATTCCTCTTAGGTTTCAATTCCCTTTGATCTTCATTCCTGAATTTTCTTTTTATTTCAAACCTATCAAACTCCCTTATTTTATTTAAATCTATAACTATTTAGCCATCTCTTCACATTCTTCTGAGCTCCTTCAAAGGCATCGACTTGATCTTCCAAGCTACTCCATTTTTCATGTCTGTTTTCTTCATTTCCATTGAACTTCATTTCATGGCACCACATTTTATCCTTGTAATTGATAGAATTTAAATGCTGGAAGAAATTAACATTAGTGCATATGTTGGTCCATGCTTTCAAATGGTGTATGTGTTTAACCTATGCTCTCACACTTTACTTATGTGTCTACCAGGTAGTATCAAATACAACATTTTTCACAATTGTTCAAGTTATTATGGAGCGAGATTGAATAAAACTGCAAACCAAGATCAAACAACAAAATTGAAATGAAACTTGGAATGAAATATTTTTTGGTTGATGTAGGATAACTCTTGTACCTAGATGCTCCTACATTAGACACGCCGAGTAGAAATATTGTGAGAATAGGCTCACAATGGTGGAGTTGATTGATAGAATCACTCTTTCAGGTCAGATGTAACCCACAATGAACTCCATTGAATATGTACACAATGTAATTTCTTCTTCCGCTTTTTCTAGCACCTCGCAGGGACACTCGTCACCTTCCTTCTGTAGCTCTGCTCATCACCCTTTGCTCCTTTCATGGCTTTTAATCCACCATATGTTGTCCTCCTTCGCCAAATGATCTCTACCTTCTTCTTCTTCCTCGTGGGCTCAAACCCACCATTACCTGACCTCCTCGACCAAAATATTTCACCAACATCCACAACACCTTCACCCATATCTACAATATACAATCTCAATCTTGTATCCAAAAACTCACTAAAATCTACATATACCTCATTCCAATCTGCAACATCTTCACCCAAACTTGTATACACCATTCCATGTTCTTCTCCAAAACCAATATTCAAAATATCCAATGAATGCATAACAATATCATTCTCTTAAGCAAACATATTTACCTTTTCTTCTTTAATTGCAACAATTCCAACAACTTCAACTTCTTCCTTCTCATCCTTCACCATGGTTGCAATATCATCTTTCGTTGTGATATTTTCCAAACCATCATTAGCTACAATATTTTTTTCTTCTTTCTTCGTTGCAACAACAAGCTTTGCATTTCATTCTACTTCAATCTCTTCATCTTTTGCTTCCATCTTTTCTTTTTCTCTCTTCATGCCTTCCTCATGGAATTTCTCTACTGCAAATTCTTCATCAGTAGGGGATGCTCTTGCTTCTTTTGATTTCCATCTGAAGTTGTTGTCTTCACTCTTCTTCTAGCTCCTCTTTACCACTTTCCTCTCATTCTTTCCTACACTCTTTTCCACTTTTCCTCAAACCATCTTCTCCAATGTTTCACATAATTCTTCAAGCCTCACCACATTCTTTCCTACTTCTTCACAAACTATTTGTCACATTTTTTCAATAATCTCATCCTCCACTTTATCCCAATACTACTCCCAAAGTAGTATCCACACGAGTCTCTTCATGACCCAACCCATTTTTCCTACTATAATCACTCACTCTACAAACACACTCCATCAAGACTTTAAGCTCCTTCTCTCACTACAAGGATTCCTCACACACCTACACCAGCTCTCATGAGCTTCTTCACTGGCACTTCACACACTTTCCTCTCGGTGTGAACTACCTCCTCATCAGTGATCTGTTCACACTTCCACACCTATAGGTCCTAGTGGATCATCTCGACTCTTAGGACTACTTTCCCTGACACTAATTGATGCAGAGGGTACTCCCCTCTATGAAAACACCAAATTGATAAACCATAATCATAGGCAAGCCTCTGCTTGAATCCAAAAATAAAATAAAGATTACAAAAAACTCAAGTTTTAATAAATCAACTCAGTTCTAATACAACTATAATACAAAAAAAAATTCCCTCCTGGCATTTAGATCTATTATCCTATCCTTTGCTAGTCTACACCTTCTCTTTCCCGCTTCCCTGTATCCACATCTGGATATTTGTTTTATTCCAAAAAACTATATGTGATAAACATAATCCTACGCACAACCTCCTCTCATTTCACAATGATTGTAGCCTCTTCTTAGAATCATTGAAAACTCTTCAAGCAACTGGCACAACCTCCATTTCTTCAGCATAGTTTTCTTTCAACCTATGCACAAACCCACTAATTTATTTCTACATATTTAATTTGATTTCAAAAAAACCAACTTTGATGGCATAGCCTCGATATTCTTCCATTTAACTTCTTTCATCTTCGAAAACATTTCTCAGGTCTCTCCACAACCCTTCCAACTTCTCTATCAATACAGGCAACTATTCTTGTATTTCTAACTTCCTCCTTTACTCTCTAGCGCCCCTTTACACCGATTACCTTTTTAGCAGCCTTAAATTTCTTTCTTCCTCAGCTTGTGTGCAGCCTTCCCATTAGTTTAAAATATGCATTTTATAAAATAAGAGGTCCTCTTCCTCTTAGGCATCAATTCCCTTTGTTCTTAATTTGTTGACTTTTCTTTTTATTTCAAACCTATCGGCCTCCCTTGTTTTGTTTAACTCTATAACTATTTAGCCATCTCTTCACATTCTTTTGAGCTCCTTCAAAGGCGTTGAATTCATCTTCTAAGATGCCCTATTTTCATTTTTTTTTGTTTTCCTTTCCATTGAAATCCATTTCATGGCACCACATTTTATCCTTGTAATTGATAACATTTAAATTTTGGAAGAAATTAACATTAGTGCATATGCAGGTCCATGCTTTCAAATGGTGTATGTGCTTTGTCTATGCTCTCACACTTTACATGCGTGTCTACCGTGTAGTAGTAACTACAACATTTTTATCAATTGTTTGAGTTATTATGGATTGAGATCGAATAAAAATGCAAACCAATATCAAACACCAGAATTGAAATGAAACTTGGAACAAAATATTTTTTGGTTGATGCAGGATACCGCCTATACCCAAATGCTCCTACATCAAAAGATCAATGGTTTAGAATTTTTTGTCAATGCAAGACAACCATGTACTAATTGTGTAGTTGGGAAGCAACACATTGACAATTCAATGTTTCATTCACTTTAATGTTTGAAAAAAAAGAAAATTTTATACTATTAAGTGCTAAGTGATTTTATTTTTAAGTGAGAGGGTCAACAAATGGGGAGATTTCAGATTGCCCATAGAAATGCACCAGGGAGATTATGGGTTCCACATCCAACCATGTCAGTCCACACCTATCAGTATTATTCTTTTCAAGAATCAAAATCCTAGTAATTGAAAGAAAAAATTCCTATGGCTACATTTCAACTTTCATTGTTTCTTAAAATCTTATTTCGTCAAACTGTGAAGTTTGCGTTTAGGGTTGAGAGACTTAAGAATTAAGAAAATTTAAGGATTACTAGGAGGGAATTCAAAATTTCACATTGTATAAGCATGTCTACCACTAGTACCAGTAGAGAAAAATTGGATAAAAATATACATTATGCAAAATTGCTTAAAACCCCAGGTTTCACTGATGAATACCATGATATTTATGATCATAAAATATATGGTAGGTGTACCACAAAACTTATATTTTTATCTCATAATAAGGCTACAAATCAAATGAAATTTAATAGTATTAGAGCACCATGAGTAACTAGATTAGGGTGCATGATGTTACATGATATTTTCCCTTTCCTAGAATTTATCATGGTCTGTGCCCAAAATTATGATGATAACAAAAGAGAAATTGTTAATAAAGATGGAAAAGAAGAATTGTTATCCATTAATGTAGAAGAACTTAGAAAAGTGTTGGGGTTTACAACAAAATAATTTGGAAACGTCCACATTGACCTAGAAAATCTTGCTATTCTATTTATGAAAAACATTATTTCATAAATAGAATAGTTCTTGATAGCATACAAGTTAGAAAAAAATTGAAAGATAATAATAAGCCTCCTTATGATTTTGATATTTTTAGACCATGGGTTCAATATACTATTTTCATGCTAGCATTTTTTCTTAGATTGGATAGCAATTGGGAAGTGGGTACAAGCCTCCTTGAAATTGTATATAATATCCATTATATTGTTCCACATGTCAAATATAAATTTATTGAGCACATTGTAGAATCCATGCATAAACAATTTTTAATGATTAAAGGAGGTTCCACCAAGACATTTAGGTTCAAAACCTACTTGTGCTATTTTTTCTATTCAAATTTAGAGGAATGTTTTAGACCAACAAGCTTTAGATTCAGCCCTATAGTAATGCTCAAGAAAAGAAAATGGCTCTAGTATATGATTGAACCACTGAGATAAGTATGCATGATTCTTGAAGGAACTACAATCATTTTGTAGACTTTTTTTTGGCTCCATTGCATCGAGAAATTACAAATACTCCAATGCCTAGATTGTCTATGTCATGTAGAAATTGCATTCAAATAGGAAAAGAAATACAATTGGTTGATTAGTACTTAATGGAAGAGTATGTTGTGCTAAGATTTTATGGATCGGGAGTAGAGCCATACATACTTCCAATACATGTGACAAAAATAATTTTTGCATTGCAATATGTAAGGTAGATGAAGAGTATTGATGAACTACACTTTTTCAATCAGTAGAAGAATACATTATTTCCTTCTTTACCTTTTCATGTGGATGGTTCACATTCGAGAGAAAAGCATTTAGTGTGGCACATGATCTTTTGAATTTTTTTAATTTTGATGTTGTTTGTCACTGGTAGTATGATCCATGTGACACCATTAAATCAATGATTATGGCCAATAGGATTATTGCAAGTAGAATTCAACATCAAAGTAAATCCTTACTTAAAAACTTGAGAAACAAGGATTCTTCGGATGAGGTCAGAATAGCAATGGAGAAAAGTGATGTTGAGAAAGGTATTTCTTTTGAACAATTGTCAGGAGAAATTATGGCATTGCATCAAAAGACAATTAGGAGGTACATCAATTTTTATGAAAAATGTCATAAACCATCTAGTAGAGTAAAAGTGTCAGATTCTCTAGATAAGGAAGTTAAAACCAAAAATTTGTCATGATAAAAAAATATTTCCTTTTGGTCTATGAGGAAGGAGCTAGGTGATCCAAGAGGTCTTACAAAGTATGCATATAATGAAGAAGATCATGAGTTTAGAAAATTATGGGACATAGAGCATCCCGATGAACATGAAGATCAAGAAACTAATGATGAATCTAATGATGATAGGGAAGAACAAACTAGTGACAATTTAAAACTTGGTTTAAGTGAGGCCACAAAAGAAGCAAGTACTTTAGGAGCAGCCATAGCTGAAAAAATGAGTTATGAAGGTGGTCATTTGGGGTCCCAAAGAAAAGGCCCTTGGATAGTAACACATGTAGAGCATAGAAAACTAGTTGATAAATATGGCCTTGGAGGTGAAAAAGTAGACCAAGGGCATACAAGTAGAGCCAAAAAAACTCAATTTGTCAGAGCTTCAAATCTTAATCCTCATGGTTAGATACAATCACAACTACGACATGCCCATGGTGGAGAACTTAGTGCAACTAGCATTGTCGCTGGTGGTGATGGTATGGATAGTAGTAGTAGTAGTTTTCAACATGTGCTACAACAACAAATTACACACAAGATGACAACAATACAAAATACTGCACAAACACCAGCTTATCAATGCATACAAAAGAGGCAAAGGATTTTTGATAGGTACAAGCCACACTACTAGTGGATCCACCACAAAGGAGTTATTTCTAGGAACTCCCCCACTACTAGTTAGTGTGGTTGTAACAAAATTAGCAACTAAAATTACTCCTATTCCTTCACCATTCAAGCATTCATTTGTTCCTACCTCCCCAGGTTTTGATTACATTGAAGAGTTTAAAAAGAAATTAGAATTGTATACAAAAGAAACGAAGAAACTGATGGAGAGTGCATTTGTTGTAACTTCAGAGCCTACAACACATGTGGTATTACCCACATTTGACACAAATAAAGAAACGTGTAGTACACGATTTTTGTTCCCACAGCTCAAAATAAACTAGCAAATTAGATGGGTCGATCTAAATTTTAGGTGAGCAGTTTACAATTGGATTTTCTGGACACAAAAACATTGAAAAAATTAATGTATCATAGAAGAAAAATGAATCAGTGTACACATCATTGCTAAAGCAAGATATAGAGAAAAAAAAGGTTGAAAACTCAAATAGAAAAGTTATAAGAAGACCTAGAAAATCAGAAAGAAAAGAGGAAATCAACAGATAACAAGAGAAATGAATTAGAAAAAAGAATTAAAAAATATGCCTCTACATCAACAAGCAAAGAGGATAAAAAAAATGAGAAAGAAGTGAATGAACTGAAGGAAAGGATAGATGAGAGAAAAAAGAAATATGATGAGGAAAAATACACTTCAAAAAAATTAAGACAAAGCATTGTGAATGGAAATGCACAGTGGGAACAAAAATTTGAGAAAGAGATAAAAAGAAATGAAAGATTGGAGGAAGAGCTGATGGAAGCAAAAAATGAAATTAACTCTTGTCAAAATAAGTTATTTGTATTTTTAGAGAAACAATGAGGCATATGAAACAAAAGATCTAGGATGAACTAATGCAGAGGATTGATCATTTCCGTTAATTGTTTCAATTGATTGATGTTATCATACTACATTATAACAAGCTCAACAAATATTTAGTGGAAAACAAAAATGTGTTTGCATTAGAGAAATCTACAAACCAATTCCAACAAATAGTCTATAAAGGTAGTGACAATGATTTGAAATTAAAAGGGATTAATAATCGGCTAGTTGCCTCAATGATGTTGTCATCTATCATTGAAAAGTGCTTGAGAATGTGTGAAGAAAAGGAATATGTGAATTTGGTTGAAAAGAAGATGAATAAATTGGATGAAAAGATAAGAAACTTCTCAGAGCTTGGTTTTCTAGTCTTTTGACATAGATGAGAGATTCATTGGAAAGTATGTTTCAGAAAAAAGATGGAGCATGCAAGGAAGATTGATTTGGACCAGTTTCCTTAGAACCTAGATGTGGTGGACCAATTGGATTCCATCAAGCCATTGATAGCCATGAATGCAAAATTGACTAAAGAATTCAAGAAAGGTTCCAATTTCAATCATGAAATTTTAACAAATCTTCAAGTCAAACAACATCAGTTAGAATAAATGACAATTCCACCACCTAACTAGTGGAAGTTGCTAGAAAATATGATACAATGATTTGATATTTGATAATATGAGTTTCCAAGTTCTAACTCAGCTCTATGTAGAGTTGTCTTTGAGCAATATTTTTCATTGCCAAATCCTCTATTTATTCCTTCTAGTAAAAATCAATAAAAAAGCTCAAATTCAGTAATGTGTTGATGTTCAATTATCTATATTATTTATTTTATCAATTGAAGAAAAAGTCTAGTTTCAACTACTAGATACACATTAAATGATTGTTGATGTTCATTTTTGTATATGCTACTATTGTTAATATGTTATTAAGCATTGAGTTGAGTGATGAATCACTAAGTACATGTTTAAGTTTTAAGACAATAAAAATATGAAATTATTAATAATTTGTTAATTTAATCATACAAACCTATGATTCCATTAGAGCATTTTAATTAATTCTTTGAATTAAATTAGAGAAAAAATCATACATTCAACCAAAATGATTGAAGACCAATAGAAGGATCCTTCATGATTTAATTAATAATTCATATGACAAAGTACATGAGGAGAGAATCTTTTCTAGAATATGCACTTTCTCATTCAAATTAGAGAATGTGTTCCATCTCTAAATTGTGTGAAACTTGGTTAAGTTTTATTTCCTAGGGCTTAAGGATTTGTTTAGTGTAATGTCTAGGGTTTGTGTTACTAAAACCCTTACTAAAAACCCCTAATTTTGATGTCTTTGATAATTGTTATGTTTCATTGTTGACCCCTTATTGTAGATTCTCGGTTAGTTAAGTTGTGACTTGTACCTTTTGGATTGTTCTATTGATCGGCCCTTGAATCCTAGGAATCCCATCATTACCCGTCCTGTTAATAATAAGTTTCATTTATAATATGTGGGTAACAAGTCACTAAAGTATTTTCCAGGTCTAAGGTTTTATCTTTGGGTTTATGTCTTCTCCCAATGCTTGCCTAGTAATGGCCCCCTTTTATGAACTAACAAATTGACATGTGTAGTTTTCATGTTTTATGGAGACCATTTGATCATCGAGAAATCATTTTAGTTGCTCCCTGCACCCCCATTTGATTTTTTTTTGCATTAAAATATTATCACAGGGTGGTGGGTGAGCACCATGTATCTTCTGCATGAGAGGGCCTAACATAATTGAAAAGTCAACAGGCGGTGAGATCACATCAATAGTGGTGATGAAATGACATGGCTACATCTGGAGTGTTCCCCACCTCCCCATCTGAATTCTTTTGAATTTTAAATAATATCATGGGGTAGTGGGTGGATAATGCATTCCCCATTGCCAGAAGGACCCACTGGGTAGTGAAGGAAGTAAACACTCCATTCGGATGAGATCGATGGTTGAAGGCAAATGACATGGGTTAATCTTGATCACTCCTCGCCATCTCATGGAAGACCCACCTCTAACTCCCATTTCTCAATGGGAAAATGGGAGAATGCCCCATGGCCTCACTTGAGCTATAAAGGAAACATTAGAAAACTAATGAAATATTTTTCCATAGATTGAAGTTGTTAAAGTTCTGGTTACTAAAGGGAATTCTAGATACATGTGTTGTAATAACAAATGCATCTTTTAATCACTGTCGTCGATTGTGCCAAGGTATTACATGCACATGAGGGTGAGCTTGTGTAAAGACACACATAGTTTGAGGTGGGAGATTTAATCTAAGCCCTTCCCTTTCTTCTCGTTGATAGAAGTTGCATGAGGATTGAGATTCATGGGGAAGCAGGAAATATTATGTGTGGTTTCTTGCTTCAATGACAATGAGATGGTGGAGCCCGCAGATCATTGGAAAGTGGTTCCACATGGATGGCTTTGGTTGGATGATGGCAATGGCTGCTCATAGTTATCTTTTTCAAACTAAGCTAACTTATTCTAAGCTAGTGGTCTTTTCATCTCGCCATTAGATCAATGGATGGTATTCAAAGTTGAAATCGAGGGCAAGTGAGTTGTTCTCGTTTATGCGAGCAAGCCATAATGGTGGATAGGACACTAAGCTACCAAATTTAGAAGTTGTAAGGCTTTAAAAACTCTTTTTAAAGCATAATTGATAATTGATAAAAGTACTCTACACATCCAAGGAAGATGTGTTGCATTTTCAAGCCTATTCAACACCAAAGTTAGGGTTTTAAAGCTTGCACCAAACTAGTAAGTTGATATACTATCCTTCCTTTGAAACTATTAAGAACTTGCTCAATTGTGTTTCCTCTATCATCCTATAACTAGGGTTTTCTTGGTTTTGCATTTCTTTTAACGTTTGACATTCATTTTGAATAATTTGGTAGTTCTACATTGTAATTATTTGTGTCAAACCCTTGCTCAAGCCGTAGGTTTTAGTTTGTGAAACCAAAAACCCTTGAGTCATGGTTCCTAAAATGAAAGAATCTTCATCAAAGGAGGAGGCCTCTGCTTCCAAAAGGCCTTTGAGAAATGACCTAGTTGACAAGCTGCCACCCTCAACCAATGAAAAACCTAAGGTTCAATTACTTTTCTAGGGTCCACAAGTAGTAGAGGACTTGGCTGAGAAGTATAGTGCTATTAGGTTTGTCACATTGCCTTTTACTAGGTGGGAATTATTCAACAACTGGTAAGGAAATATAAATTGTGGTGTTCTAGTTGGTAACCATTGGAATCTTGACATGGGAAAATTTATTGTGCCAAATGCATACCTGGATATTGATTTGTTAAAAGCAATAGTTGTAAATTATGACCCATTCACAAGGACTGTGAGGTCCTTTGACAAAATTGACATGGTTAAAGTCACTAAGGAGATTGGTCATGTTTTCAGTCTCACTGAGTGGAGTGAGGACCTAGTTAAGACTAATGAAAAGGCTCTTAGAGAAGAATATGAGAAGAATAGGTAGTCATTCAAGGTCCATATACTGCCAAAGTATCTAGCAGAGATTAGGGGCTAAAAGATTACATTGGGACCATTTGATACAAAGTCCTATCGTGTTAACTATTTTGTCCCTTATTTCCAAAAAACATTCTACTTAATTTGTCAGATTATTGGTTACGACCCAAGCATTGGAATGCCCATGGCATGGATGTATATGGTGTCCCACATCCAGTACCCCCATTATTGCACAATTTATGATTATGTGGGGTTTCTTGCAAAGAAAATTAGTGAGGGTCTACTAAAGTTGAAGAAGGCTGAAATGGGAGTAAGATTCAAAGAGTATTTATTGCTCATGCATATGATTTTGTTCAAAGGTGCACCTTACTTTGGAAAGAATATGACACTAGATAGGGTAGAGGGTAAGACGGAATTGTCTGTCTAGTGTTGGACCACTATCCTAGAAAAAGATGACAGAAATTTTAACTATGTGGTATTTGAGAATTTACTTGCCTTTAAGTTGAGAAGAGTTATGGCTAAGAATGTGCCAAGAATTCCTAAGGCCCTGTATGATATTTTAAGACCTAAGGATAGGAAGCCTAAACTGGGGGTTAATAATAATAGGGGATATGTTATCCCTTATCC
This sequence comes from Sequoia sempervirens, assembly GCA_007258455.2. Classification (NCBI taxonomy): domain Eukaryota; kingdom Viridiplantae; phylum Streptophyta; class Pinopsida; order Cupressales; family Cupressaceae; genus Sequoia; species Sequoia sempervirens. The sequence continues at coordinate 96,416,024 of VDFB02379711.1, forward strand.
TACATATACTATTTTGAGAGTGTATGGAGCTACTATCTCACCTCACTTATTACCTAGATGTGTGCCAAAAATAATTTGGTTCCTTGAAGTGATGTGGTAGTTGGGAATTGTGGATAACAAGCATTTGATGCATCAAGGAAAGGAACATTTTTCCATTGATACACATGCTTCTCTGACTTTGTAATGATTAAGGGAGGTTGGAATAATATAAATTATATACTCAAGACTTTTCACATGGAAAGAGTAGGAGCAAGGGAGTATATTGATCCTAATGGTTTCATAGCTTGGTTAAAGTTAAGGAACATGAGTTTAAAATTTGAACACATTTTGCAGCACCCTAAGGATGTCATAAGGAATATCTTTTATTTTTTGGAGCAAGATGATAGAAAATAAAAGTGGATTAATTTTAAAAAAATGCAAAGAAAGGTAAGGGAAAAGAAACCTAAATTCACTACTCTTGTAGAAATCCCCAATATAATGCAAAGAATGTAACATGTTTTCTAGAATTTTGAAACAGTGGTTGGTCACCTTGAGGGTAAAAGGATGATTCAAGATAAATGGAAAGCCCTTATGGAAGAGGAACACGGTGGAGGATAAATCCCTATTATGGAAGAGAGGCCTACATATCAGCCTCCTAAGGAGGAGAAAATAATTTTTTTTCATAAGGAGAAAGAATAAAGCAAAAAGGATGATCCAACAACTACTTCCTCTCAACAACAGGAGCAAAGAGCTCCTTCTAAAATTCAACCACCATCTCCTCCAAGGTCAACTAGGCTTGAAATTGTAGATGTTGATTCCCTATCACAACATGCATCACCACCAGAAGAGCCACCATTGAAAAAGAAAAAGGTCAAATCAACAGGTTTGATGGATTATGATGATGAAGAATGAGATGAGGAAATTTGGGTATCTGAGAAAGAAATGCAACAAGGAATTCCTTCTACACTGATAGTGATTATTCAAAAATGTATACAATGGAAATGGCATGCACAACTTCCTTGTTCACACCAAAAGGGGAATGAAGGAAGAGGCATCTGATTTAACAATGCTCACACTCAAGAAAAAAAACTTGATATTTTAGTGTAAAGGAGATTGAAATCCATCAAAGGGTATTATCCTCAAGGCTGAAAACTGCTAAGGGAGTTCACCACTAATGCAAAACTTGGAAAATGCAAGATGTTTGAAAACACAATGTGATATGAAAAAAGACCTAGAAATGCAAGTAAAATGTAACAAAAACTTATGAAATTGAAAGTGTGCACCTAGAGACTAGAGAGAGATGGAAAGGAGCTCTATAATCCTTAATAATTCACTATTGATGCCAACTAGAACTCATACACCAAGTTGTGTGACTTAGTCCTACTTTGAGAAGGTTGTGTCACAACTGGTTTCGGGAAAAAGGGTACTCAAATCTACATAATTCATATTTAGGCCTGGGAAGTGGGACTCATTCGCCACTAATGGTGAATTATTCCACTTCTATATTTTTGGAAATTCAAAAGTGGAATTTCTAGCCTTCAATCTACATTTCTGCTCCTTGTTCAAATCTGGGTCTGAAACTGTGAAATTCATCCTATAGATGTTCTCCAAGCTTCTCTTAGGGATTTTACATCTTTGAATGACTTTGAAAAATTGATGGAAACTTTTCCAATCTTTCTCTTTGACAAATCTGCAACCTAAACTTGCAAATCACATGCAAAGAGAGGGAAAAATGGTTGAGGGGTTATTGAATAGGAGTTTTCCTTCGTCAAACCCCTTGTTGGTAATTAAACCCTAGAAATGAAATGAAATATGGAAAGATAATCATGAATGAACAAAAATAAATAATACAACTCACCAAACCCTTGAAGTAGAATGTTGTAAATATGTGAATGATGGCTCCAAAGTACTTGAATGCTCTTGTTAAAAAAATGCTTGAATGCTAGATCACTTGATTGATTGTTGGATTGATTGAGAGATTGGGTGTGAAATGAGTAGAAAAACCTTATATTTATACTTGATTATGCAATAATTCCCAAAAATATATCACAAGCCAAGCTTTAATCTTAGAAAATAAAACTTGGCAGAATTTTGAATTAAATTTGAATTTTGTGCCAAAGGATACTCATTCGCCAGTCTAGGAAAATGGGTCGCACCTAAAGGGACTCATTTTCCCAAAGTGGAAAATTGGTCCCACCTTACGTATTTGAAGTTGGTTTCAAAATTTAAGTATTTTAAATGATGTTTAACGGGTTTATTATCAAAAGTACACGTAAAAAAGTCCTGTAGATGTAAAACAGGGCCAATTAAAGCATTAGAATGTCTAAATATTAATGAAAAACCTATAAAAGTGTGAAAGTTTGTTACAAAACTTTAAAACACTTTGAAATAAGGCTTGGTAAATGATAAAGAGAGGCTATTTAGGTGAAATACAATAAAAAGACCCTAGAAAAGTGTGAAAGTGTGTTACAACACTTTACAACTCTTAATTAAGGTACCACTTAAATCATTTTATTTCAAAAGGTCCCAAGACCTAGTGTGAAAGTGTTATCCACATTGAAACATTAAATTGAGGCACAATTTTAAGCCAAAATCACAAGGAGCTCTCAAATGAGAGAAAAAGTAGAAGGGTTAATTTTTCAGTGTCTATAGACAACAATTAGATTTGAGGTTGATTAAGGCTAACCTCACTTGGATAAATAACATTGATGATTTCTAAGTGGAAGCATGCACAAGATTTCATGGAGGTTACTTACAGGGTGAAGAAGGATGAGTATGCTACTACTATGGCTAATCAAAGAAGTCTTCACCTAATGTTTCTAGAGGAAACTATTCAAGCCCAGGTCCTTGTAAGGGAGGGGGAACAACCACATTGAAGGCCCCAGGTCATGGAGGGCTAAGAGTGGAAGGTTTCCCTAACTTACCTTAGCTTAGCAAGATGTTGGGGAATGCGGGATGGGAATGATGAGAACTATAAAGTACTTTAATCACCCTACAAACCTGAGATATAAGATGGGGCTAGGTGAGCGGGTTTTTAGGTTAAACACTATGCCTCATGAACCTCTCTACCCGAGAATGGAAGCACAGTCCTAGGATGATAGCGCGGCGCACTAGCATCTCTCAAGTGCATTGGCATCCTTACAACTAGCCAACTAAAGAGACAAGGTCAAACCTAGGAGAACAAGATAAAAACCGACCTAACTACTACTAAAGGGCCAAAATAATGTGATTAAGTAAAGAAAATACTCTCTAATGTGATAAAGAAAAAATAAAAGAGTTAGGGTGGAAAGAAGGATCTCATAAAGAAACTTGTTTTCTAGCTAGCTCCTTGAAAGAACATTCACCTACACACAAAGAGGAGGAAAATGTTGGGTGTCTATATAAGGGTCTACCTCATTCAAACCCCCGTTTAGGTTTTTCCACCTCCATGGACAACCAGGAAAGTGAGATGAAGAAAATAACATAATTGAAGAATACTAAAGAACTACAAAATTGTAAATGTGCTTACTCTACCAAGTAATAGAGGAGAGGAATGGGAAGCTTTCCACCTCCACCAAAAGCACTCAAAGATGATGGGAGAGAGATTGAGAGTACTCAAGCCTCTTCGTCATTGTTGTGGTCCCAAACCATCTTTACTGAAGTGATGGAGTGAAGATATTGTTTCAATGGAGTGCAAGACTGTTGCTAGAATGCTTGAAGTGAGTGCAAGAGAGTGACTGAAGTGATTGGAAAGCTTAGATGATGTTGTAGAAGTTGATATGCTTGTTCAAGGAGAGAATTTCAAGAGGAGATGAAGAAAATGGCCATATTTAAGTCGGTCAACCAAAGGGGGCGTTACAACTTGACCACCAATGAGAAGTGTAATTCCTTTGTAGGTTTAGTCATAGGAATGCTAGGGATGTAAGCACATCACACACACATCTACGTGTCGCACGAGTGTCTCCAAAATAAATTCCCCCATCGATGCTCAAAACAGGCGCCAAGTGGGATGAAAGAAATGACCTTAGGTGTAATTAAGCCTCCAAACTTGGTTTTCCAAGGTGGAAAAAGGAAAAAGGGGAATTTGCATAAGGGGTGCAAATTCACTCTTATATAGTCCTAAAAGAAATGAGAGCTAAATTTCATGGAATGACCATAGAAGAAGCCAGAGTGCTAGTAAGAAATAGTGGTGTCCTATTGTTGCCAAAATGGGATCTAGACTTTTCCGATATAATAAATAGGTGTGATAACCCTTGTATATTTCAAAAGAGGAAGCTACAATTGCACTACAAGGTTCTACCTTTAGTGAAAAATGGGATACATTACCTATATGGGCCTTAGCTCCATGTACAAGAAAGCCTAACATTGCAGAGCTTGCACTAGACTATAGGGGAGGCTTGATAATAAAGAGAGTATTAGAGACATCAGCTCTTGAGGCAACAACAATGATAGTAAATCTTGCTCATTTTGCAAAATCCGCAATAGAGTCAGTAACTACAAAGAAGGAGAAGTTTAGATAGAAATACAATGACTTGCTAGTTGATTATGGAAAGACTAAACAAAAAAAAATGCAGCTATAAATAGAGATAGCATTATTTAGGGAGAAATTGCAAAAATTGCAATCAAGAGAATGAACATGGATTGATGTTTTCTCCCCTACTACTTCACCTAATCCTACACCTACTAATTATACACTTTCAATAAGTTCCTTATGGGCCATTGAGCCATACAACATGGGAACTATACCCATTTCAATGGTGCAACCAAACACATCAGAGGTACCATAGACAGAGGAAGGTGCCATCAAGGAGAAGTTGCTTAAGCAGGCAAATGATTATAAGGAGAGATGTGACAATGACAATAGGGAAATCCTTGACAGTAATATGAACATTATCACTATAGTCTTGGAGCATTTAAATAGATGGGTTAATAATAGACTAAACAACATTCATGCCATCTATTATTTTATGAGATTTGTTGTAAATCATTTTGATAATGATAAGGAGAAGGCTATTCTACTTATGGAGACATTGATCCCTAGGTTGCAAGAGTTGAGAATGATGTCCATTGAAGCCAAGTAGGATGTTAATTTCCCTAAAAATATTAAGCCCACTATTCAAATTGTAAATGAAATTTAGGAGTTTAAGGGAAGTATAGAGCCTTTAGAGACAAGGATAAGGGAATTGGTTGAAAATTTTCATCAAAAATATAATGGTCTCTTGCCATTCATTTTAAGGGATTATGGTAACATCAAAACCTTATAATATTAGAGAAAAGAAACTAATGAAGTCATTTCAAATCAAGTTGCTTCGATTTGTTAGGGACATGATATGGGTAAGCTAAAGAGGAACATGGACATGTTGGCATATGTAGAGATTGTCGTGGAAGAGTTTGATAAGGAATCCAATCAATTTGTTACTAAATATTCACCTTATAGGAAAAAGGATAATAGAATCATGTGTTCCAAGAATGGAAATATTGAAGCTGTTGTCATTGATGTCAACCAGTAAACTAGTTATTTACTAGTTTTTGTTGGCTCTATATGTTGAGGATATTAAGAAAATTGTAATATAGATATGTTGCATGTGTTTAGTGGTTGCTCTGGGTTTTGGTATGGATTTTATCCTATGGTTGTACAGTTTAGATATGTTCATAGTTGTTAGAAGGTGCTATATTCAGGTTTTTGGTTGCTAGTTCATTGTATAGTGCAAGTTGTGTTCACCAGTTGTGAACTATGGTTTTTCTATGTTTCTGGTTGAGGTCCGAGAGAAATGTTGTTAGTCTAGATTTATCTTTGGTGGATTGTATTGAAGTTAATTTTAGCATTTGGAAAGTTTGTGCTTAATGGTTCTATGTGTTTTACACTGGTGTTGTCAACCTTGTTTGAAATACTACTTTTGAGAATGATGAAGCATTTTGGATCTATTTGGGTCCCTGTGAAGTGTTTGTTTGGGTCATCCTCATTCCAATTCTACCCTAGGTTATTTTGGTGCTTACCTAATTTGAATTTGAATTTGGATAGCTAACTTTGGATATTTTTCAAACTTGAAATCTATGTTATAAATACAATATGAGTTAGTAATGGAAAATATACAAGAGAAAAGAAGAAGAACAATAAGATGAAAGAAAAAGTGAATTTTGGTGCGACATTGATTCTATTTAGTAAGTATGTGTGTTGAGAGTGTGGGAGATCAGTGTAAAGCTTAATGTTGAGTTTATGGATGTAGTGAGCAGAAGGAAAACTTTATCATTATGCAAGCTGATCGAATGATTGTGGTGGAAGCCTTTGTTGTATTGGGATTATAGTTTTTCTATAACAATTATTTTTATTCTTTGTATCTCTGTGGTAGTGAGATCTCTAGGTTGTAGCCATGTTGGATAGTGAGTCCTTATTTTGGATAGTGAGTCCTTGTTCTAGACAGTTAGTCCTTATTTCAGGAAGTGAGCCTTTTTGTAATCAGTTTTGATATTCTCTATAGTGTGAGTTAATCCTCACCGTGGTTTTTCCCTCATTGGGTTTTCCACGTAAATCTAGTGCTATTGTGTCTATGTGTTGAATTTGAGTTTCTCTATTTGCATTTGATGACTAATCATTTAAGAAATATTAAGTATTGGTTGTGGTGATTGAATTAAAGGTTTAATTCCGTGACAACTTATTCACCACTCCTCTTAGTTTTCCTATTCAACAATTGGTATTAGAGAAAGGTTCCTTGGTGAAGAGCTTAACCACTTGAGGAAGGTCTAGGATGGTTGGAAAAATGGTTTTTGATTATCCAAGGTTTGATGGAACTAACTATGGTATCTGGAAAGTATTGATGGAAGAATATATGGCATATTATTGATATTATTGACACATAAAAGTAAACCTTTTACTTTTTCTCATGTTTAGGCCCTCCTTGTGATTTTTTCTTCATGTTTCCTTGATTTGATGTCGTAATGTGGTCAACACATTCACATTAGGTCTTGGGCCCTTGTGAATCATTAAGAATTATATGATGTCTTGTAAAAGTATTGTGAAGTATTGTAACCCACTTTCACACTTTTCTAGGACCTTTTCATTATTATCCACTTAAATAGCCTCTTTTTATCACTTACCAAGTCTTATATCAAAGTTTTGTGAGGATTTGACACCAATTTTCACACTATTCTAGAATTTTCATCAATAATTTGATCATTTCTTATGTTTAAATTACCCCTTAATGCACTTTCTAGCCCTACTTAAGTATGTTTCAAAGAATAATCCCAATAAACATCATTAAATATACTTTAATTCCTGACACATAGTAAATTTTCCTTGGTGGGACCAAGTTGTCACCTGGGGTGACTTAGTTCCACTTGGAAAAAGAATCAAAATTATTTAAAATTTCTAGCAGGATATTATTCTCTTAACCTTGAGGTCAGCTTGTGATGTGTTATTTTTGGGAAATTTTGTATAATCAAGTATAAATATAGGTTTTTCTTCTCATTTTCACTCTCATAATTCATTTTCAAGCACTATATTCATACATTAGCATTCATAAATTCATTATTTATTCACAAGCATTCTAGGCATTATCAAGTCTTCATTGGAGCTTCCACTTGCATATCTTTTGATTTCTACATCAAGGGTTTGGTGAGTAGTAGCATTGCATGTTGTTCATTCATCATTCTCTATCTATTTCATTTCATTTTCAAGGGTTTGATTACCAAATCGGTGTTTGACCAAGGAAAACTTCCATTCTCCAATCCTTAACCCTTTTTCCCCTCTTTGCATGTGTGTTTTGATAGTCTTGTATTCATATTTATCAAAGAGAAAGGTGTTAAAAGGTGTTATAGTTCCATAAAAGTCATTCAAGTCAAAAAAACCCTAAAAGAAGCTTGGAGATCACTTGCAACCTGAATTCTGTAGATTCAGATCCACACACCTATCAAGAAGAGAAGTATAGACTGAGAGCTACAGATTCATGTCCTAAAATTCTCAAAAGTTGAAGGTGGACTAAATCACCATTAGTGGAAAATTAGTCCCATTGCCAGGCCTGAAAAGTGGTTTATGTATTTTTGGATACCCTTTTGGCTGAAATCTATTCTGATAGAATCTCCCCAAAACAAGACTAATTTGCCTAGCTTGGAATAAGTGTCCCAGTTTACTTCAACAAAAAATTATATAGGATTCTAGAGGCTCTTTGCATCACATTGAAGTTTCCAGGTGTGCCTCTCTAGTCTTTTTCATTTCTATTATTGTTTGTTTGCATTCTTAGTTCATTTTTGCATATCACAATGATTTTTCAAACATCTTACATTTCTTAAGTTTGGCATTAATAATCAACACCTTTTATTAGTTTATTGCATATAGAACATTACATTTAGGGATATTTCATTCATACTTTCATTATTTTTGAGTGGGGACATTATCCATTTTTGCTTACCTCTATCCTTTTACGTGAAAAACTCTAGAAGTGTTAGAGTACCATGGGTGCCAAAATCTTTGTCCACATTTTGGTGAAGTCAACTTTAGAACATTTTTATTTTGATTTTAAGTTCGTTTACATCCTGGAGTAGATTTCATCAACATTTCATTTGGTTTTGCATTGTTTACATTGCATCCTAGGGTTTTAAAATATTCATTAGTGAAAAGCTCATATAGCTTGCATTTTTGCATTGCATTTAATTGAAAATCAACAAAATTTTGCATTTTCATACTGTATCTACATCTAAAAACTTGAAAATCATAAGATTCCATTTAAATATTTTGAAAAATCTCAAAAACATCACTACCTGGACTAATTTTCCACACTTGGCAACTTAGTCCACTTGCACATTCTGCACTGTAATTTTTGTCATTTTAAGATCATTTTCTACATTTTTGTTTTCTATTATTGCATTTATGTGTTTCCTTCCAGAATTTTAGTTATCAACATTTTATTTCTCTTAGTTTACATTACATTCACCCCAATTTTAGAGACCTTAGCATGAGTGTTTGGTGTCCTATTGCTAATACCTTAGTGATAAGAAGTTTAAGACTCACGTTATCCCATGGTAATACACTTGTTGTCGACCTTGGGTTATCTAAAGCTTCCACTCCTAATATGGCAACTAGTACTCTAGGCATGGATACTACCTATAGCAACTCTTTGTCTTCCAATAACATGCAAGTTGGCACACGAAACGATCACATCCTACAAGAAAAAATCAATTACATCCATGAGGATTTAACACATTTCAAACATAGCTTTTCCAAGCAGTTTCATCCATGCAAAACCAAATATCCACCATAAACCAAAATCAAAATGGATCAACCACCTATTATGTTCAAAGCAGCCCACTATCTTTGGAAATATTGCGAAGACTGATGCCACAAGGAATATAGATTCCTAGATTTGAGAAATAATGAGGGAAGGGGGATCCTTCTAACCATGTTAATTCTTACACTGCCTTATGTAGTGAATTTGTCCTTGATGATAAACTCTTAGCAAAACTATTTCCTAGAACCTTAAAAGACGCTGCCTTGGAATGGTTCTCATCTTTACTGAACAATTCAATTCGTTTATTCAATGAACTAGTTGATTAATTTATAAATCATTTCCAAGTGAATATGACTCCAAAAAAGACCTTGGTTGATTTTATGAGATGTAAGCAACATGAAGAAGAAAAGATTACTAATTTTATCTCACACTATCAATCACTTTATTCTCAAATCGATGTCAATATTACTGACCCACACCTTCAGAAGATGTTTATAGAAACCTTGCAAACTAAACTTTAGGAAAAACTCACCATGATGAAATTCCCCTCCTTTATGTACTTATGTACTGCCCGTTGTGATTATCATAAATTAGTTAGTAGTTGCAATGCAAAGTCCTCTTCTAGCCGAGCTGAGAAGTATGAACATGCCAACCAAAAAAATTCCCAACCATTTAGAAAGCAAAAAAATGAGTTCTTATAGTTCAATCTCCCTTAGCAACTAAATCAAATCATCAAAAACTAAGTAGCAGCTGTTAAAATCATGGTTCCCTATAGTTATGGAGATCCTAAAAGACAATTAACACCTTTACCAAATAGCCTTCACAACCCAATGTCCCAAATTTTGCAACAAAAAATGATTACCTTGCCTATTGTCAAAGCACCTAATCCTACTAAGCCTTTACCTCCAAACTTTAAATTGAATTCTTATTGCAATTATCATAGAAAAAATGGACATAACATAGAACATTGTAAACATCTTAAACATCTTGTGAAAGACCTCATTGATTTTGGTCATCTATCAATTGTAGGTGTTAATGATTAAGGCAATTAGTCTGTTGCCCCTCCAAATCAAAAATTGTAAATTTTCACTAGTCTAATGCTCAAACATAATGTTTCATTTGTCAAAGCTAGTGAAACTCCAAAGAATGATGAGATGAATGTCCACACAAATGTTGAACATCCTTATCTCATTCCACATATTACCAAAATTAATCCTATGGATGAAATGGTAGGTGCGATAGACATTATCGCTCGTAAGGGCCAACCTAAGAAATCTCTTGATATTACTTTCTCCCCTAAGGACATACTTACAAATATCCTCGATAGTCCTCTTTACATAGCCAACTATATCTATGATAAAGCCCACTAATGGGATACTCATAGATCCCGCTTGTGGAGAGAACGTGATCACCAAGAAATTTTTGGTATTACATGATCTTTATCAAGATGATTATGATAAACCAAAAGCATGGATAAAAAAAAAATGTTTTTTCTATCCCTATGATAGGATCGATTGTCCTTCAATTACAAATAGGACCAAAAACATTGGATGTTACATTCTCCATCATCTTGCAGTCAGACTAGTTTCATTTGTGGCTAAGCTATCCATGGCTTCGCTAAGTGAAAGTTGTCCCTTCAGTCATACAAAAATGTTTAAAGTTTCCATTTAACAATGAAATATTCACTTGCCACCATAGCGGATTTAACCCATTATCTTCCAAAGGAAAATCTTCCTTAGAATCCTTTTGGCCCGAGCGCATGGAACCTATAACACCTTGTAAATATTTCCTTTTCATTGCCTAGCAAAAATTTCAAGCAAAGAAAATAGAAAAATTGTCTCTCCGCAACATGTCCCCATCCACTTCCAACACTCCTATACTAGATGAAACAATGCTTCAACCTGAACAAGAACCATGCAACCAAGCTCAACCAACACTTGAAACCTCCCTGACATCATCCAAGAGACCAAAATATAATGATAACAACTCTATCATGCCTCACATAAAACAAGTTTACAAAGAAAAAGAGAAAGTGGATGACCAACCTTCCATGGTTCCTTTTGTTCCTGCCCCTGGGAAAGACAACAAAACTATGTTTGATCAACCCGCTCCTTCAAAAACACAACTTGACAATAAAACCAAAAGAAACAAAGAATCCATGGAGCATAGGAATACAAGACATGCCCTTGCTCACAAGTTACAATCATAAGAAAATAAACAAAATAATAATCCACACTTGACAAAAGAAATGCATGATAACCCTCCTCCCCAACCACAACAAAATGCTCCACTAAAACAATCACAACAAGTCGTACACCCTTCATTTGACATTATCATTCATCCTCTTGTTGTGATTAATCTAGATGACGACAATGAGATTGCTAAAATTGATGAAGAGATGCATAATGATTTGAATACATTTTTCTCCTCTTCCATGAGATTAACTTACAAATCTCCCACAAAGAGTGTAGAACCTAGTGCTTCCCCTAGTTCGACAGTTGTTCTTGTTCCTTTGGATAGTTTCCCACCCTTGAAATATCATGGAAATGACTGGGAGGTGGATGACTTGTGGGTATGTGTAGGATCATCATGAAAAAAATAGGCCCTTGGTGGTGAAAAATTAAGAAAAATCAGTGTTAGGCAACTTGATGTAAAAAGTTGAATAAGTTATTTGTCTAACCACTTCAACCACAATAAAATGATAATATTTTTTATAAGATTTTGGATATAAGTAGAGGACTCATGTCCCGATGTGATGCATTATTTTTTGTAATTTTTTTCCAAGTAAATAATTAATTATTAAATTTTATTACAACTTTTAAAACATATAAAATAATCATATGTCTGACCACCTTAACTTGGTCAAAACTTCATGAAATTCATTTTTTTTAAACCTATTTTATGTGACACATAGAATGTGATGCATGCTTTAGATTCAAAAAATGTGATACCGTTTGAAAGCTATGGATGTTTCTCAGTCAGCCTATCAATCAATACTTTAGTCGTAATTCAAATAGAAAATGAATAATAATTATTTATTAAGTTCAAAGTAAAGCATAATTTATATTGGTGGAAACCTGAGAATCTCCTTCAAAAACCCTTTTACTTTCATCAATTTTGGGTAAAAAAAGGTCATCAGCCACGTACTCTACACATAGCCATCATATCACTACTTTTTGGCCCATCATGATCCTGCACATACCCTTGATCAATGGTTGACTCACATTTCCCTTACTAGTCTTTTAAAATTTCTTTTTCTTTTTATTTTGTGTTTGCATGTGTGTAACGTGTCCCCCCGTGATGTGATGTTTTATGTTCTCTCTCTCTCTTTGTGACATTCCTCTATTTGTACCTTCATTCTTCTCTATGTCTTACATCACTTTTTTGTTTTTCTTTTTCTTGTGTTTTCCTTTTGGGGATGATGCAAGGCATTCAGAAATTTCATGTCTCTTTCATGTTGACCCAAAAGTCCCCCTTTAATTTCATGCCTTTACCGTTGAACCGAATTGGTGGTTAAATATGATGGCGGTAGTGTGGTGTTATAGCTGACCTATGATTGTGTTGGAGACTATTGGTGGTAGTGCAGTGTTACCATTGACCCGTGGTTGTGTTGGTGACTAATAGAAATAGTTCGGTGTTACCACCACCCCATGGTTGTGTTGAAGACCTCCTGCAGTGGTGTGGTGTAGTCACTGACACACCATGATAGGACTTGGAGGAGTCTACAATGGTATGGTGTAGTCACTGCCACACTGTGAGGGTGTTGTGTCTTGGCTGTGGTAGGGCGTTAGGCATTTGGATTTATTTGGTTAGATAGAGGATGCTGACTTGGCTGACTGCCGATGTGTTTGATGTTCATTGGAGGATCATGAATGAGTTGGAGAAGTTTGTTCGATGTCTAAGACCGGTTGACAGTTAGTCCAATAGAAGAAAAACAAATTGATCTATAGAGGAAGTTGAAGTGTTTCATGTCGGTAGAGAACGAATGGTATAAACATTGAAAATTTTGCAATAAGAAAGAGAGAGGATGATCTAGGCAAGGTTATGCTGCTGAAATATCTCCTGATAGAATGTATTGATCGATCTTTCATTTTTAATTTGCATTGTATACTATGTGAGAGTATTGTAATCGTGTGAAGGTTGTAATGGATAGAGAGGTTGATCAGGGAAATGTAAAAGGGGAGAGAGGGAAATAGAATAAAGTTGCTTCCAGTTTGTCTCCAGAATGAAACATGATGTAATATTTGTTAAGGATTAGTGCTTGAGTTGTATTTGTAACTAGTTTTTTGCATGAATAATATAATGGTGATCTGGGCTTTTGGAGTGTGGGGTTTTTTCACCCAAAAGGGTTTTCTCCACATAAATCTATGTGTTCTAGCATTTTGTTCCATATTTCATGTTTATTGGTTCTTTTTGTTGAATCTATTTATTCAAGTTGTTGAAACTAAACTTACATGTGCTTCTCTTAGAAGGATTAATGTGGGAAATGAACTTTGTCTGATTCTGATTTGTGGCACAGTTGTACGTGTCTTTAAAGAAATTTAATGAAATGAAAAAGTTACCAAAGGAACTACTATTCTTGGAGGTTTCTCCGAGATGATCAAAATTTCCCAACAAGTGTTATTAGAGCCTTCTTCTGGTTGCTAGTTCTGGGTATTTCTCCTGTGAATATTTCTTAGTCTATCAGGCTTGAGGAAATATGAAGGAATCGGTTGATGTATTAATCATTTGGTGAGTGGAAGTCTTGTGGTATTTAGAGATAGAATGTAACTTGAAGGATGGTGAAGATGGAGAAAAGGGAGTTGGTCATGTTGAATTGATATGATCTATGTCTCATAGTTGGAAAAAGTATAACCTTAATGTAAGAGGTGGAATTTTTCTTCTTCATGGTTGTGTTGTAGCAAAGCTTTTATAGTGGGTGTCTATGTGAGAGGATCCTTGGTGATATGGAGAAGCTTGGGTTGTTTCTTAGCCATGGAAGAGATTTCTTATGTTGGGTGGTGTTTCATAGTGTTTGATTGCATTATTTTTTGTTAACCTCGAATGCATGAAGGCTATGGAGTTAATCATTGGAGGATTTGAAAGCTTCTGAAATAGCCTATCTTTTTCTTGGATGCATGTGCATGTTGGAATTTTTGGAGTTGGCTTGATATGGGCCTGGAGTTCTTGAACTATTGTTTCCTTTTAAGGATGTGTTTTATTTTCATCCCTTAAATCCATGCTCTTTGGATTTCATGGTTTTATAGATTTTCATTTAAAGAGTTTATGGTTATGCATATTCATGATAATCCTTTATTCTGGTATAACAATTATGGTGTTTATGTTTCAAACTTTTGAATCATCCATATGTGAAGTAGATATGGGTGTGCATGGGTTCTCTCAAACATAGTGGTTTTGTAGGTTTTACATGGTGAAGGAAAAAAAAACTTGTGTTTTTGTGTAGTTGATGTTAAACTATTTTCTATACCTTGGCTTTTGGGGCGTTACTTGATGAGATAGTTGTTGTTCTGCATGCATTTTTTGTGCATGCTATGAGGAGATGTGGTTATTTCTTTGCATGGGAGTGTTGGTACATGATTAGTCACTCCACATTTCTTGTGGTGTTGATTGTTGGGTTCCAATACTATGGTGCTTGAGTTGTGGACATGATTGGAAAATCAGATTTGGACTTGATCTAGTGTTTGAGTCATGTTGTCTTTGTGGTTAATCTCTTTGAGATCTTAGTGTTGTTGTTTATAGTGTGATAATGGGTTTTCATGTTCAATGGGTTTGATCTTCAAGTTATGCAGTTGGTGGTTTAGCTACCCATTGGCTGCAGTGAGATAACTCAGAAGTGGACTGTCTATATCCACAAGGTTGATGCAGTGTGTGTGCAAACTTGTTAGTTGGCTTTTTCTGAGGCCACTTGTGCATTAATGTGGTTGCTTTGAGATGAAAGGATGGATGGTGTTGATTACCTGAATAGTCTATTATGAGGACCTATAGCATGTTGTATCATGATGTCATGGATAGCTTGGATACACTACTTTGTGTAAGCTTTTGACAGTGATGCTAATCTCTGCTTATTTTGGAGATCTTGGTGCCACTTGATGGACATGTTGTTGTGTGGACCTGAAGGATTTTTAGATTATCAAATGTTGGGTCTTGATGCTTGAAATATCAGTTTTCATGGTTTAGTGGGAGCTTTAGCAGTGACTGCAGATTCATCACTTGGTGGTGCATTATATTCTTTGGTGTTGCAGATGTTGCTAGGAAGGACTCTTAGATCTTGTTGTTTCAGAAGGGTTCTTTGACATTTGCATGGACACTATTTGAAGATGTGCAACCTCTTGGAACCATGGACGACATTTGGATTCTTTGGTTGAAATGTTGGTGGTGCTTGATAGGTGATGTTGGTTTTGAGTTTGTTTGATTTATGTCATAGTATACTCTTGCTTTTGTACTAGAGTTTTGACATTGTGCATTGCACTTGAGACCATGGTATGTTCACTTGGAGCATGGTATCTCCCAAGGGGGATGGTAAGGTCATGATGTCATGATACGTTCTTGATTCAAATGATTGGAGCTTTGACATTGGTATAGTAATTCTTTGTGTATTGGGTGCTTTGATCATTTTCCTGATACTTCATGATAGCGTAGTGATGCATTTGGAGTTTGGCATGAGATGATTGGTTTCCAGTACTCATGGATACATGAAGAATAAGGTGAGGTTGTATTTCTCTTGAGAGGAGAGAATTGTTGATGGTTACTCTTGATGAAGATTTCAACAGAAAGTCCAAGAAGCCTACACCTTGGTTGAACATGAATTCAAGAGAGACCTATGAGGAGATTTCTCTTGGATTAGTCATGATGGCTTGTATATCTTGGAGGAGTATTTTTCTTTTCCCACTCTTGGTTTGCTCAATAGTGAAGTCTAATTTGAGAGGTATTTTCCCATTGTATCTTTCAGATGTGTTTTATGCTTCCTTTCATGATATGGATCTTGAATTGTTGTTTAAATGGTTATAGATGATTCATAGTGGAAGATGTACAACATGGTTTATCTCCTTGACCTTTTGTGTTATATCTTCTATTGATGAGAACTGGTAGGAGATGCTTTATGGGCTGATTTACTGATATGGGAAATGAAGTAGTTTGATCTTCTTTGAGAGGCTTGCATACATATGTTGTGTTTGATCTTGGAGATTGAACGATTGGGTGTTGTTATGCTTTTCTCTTTGGGATGTTTTGAAGAAGATTATACTTGTCACAGTTTGATTTTAGAGGTGTATGTAAAAGGATGTTCTAGAGGTTCATGATGTGCAGTGTTTCTTTCTTTGGTCTTAGTTATCTTCCTGAAGAACTTGGGAGAGCTGTGAAGACTTGTGGTGAGAGTTGTTCTAGTAGGTTATTAATTTGCAGTGAGTTCCTGAAAGTGTTTGTTCTTCATCAAATTGTATACATGAGGAGCTTGCAATAGTAAGTACATGGGTTGGTTATGCTGGTGGCATAACTTTAATAATGTTTGATACTTTAAGGTATGGATGATTGGGTGATCTAGCACTTGTTATGGGTGCTATTATTAGTCATGTGGGTTTATCAGTTGGATAGAAGTAGTCAGTCTGATTATTTTTCTAGTTCATGTTTCTATCTTATTTTTTGGAGTGATGGAAATATCTTGTTGTTGATATCACTAGGATCTGTTTGCTTGTGTTCATTGGACTAGTGCTTATTCACCCTACCTTGTACCTTCCTTCCATAGGTGGCATGTTGGAAGATGACAGGGATTGTTTCCTAAATGGTGGACATCTTAGATGTTGTTGAAGTCTTGATGGAGCATGAGAACATGTTTGAGATCTATGTGGTTTCATGGAAGAATGTGATTGGTCACAATGTTGGACAGTTAGTTGTAGTTGGATACTCTATTTTGTTGTAGATTGTCTGGTAGACTGTTATCTATGAAAACTTGTTGATCGGGTGTCCTGAGTGTTATTGAAAAAAGACTTGGACAAGAGAAAGGTCTGAACTATTGGTTTCATAGTAATATTAGTAGTTCTTGAGTGCTCTAGAGGTGCTAGTGTGATCTTTGTCAAGTGGGAGATTTTTGGAATTGTGTGCCTCAATCTCATTGGCCTAAACCTCTGAGAGAGCAATGTCGGTGTGACCACTGAGATGTCTGGCTAAATTATTTAAGTGTTAATTTCATGCCTTTACCATTGACCACATTGGTTGTTAAAGATGTTGGTGGTAGTGTGGTGTTACCACTAACCCGTAGTTGTGTTGGATATTGTTGGCGGTAGTGCAGTGTTACCGCTGACCTGTGGCTATGTTGGAGAAGGCTCGTGGTAGTGTGGTGTTACCACTGACCCATGGTTATGTTGGAGACTGTTGGTGGTAGTGTGGTGTTACCACCACCTCGTTGTTGTGTTGAAGACCTCCTGTGGTGGTGCGGTGTAGTCACTGCCACACCACAATAGGACTTGGAGGAGCCTATAGTGGTGTAGTGTAGTCACTGTCACATTGTGAGGGTGTTGTGTCTTGGCTACGGTAGGGAAATGGACATTTGGATTTATTTGGATGGATGGAGGATGCTGACTTGGCTGACCACTGATGTGTTTGATGTTCATTGGAGGATCATGAATGAGTTGGAGAAGTCTGTTTGATGTCCAAGACCGGTTGACAGTTAGTCGAACAAAAGGAAAATGAACTAGTCTATAGAGGAAGTTGAATTATTTCCTGTCAATAGACAACAAATGGTATAAACATTGAACATTCTGCAATAAGAAAGAGAGAGGAAGATCTTGGAAAGGTTATGCTACCAAAATCTCTCTTGATAGAATGTCTTGATTGATCTTACATTGTTAATTTTCACTATATACTATGTGAGAGTATTTTAACAATATGAAGGTTGTAATGGATAGAGAGGTTGATCAGGGAAATGTAAAAGGGGAGAAAGGGAAATAGAACAAAGTTGTTGCCAGTTTGTCTCCAAAATGAAACATGATGTAATCTCTATAAAGGCTTAGTCCTTGAGTTGTATTTGTAAGTCTTTTGTTGCATGAATAATACAATGGCGATCTAGGATTTTGGAGTGTGGGGTTTTTTACTTGAAAGGGTTTTCCCCATGTAAATCTATTTGTTCTAGTCCTTTGTTCCATATTTCATGTTTATTGGTTCTATTTGTTGAATTTGTTTATGCAAGTTGTTGAAACTGAATTTACATGTACTTATCTCAGAAGGATTAATCTGGGAAATGAACTATGTTTTATTCCACTTTGTGACATAGTTTTACGTTTCTTTGAGGAAATTTAATGAAATTAAAAAGTTTCCAAAGGCACTACTGTTCTTGGAGGTTTCTCCAAGATGATCAAAATTTCCCAATAGTGCTTTATTAATGTTATTAGAAGGTATAACTTTGGTATGGTTGAATGGGAAGCCCATTCTAAGGCATGAATTTCCCTATAGCCATCTTTGTGTGTGTGAGTGCGTACCAACCATGAGAGTATGCCTCTCACCTTTTAGGCCTTCTCACCCAATAGGAAGCCATGAGCTATGTCACCTCAGAGTGAGTATACAGTTCTTTTTCCAAAAAAGCAGCTGAGATCTGATCCACAATGGAATGGACAAATGATCGAAGCTTGATCCAACTCTCTTTTTCTTTCTTCATTTTAATTTACATCACTCTCTTGTGTTTTTCTTTGTGCTTATGCTTAGTTTTGATCTTCATCCTAGGGAATTGATCATCCTGCTTGATTTTTGTTGTCTCATCTTCCTAGCAATAGTTCATTGGAACCCCTCTTGATTGTGTGGATCTACTTTAGTGTGATTTTGAAGTAGGTTCATCCTCTCACTAAAGTGGGGGCTAAATATGTACACAAAAAAAGTAACCCTTCTATTTTTTCTCATGTTTAGGCCCTCCTTGTGATTTTGGCTTGATTTTTCCTTTATTTGATGTTGTTTAATGTGGTCAACACATTTACATTAGGTCTTGGGCCCTTGTGAATCTCTAAGAATTCTATGATGTCTTATAAAAGTGTTGTGAAGTGTTGTAAGCAACTTTAACACTTTTCTAGGACCTTTTCATTATAATTTGCTTAAATAATCTATTTCTATCACTTACCTAGTCTTATTTCAAAGTATTGTAAAGAATTGTAACAAACTTTCATGATTTTCTAGACTTGTCATCAATAATTTTACCCTTGAAACAGGACTAAGTCACCTAGCTTGGAAAAAGTGTCCTAATTGGATTCAACTACAAATTCTACAAGATTCTAAAGGTTCTCTGCACCACATTCTAGTTTCCAGGTGCACCTCTTTAGTCTCTTTCATTTCTATTATTGTTTGTTTGCATTCTTAGGTCATTTTTGCATATCACAATTTTTTTTCAAAAATATTACATTTCTTAAGTTTTGCATTAATAATTAACATATTTTATTAGTTTATTGCATCTAGAACATTGCATTTAGGCATATTTCATTCATACTTGCATTAGTTTTGAGTGGGGACATTGTTTATTTTGGCCTATCTGTCTCCTTTTAGGTCAAAAAACCTAGAAGTGTTAGAGAACCATGGGTGCCAAAATCTTTGTCCACAGATATGATGTGGAGAAAGCTTCCAAAAATCATTACACTCCTCTTTCTAATGGTTTTAGTAGACTTGAAGAGATCAAAGTACATGAAGTGAACAATAAGGGAAAGTTCATCTTGAAGAATAGTCTGATATATTTCAAGTGGATTAAGGTTCATAATTTGAAAAAAACTAAGGAAGTCTAGGATGCTTTGGAAAGAGCGCATGATGGTGATAAAAGAGTTAAAGAGGAAAAATTACAGAACTTGGAAACACAATTTGATCTTCTACATATGTCTGAAAATGAGAATATTAAACCTTATGTACAAAAATTGGATGAGATAGTGGCTGGAATGAGAGGAGTTAGTGCTACTATATATGAAACTAGGATTGTAAAGAAGATTCTCAAAACTCTTCCTAATACTTACAATGAGAAGGTGAGTACTATTGAGAAAACTATAGACTATAAGACATGTACTAAGGATCTGTTGTTGGGATTTTTGACATATTATGAGATGAGGAATTCGAGTCTAAGGAATGGGTACAAATCAAAGACTGCTTTTAAAGCTACAAAAGATGAAGATCTGAGTGAAGAGAAATTTGATGAAATAGAAGCTAAATTTGTAAGAAGAATGAGGAAAGGCTCTAGTAATTATGAGGGAAAGTTTCCCTTTAAGTGCTTTAGTTATGGAGAAATAGGTCATTATGTTGCAAAGTGTCTGAAAAGAGCTAAAAGAAAGGAAATAAAATTAACATAGCTTATTATGTAAATGAGAATGCTAGTATATCTAATGAGGATTCAAACTATGAAGATCCTAATGATAATGAATTCTTGTTCTTTTTTATTAAGGATGAACCTACTTTCTCTAATTCTTTAAAACATGTAAAATAAATCCCTTCATAGAAGGTGAAAAATGAAGGTACGGTTATCTCTGTGCTATATGCTAAACAAGAAAATAATTTTTGAGTAGTTGACAATGGTTGTTCAAATCACATGATTAGTTCTAAAAGTAAGTTTTTTAAGGTTGAAAAATATGATGGAGGCTTGGTTATGTTTGGAGATGATACTAGTGCTAAAATTTGTGGGATAGCTTTAGTAAGTTTTGATGGCAAGCATCATACTGATGATCTCTACTATGTTAATGGTTTAAGGCATAATGTCTTGAGTGTTGGTCAAATGTATAGAAAAGGATATGATCTTTTGTTTAAGGATGAGAGATATGAGATCCAAAAAGGATCTGGAACATTAATTTCTACAGGAAAGAAATATGAAGGGAATATCTATTAACTTAAGGGTGTTAATGGATGATGTTTTATGACTCAGATTAATGATAGTTGGTTATGGAATAGGAGGATATGTCACATGAACTTTGATAACTTTGCAAGGATTAGTGTTCAAGTTGTGAGAGATTTACTGAGAAATACAAAGCATGTTAATGCTATTTGCAAGAATTGTCAATTTGGAAAGAAAGCAAGAAATCATTACAAATCAAAGGAATAGTCCACTACTGGACTACTAGATTTAATTCATAAAAATACTTGTGGTCCTACAAGATTAAGAAGTATACTTGGTGAAAGGTACTTTATGATTTTAATTGACGATTATTCTAGATATACATGTGTTACATTTCTTAGAGAGAAATTAGATGCATTAGATAGATTGAAGGAATTCAAAGCTATGGTTGAAAATGAAGTGAATTTGAAGATAAAATGCTTAAGGTCTAACAAAGGTGGAGAATTCACTTCTCATGAGTTTAAATTTTTTTGTGAGGTGCATGGAATAAAGAGACAATTATCTTCCATGAGTACTCCTCAGCAGGATGGAGTTGTTGAAAGGAAAAATAGAACAGTTCAAGAGGCTACTAGATCAATGATTACTAAGGTGGGTTTAATGAAAGTTTACTAGAAAGAAGCTATTCATACTATTGTTTATGTATTCAATTGAGTTCAAGAAAGAGAAAAAATTACAAAGATTCCCTATGAGCTATGGTATGGAAGAATTACTACTATTAAATATTTGGAAGTATTTGGAAGAAAATGCTATATCAAAAGAGGTGAAGAAACTTTGGGTAGGTTTGATGCAAGAAGTGATGAAGGAATTTTTCTTGGATATTCTACTTATAGAAAGGAATACAAATGTTTCAATAAAATAATGAGAAAGATTGTAGAGAGCTCAAATTTGAAGGTTGATGAGACAATGAAGAATCCTATTGATACTGATGGATATGTATCTGATGAGCATGATTATGTAAGAATAGAAGAGATTGTGGAAGAACATGAAAAAGGTTAGCAAGGGAAGTAGGATGAAAAAATGAAATAGAAGAAGATGCTCTGGTGATGTCCCCTAGGACACTGAAATATGTATAGAAGAAGTATTTTGAAAGTGAGATTATTGGAGATAAGACAAAAGGCATGTTGACTAGAAGCAGAGCTACTGTTGAAGTAAATTTATGTTTACTTTATTAGATTGAACCGAAGACTATATGTGAAGCTTGTAAAGATGAGCATTGGAAAGAAGAAATGAAGGAAGAAATTATGTAAATTGAGAAGAATTGAACATGGGAATTGGTACCAAGACTAGTAGATAAAAAAATTATTGGATCGAAATGGGTATTCAAAAATAAGTTGAATGAAAATGGAGTTGTGAGAAACAAAGAGAGACTTGTGTGTAAAGGTACTCACAAATAGAAGGAATGGATTTTTAGGAGACTTTTGATCCTATCAAGAATGGAAGATATAAGGATGATCTTGGAATTTTCTACTCTTAAATACTTTAAGGTCTGTTAGATGGATTTCAAGTATGCATTTTTGAATGGTGAACTTGGAGAGGAAGTTTATATGTAACAACCAAAAGGATTTCAGTTAATAGATCAATTGTATATGGCATGCAGATTGAAGAAAGATTTATATGCATTGAAGCAAGCTCCTAGAGCATGGTATGTGAGGTTAGATAGGTATTTGATTTAGAAAGACTTTAAAAAAGGTACAAAAAATAGTAATTTGTACTTTTAGGTTAAAAATGACAAAATATTTATTGTAGTAGTGTATGTTGATGACATTATCATTGGAGGAGATGAAAATATGTGCAAGAGGTTTGTGGAAGAAATGTAGAAATAATTTGAAATATCTATGTTTGGGGAGATGAATTTCATTCTTGGCCTCCCAATTACTCAAAGAAAGAAGAGAATTTTTATTTCATAGTCTAAGTATGTGAGAAATGTTGAAGAAGTTTTGGATGGGTGGTTCCAAATCGGTAAGAACTCTTATGGTGAATTATTGCAAATTGGGAAAAGTTAATGATTCACCTAAGGTTGATCAAAGCAATTATAGATATATGATTAGTGAACTATTATATTTGACTTCTATGTTGGTGATTTTTTAAGAACCAAACCTATTCTTACCACAGACTTATGAACTTGCTGGAATACAATTATCAGTAAGGGTAAGGATTGGCAAACAAATAAGTTATGGTTTTTAGGCCTTCACTTCTTCACTTCAAGCTCTGTGAAACCCAAGATGGTAATCCTAAATACTTTGTTTATGTATCAAACAAAGAATAAATAGATGATTCTCCTTAAAAATGTTTAATAGAAACAATACCCATAAGATTTGGTTGACCTTCATGGAAATGAATAAATCAAACAAGAGAAAATTCAATTCATTAAGTTTCACACATAGCCAAAAAAGGATTAACAAGTATGTTGATTTTAATTTTTTGTTCAGCTATTGAATTGGTCACCACAACTAGAGTATAATTACTTTGCTAAACCATTGCCATATTATTGGAAAAAATCACAACCAAATACCCACATTATTAGATAACAATTTTATATTTGAAAATACCTGAAGCCTTGAAAATATTACATTAAAATATTCCCACTTATCATCTCCACAATTTACTTCTTACTAGCATCCTCATACATGACGTATTGCAAACCCACTGTTATATAGAAGAATTTACATAAATTCATTGAATTAATTAGCAAGAATAGAGCAGTACATCTATTGTAAACCAATAGAGACAAATAAGATAACCATTGATTATATTATTCATAGTCTGTATAACCTATACATAGGAGAGTAACATGTAGAAATTTTATACTATTCTGCTATACGTAAATTATAAGTGTCATTATAAAAAAAACATATACATATCTTGATAGAAAGTTCAGTATCCATTTTTATCTCTATGTATAACCCCTTGAAAGATGACTACCCACTAACCACTCTCTGCAATCAGCCTTGAAATCCCTTTTATAAGACAAGGGAGCAACAAGCATTGGGCTGAATTACACCTACATTTCACTTTCATTTCAAAATGAATTTCACCAAAATGTGAAAATATTCCCTAATCAGTTACAAGCAATCATTTGTAGGACAGAGGTAGGTGAAAAGAAAAACTCCAAATAATAATTAGTCAAAGAAGACCCACTAGTCTTTAAAAAAGGTGTCACCATCACAACATCAAACACATGTAAGTTCACACCGAACTAGGAAATGCCACCATCAACACTAAAGGCACAAATAAATAGAGACTCACATCATAACACACTAGCCAAACAAATAAAATTTTCACGAAGGACCAAAAATTGACCACCAACTCATAAAGGGAATAGGTTGCTACTTTGCCTTGTCATCATCAAGGTAAGTACACCCGCTTAGTGTCCTTATCGAAAGTTGACTAGACATCACCACCTCATCCTTAGATTCAATCAAATCATTCATGCCCATGAGATACTGGTGGTAACTTGAATTAGTTTCAACTCCACTTTTAGAAGAATCATCTAAGACTTCAATGGGAGAATGATGAAGACCCATATAAGCCTGGTGATACTATTCTTTCACGCAGCTTCCCTCTTGGGCCTATAAATTTTCTTCTCCTTACCCTTGACCAATTCCCCCAAGATAAATTGGCTTCTTAGATGAGAAGCACACTTGAGAACACCTTGTGTAGACTTCTTGACAACCCTTGTTTTCTGCCTCAGAGTCACAAGGACTTTAGGCATATCTAGTTCACTTTGGAGAGAATCGCCCTAAGAATCTAGAGGTTTGAGTCTCTTGGACCTTTGGGGTTGTTTAACACACACACTTACCTTAACCATCTCTTGAATAAACAACTTATTAAATTTCCTTAGGACAAAGACACCACCCAATTTAGGAATAACAAGTTTGAATTCTGCAATTACTTAAGAACACTTTACACACTTTCTCCCATACTCTTAATTCTCACAAACAATCAATTGGTGAGAATAAAAAATGGGTGATTTCCATTAAATAGAGAAACTAGAGAGTTTCTGCATTAATTTTCCAAGAAATCTTGTGTGAGAGCACTGGCAATCAATTACCCTAGTTTTGAACCTCAACCATTGATCATACCTTGAAATGAATCAATGGATAATCAATCAAGATGATCAATTATGAAAAATTTAAATCCATGCACATGATGCTTCTCCACAATTAGAAAAATAAAGTGAGATAAACATGCACTTAGTTTTCTAATTAAGTACACACTTAGCATTTAACCAAACCTATCATGTCACATTTACGCGCTCACCCATGGGAATTAATTTACTTGCAATTCATTATAGTAAGACACTGGGAAGCGATCATAGTTTAATTTCAAAATATTAGCCCGTACTCTTCCTTATTTTAATTTCACCTTCCCACATGTACCAAAAGTTGACATATTTAATGGCCATAAAAATACATTCCAAATTTCATATGCATGCCCAAGAATAAGTTCTAATTTTGTGTTGTTTTTATCTTAGAACAATTGTGAATTCAAAATTCATCATGCTCCCTCCGGGTTTGAGTTTTGGCTAGGTGTCGGCCCATGCCCTCAACAATTCTCATCAGCCCCTTTTTGGTTATTGTCGTGGATTTTTCCATGTGTCCTCTTATCGCTCTCCAAAGAAGTTTTCTCCTTGCTCTTCTATCATCCCTCGAAATGCTCCCACGTGTCATCACCATGAGTTATTTTGATCACTTTCTCATCAGGCCTCGCTCATGCACCACATAGCTCCCATTCACATAGGGATTTGGTGGGCCCCACCATCAACATTTGTAGTAATCATTTTGCTACATTTCTTCTCTACGCAAGCTTTCACCGAAGGAATAAAATATCGATCGTGGGTAGCAAAATGCTGCCACGCATCTCTTCAGTGCACACTTCTTCAACACAGGGGATGAAGCAAACTATAAGCTGCGAGATGCTATTGCATGTTCTAACTTCCTATCCCAAATGACAACAGTTGTCTGCATGAGGATTTGTTGGACCACTTCCATCATTCACAAGGGATGCACTTGAATGGAGGGTGGTCGGATGTTGTGTCTCAAATATTTTTGGTTATAATGGTGAAGGGTGATCATTGCCTCAACATCATTGCTCAAATTCTGGATCTTTTCAATTGTTGCTTACCAAGCGGTGGAAGGTTTGCTATAAATACTGCTCTTTGCTTTGGAGAAAGGGTTTTGAGTTCCAATTTCCACAGGTCCAAGGTTCCAATATATTAGGTTACAAGTTTGAAGATCATATGCTTTTTCCTTTTTTAGAATTACAAGATTGTTGGAGAGACCAGGCCTTTGTATTGTTTAAATTATCGCAAGACTCATAGACTGTGCCACTATTTGGCCTCTTTGTTTATTATGCTATTGATAAACTATATGTTGTGTCGTTATTATTTGAATGGTTTATTTTCCATACTTCTATAATTTGAATGCAAGTTTGCTAGTTTAGATCATGTCTTTTGACTCTTCTTTTTAGTAAATGGATGTGATTATTATTTTATGTCATTGAATGAGTTGTTCATGCTGCAATCATTAATTTTTATTATTCTAGGATATGGTAAGTTGCTAGGAAGACCCTCAGACTATATCCAAAAGATAGGTTTATTGTTCCTTTTCATATAAATTATGGCGTATCACCTTGGTTAGATTCTTTATTTTATATCTACTTATGTTTCCCATTCCAAAACCCCATTCACAGAAGAATTAACTTCTTTAAAAATATGGAGGTCACTCAGTTTAGTGCAATAGGTCCTCCATAAACTGAGTTTACCACAAAGGGTTGTTACCTTTCCAATTTTTGGCATCAACAGTTTTTTCTTTTTCCTGGCATGCTCAGTGGGACCAAGCTTAGATGAATCAAATTTTCATAAGGGTCTATCAGCCATCAACCTGTTACTAGGTCCCAAACAAGAAATAATCCTAGTTTGTTAGTACAACCATTAGGGACAATACAACCTGCAACCCAATTTGTAAATGTTCTACTTCCTCCTCCCTTTCCGCTAGCCATGTTGCCTGCTCCTAATAGAAAATATGTGGCATGGAATGTCGAAATCCCTCTTGTTGCACTAGTAGCACCTACCATTTCAGTCCCTATCTTGGTTTCTTCCCTAAAGACTATACCTAAATTTACCAGAAATGGCTCAAGAACACCGTCTAAACATTTGCAAGATGTTACAAATGTTTTTCTGGTACATGGGGTTACAAACCAAAATGTGGCATTAAGATTGCTTGCTATCTCTTTCAGGGGTAAAGCACTAGATTAGTACCAAACAATGCAAGAAAATACTATCAGTATGTAGGATGAGCTTGGTGAACCTTTCTGTTAGAGAATTTTGAATGAAGGAGACCAATCATCATTATATTATCAGTTGTCAGTTATAAAGCGGGCCCTACATGAAACCATGGCTGACTTCAATGCTTGGTTCTATACAAGCTGGTAGAGGATTCAATTTGATATTTGCCCACCGCTAGATCTAGCATTGATTTTCTACCTGAAGGCCATCAATCTCGACATCTCAATTATGATCCAATCTCTAGGCGGAACCATAGTATCGTGTGCATATATCACTGTTAAAGTGGAGAACAATTTGATAGATGCTAGGAAGCTGCCACCTCAGGCCATCATCCCCATGTTTCTAGAAATATCTGCTCCTGCTCAAGATATACCTTCTACTAGCACACCAAATCCTTCTCAATCCATGTACACATATCGAAGCACATCACAAAATTTTTCCTCTACATCTGGCTCTTCAAAGGAGGAGATGAGCGAGCTCAAAGAAATGTTGCTAACTATTGTTAATGAGATAACCATTATCAAGCACAACCAAGCCACACCTCCAAAGCCTGCCTATCAAAATTATCAAGGTAGAAAATCCTCCTACCAACAAAACTAGTTCCAAGGAGGCACTCAAAAAAATCCGTAGCCACAAAAAAAAGAGCAAATGGTCCCAGTACCCACTCCACTACAGAGTGCTAATCTAAGTTTGAACAAAGAGCTAACTACAGGAGAAAACAACTTAGCAGACGAAACCAACCCTTGGTGCTTCCCTTGTGGCGATTCACATATGCCCTAAAATTTCCCGCGTGGCAACCTACAACAAAAGGTGGTAGAGCAATGCAACCAATCAACAATTTCAAACCCAAAATCTATGTATATACTTCTTCACAAATGGACAACATGGTGCTCACCACGCAAATGCAAGGAATTTCACTAGATCAAGAAGTGGACATCACTCCCGATCATGCACTCTTCTCATGGATGGAAGAAGAAGTGGTGTTTTCCAATGATACATCCACATCTAAAACACCATAGGTACACTCCAATCACAACACTTGATCAAAGAGGAGATTTGCGGGAAAACCAGTTGTCCTGCAACTAGTTAGTCTGCAACCCAGAGGTACCCCTGACTAGATACATAGTACCTCGATAGTAATGCTACAATATTAGCCACAAAAAGAGATTATTATAACAAGAGAAAAGGATCAGAAACCTCCTAATCCACTAACTTTTAATGTGGTGGAACACTTGAAGAAATCATCTACTAATGTGTCTTTGTGGGATATTCTAGCCATCCCAGAATAGAAGATGCTACTACAAAAAGCTCTTCGGGAAGATGTAAGCTCGGTATCGATGGAGCAATTTCCCAAAGAAAAGGTTGTTGATCAACCATCTCCTACCAAATTTATTATGAACAACATATTGGAAGCCCCTGTTGAGGTAAGAGATAAGTCGAAACCTCAACCCTTCTTATTAATGCTCATTGTAGGGGAGAAATTATTGCACAATTCCATGATTGATTCTGGTGCTAGCACCATAGTTATGCCTAAACAAATAGCTAAGGCTTTTGGAATCAACTATGAACCCTTGAAAAGAGGAGTGATATAGCTTGATGGAAATAGAGTCAAAATTGTAGGTGTCATCAAGGCACACCCCTTAACTCTATTTTCTTGCCCTAGTATCACTGTGCCACAAGACACTATGATCATAGATGTTTCCCCCATGTTTGGCCTCTATCTATCATAAGAATTTACTTCAAAAGTGGATGGATACTTGTCCTTAGATTGGTCACATTTGATCCTTAGAACTAAGCATGCTGGGAAAATGAAGAAAGAATCTGAAGCTTTACATTTGGAGCATGTAGCCAATGAATCCATGATCAATTTTGAAGCCACACATAACTCTATCACCAAACAAGAAATATATTGCACTAAGCTACTAGAAGATGAAAAAGTGACTGAAGATCAGGATGATACAAAAGATGTTTCCTTGAGAAAACATATAAATACCAACCCTTTCGGCAACTACCATGCTACCAGGTTGGGCACCTATGTCATCTACGATAAAGGTCAAGTGCTCCCAAAGGTTTGCGAAGAATTCAAAGGCAGTCAAGCCTCTGAAATATGGACATTGCACTTCAATGAAGCAAGATGTAAGAATGGCATAGTAGTTGGGATATGTTTAATATCCCCAAAGAATTAAAAGACACTGAGGTCTTTTCACTTCCATTTTTCCTACTCAAACAATGAGGCTGAATACAAAGGACTAGTGCAAGGTATCAGCCTTGTGAAACAGATGGGCATTAAGCAATTGATGGTGTTCGTAGATTTCAAACTAATAGTCAATCAAGTCTGAGGTGTCTCTACAGCCAAGAATGTATGCATGTGATCTTATAGACACCAAGTTTGGGACCTGATCAAGGGTTTTGAAGCCTTCAATTCATTCAAATGGTGCACCAAGAATAGAATGCAAATGTAGATCGCATGGCATCTATCAGAACTCAGTTTGATCCTACCTCTAATCTCATTCAAAACAAACACGTCATACGAGTAATAGTGCAACTGACAATTCTAGATAATGACCAAAGCTAGCAAGTGTTTGATAGTGATGAACACATTGCCTCATTCATCTAGCGGTCAGGAGAGTTTGTTGGCCAACTCCAACAAAATATTATTGAGGCCTATGAATAAAAAAAATCATCCAGCTGAAATCCAACAAGCTTTTAAAAGGATTGGTCACTCTCAAAAACCTTTATGATTGTGATGATGCAAGAAGTGACAAGTAGAAGTTTGTAGCAAACAAAAGTTTCTATGTAGACTTGCAGGTCAGGGATAGAAGAAAGCTCAAAGTTAGGAAGGAAATCCTACATTGTGATAAAGAAAGTCTTATCAACTTTTGTGATAAATATGGAGTGGTGGCTTGGTCATACGATGACCTCAGGGGATATGATCTCGATATCATTCAACACACAGTCGAGTTGGAAGAAGGTGCAAAGCTCGTCCACCAAAAACAAAGACCATTCAATCCCAACATTGAAGTGCTTATGGTGCAAGAATTAACAAAGCTTATCTAGTCACAGATTGTCTTCTCAGTCAAGCATAGCATGTGGGTATCCAATTTGGTTCCAATCCGAAATAAAAATGGAGATATTCACCTATGTGTGGACTTTTGAGACTTAAACAGAGCATCCCTGAAGGATCATTTCCCACTACATTCGATTGAGTCAATCTTGCAAATGGTGGTGGGATCAAAGATTTTCTCCCTATTGGATGGTTTCTCCGATTAAAATCAAATCTAGGTCAAAGAGGAGGATCAACATAAGACAACGTTCACTACCAAGTGGGGAAAATTTTCATACACCAAAATGTCATTTGGCCTCTCAAATGGAGGAGCTACCTTTCAATGAGCAATGGATATTGCTTTTAGCAAATTAATCAATAAGATTATCCTAATCTATTTGGATGGTCTGACGGTGTTCTCTAAATCCAAGGATGATCATTTTGATCACCTTGAGATGGTTTTCAAGAAATGCCAAGAGTTTGGGATATCCCTAAACCCAAATAAATGTGTCTTTGGAGTAGCACAAGGAAAATTACTGGGGCATGTAGTGTCCAATGAAGGAATTTCATTTGATCTTGAGTGGGTGTAAGCAATCAAAGAGCTCCCTGTCCTGGTAAACAAGAAGGGCATTCAATCCTTCTTGGGGAAGGTAAATTTTGTTAGTAAATTTATTTATGATTTTGCAGGAATAAAAAGGCCAATTACCCTAATGTTGAAAAATGATCAAATATTCAAATGGACAAAAGAAACTAGAGAAGCCTTTGAGAAGGTCAAGGATGTTATATATTTTTCTCCTATTCTAGTTAACCCAAACCTATCAAAGGACTTTATAATGTATGTATTTAGTAGCAAGTCCAACATTGCTACTATCTTAACTCAGAAAGATAACAAGGACAAGGGAGAAAATCCAATAGCATTTCACTCCCAGACCCTAAAAGAATATAAAACAAACAACAATTCTATATAGAGGAAAGAATTTTCAATAGTTAAGGGGCTCAAGAAGTTCTGACACCTAATCTCTTGCAATAAGGTGATTGTCTATGTTGCGCATTCTAGTGTGCACGAATATATCATGGAAGGAGAAATTATAGAGAAAAGAGACAATTGCATCACCAAGATCCTCAAGTATGAAATTGAGGTCAAGCCTACCAGGACTATTCAGGGAAGAGGACTGTGCGAGTATCTTGCGCACGAGGAAGAAATGACCCCCAAAGAAGAGCAGTCGAAACTAGTCCTGAAAAATGAGTCAGAGTCAAAAGGTTGTTGGCTAGAGGATAGAATAAGATTTATGCAAACAAGAAAGTATCCGCTGAGCCTTCTCAAAAAAGCAGATTCTACCGACTGCAAAACAGTGGATTCACACTCATCGAAGGGATCCTATTCAAAAGAAATTTCAATGGAATTCTATTGTGATGTGTTACCGCAAAGCAAGCAAAAAGGATCCTCAACACTTACCACATCAGTACCATATGTGAAAAATTCTCCACAAAGACCACCACCATCAAAATCATGTGTTCGGGGTACTTTTGGCTGACGCTATTCAAAGATTCCCACTCCTTGGTGAAAAATTGCAAAGAATTTTAGTTCTTCGCTAGAAGAAGAAATAATTTTGCAATGCCCCTCAATACAATAGTAGTTGATGAGCCATTCGCTCAATGGGGTTTAGACTTCATTAGAATGATCAATCCAACCTCCAACATAGGACACAAATGGATCTTAACAACCACAAATTACTTCACAAGATGGATCGAGGCCGTGCCACTAAAGAATGTGACATAGGTAGAGATAGTGGAATTCCTAGAGTAACTAGTGGCAAGATTTGGCCCACCCAAAACTATTATCTCTAACAATGCTAAAGCCTTCGTAGGCTCCAAGGTAAGTCCATTCACAATTAGACATGGAATATTCCTTAAAACATTATCAAATTACTACCTATAGGGGAATGGCCTAGCCGAATCAACAAACAAGAATCTGGTCCGACTCCTCAAAAGAATTAGGTCAAAATACCAAAGAGAGTGGCACAAAAGTCTCTGAACAACACTCTGGGCAGACCACATAACTCCAAAGCAAGTCCTCAAGACTTCACCGTATGAGCTAGTTTATGGAAAAGAGGCGTTATTTCCTATATCTATGGATATTTTGGTGTTGCAATTGATAAAATCCCTCAAAGTGGAGCAAAACAGTGCAATGGAAGTGCGGTTAGCCGAGTTGCTAGAAGTACAAGAGAAAAGGGATAAGTCCCTAACCACTGTGACTAACTACCAATAAGTGGTTAAAAGGTGGTTTGATAAGAAAATGTCTAATCAAGGCCTCCAGTGTGGTGACTCAAGTGGTGCTAAAGTATAACAAAAGGGCCATAAATTTGGATCAGCATGGAAAGTTTGACAACCTTTGTGAAGGTCCATTATGAATAATTCAATGCAAGGAGAAAAATGCATACGAGTTAGAGACTATGGAGGAAGAAGCATTGGGGATTCCAGTCAATGAAATTCATTTGAAATTATTCAATTAATCTTGTTTTCCATACTCATGTAAATATGTAAATATGCTTTTCCTTTCTTTCCCTTTTTTTTTGTTGGTCAATCTTTTTATTTTATCATGTAGTTCATGGAGAAAATAAATAGTGACCCTTTATTGTAGAGGGTAAGGGAAATAAACTCATAGCTGAACAGAGAAAAAATTAAACACCTACATGCAAAACTGAGATTCATAAATACATGTTGGAAAAGAAAAATAACCCAATTGTAGAACTAGGAGAAGATAGAAGGATAATTATAACAATATATTTTCATTATATATAATTTGATATTTATATTTTCAAAATTCCTCATAAGGCCACATTTCCAAAAGTATATGTATTCTACTTCTGTTATATACTACAAAAAAAGACTTTTCAGGCATGTATACAAAAAGAGACTAATTACTATGATTTTTTTTAAAGCAAGAGAAAGAAAAACGTAGGTCTTCAATTCATGGTGTGAGCAACAAAAATGGATGCATCAATGGAAGTTTCCATAACATCCTTGTCCACGGGGGAATTCTTAGTAGTAGCATCATCCAACGGTGCAAAGGCAGGCGAAGGAAACACTAGGTTCCTAAAGTCCGTGTACCAGTCGATGTCGTAGAATGACACCACATTATAAATGCGGAATAGGAAATGGAAAGTTTGAGTAACCCTCTGGTGGTCCTCCTCTTGTGACTAAAGGTGGAAGCCACTTAGAAAGGGCAGCCATGACATGACAACATCCTCTTCTATAAACCTACGAAGGTCACTCCCAGTCAGAATTACCCCACCATATCCAACATTTGCAACAATCTCGTTGAGGCTGTTCAGATATTTCTTGGGGAAAACTTCCTTCACTAGATGAAGAACCAGTGGCTTGGGAATTCCTATATCTAGCATGGAGGCGACGAAGTGGGAGAACATGTCAGTATTAACTCCATACCTATCCTCGTACTCAAGAAAGTCCCATCCCAAAACCCATTTGATGGCTATAATGTACAATGAATGCTTGTTCTTCATCCTTCTCTTTATCCACTTGGTAGAAATCTCTCCTAGGAAGGTAGTCTAGGACTTGTGCAACACTAGCTTAATCAGGGTATTCATCTTGTTAGACCTTCTGCAAATAATTTAGAACTATCCCTACAAATCACCTAAGTCTGGCCTATGAGAATGCTATGCAACTGCGAAAGCTAAACCACTACCCCAATTACCTAACACTAATTTTGCTCAAATTGCTAAGCGTGATTTCACTACTACTAAGAGGACCATTTATAGAAAAGGTGAGGAAAGGCATGGTAATCTACTTGCAATAAGTGTGATATTAATCAAGTACAAACTTGAAAGTTGTTCCCAAGCTTGCTCAAATTTCCCTCAAGATCTAGAAGTGAAAAGGAATGGATGATAAGAAGGTGGAATCCAAGGTATATACAGTTAACAATGAAGAGAAAAAAGTGCCAAATCATTCCACCATGTACCCAAATGTTGTCAAACCATAGGGACAGATGCTCCTGAGTGATTATGACATGTATGCCATGGGACTTGATCTAACTGCAGCCCAACCGCAAGATAAGGTGGAACTCATGGAGGAGATCATGCAGTGGGTAGTGACGACCAACTTCTTGAAGTCTGGCTATCAATTGAAGGAAAAGGAGGAGTAGGTAATGTTGGTGAAGGAATGAGTCAGTTTCCTGGAAACAAAAGATAAATCGCTAGAAGCAAAAGTTGCACACTTGTCTGAAAAGTTGTGAACAGAGGATTCAAAGTAGAGCAAACTCTAGGAGAAACTTGATAAGTCCCAATCCATTGACCCCATACTGTTGACTGAGCTATGGGAAAGGAACTAGAAATATCAAATTCAATTGAATTCATTGGAACAAAATTTTTAGCAAAAAGATAAAGCGTTGGTAGCTCAAAGCGCTCTATATGTGCAATAATTAGTAAAGAATCATAAGTACTTTGAGGATCAAAAGGACTAGTTAGAGAAAAAGCTTCAAGAGATAAAGTCCTCTCTTGACAGAGAATTGGTGAACCACACCCAAGCTGAGGAAAACTGGTGTAAAGAAATGAACAACTCTAGGGAGTAACTAGCATCCACGAAAAGGAAAAATATGGAATTCACAGAGGCCATTAACTCAAAGGATGTAGAAATCCCCTCTCTAAAGAGCTCTCTCCAAGCCTCCTCCATGCAGTCATACCTCATCCCGTTGGCTGGGTAGATATATATTTCTTATTCGGAAAAGGTTAAATCCTTTTGCCTAACACTATAGACAACACTCTGGTTTGTTTCAAAGGAAACAAAATTGAGCCAGGAGGTTCATAGAATAATTGAGAAATTCCTACGGTTCATCTCAAAAAAGGTTCTAGAGGCAAAGAGTCTGCTCACCAATCTATATTCAGTCTTTGATGAAGATCTGGCCAAGGTAGGGATCGAAGATCAGGATGTTGCTGCTCAAATGGAAAACAAGTTCATCCAAAAAATAGGCAGCATGTGGGAAAATTTCTCCCGACTGACCGAGATGGGTCTGCGATCTCTATTTTTTGAAGATGGGTCAATAGCCATGGCCGAATAGATTGCAAAAATAATTGAAGAGAAGGAGCAAGACCCAAACACTTTCAAAAGTTTTATCCATCCTCCTACTGCAGTAGACATTGAAGGGGTCATCCATCCTCTTGTAAAGCTATTATTCCATTGTGAAGCAGGGGCATGTTTACCTGATACGCTACCTCATAAAGAAATGATTGACCTAGGTAGAGCACATGAGAATCTGGGCAAAGTAGAGAGACCATCCAAAGATGACTGGCCACCGGGTGAAGCCACAATAGTGGTTTACAATTGAAGCAGGGAAGGAAAAATCACAAAAAATGAATGTATGGCAAAAAAATTGATTTTAGGGGTTCGTACGAACTTATTGGTTTGACTGAACCCATTAGGGGTTCGCTAGAACCTGGGTTCAGCCGAACCCTTTTAATGATTTCCCGCCAAAAAAAGAAACAAAACCCTTTATAAAAGGGGGGTTCGAATGGACCATATTTGAACCTTGGTTCGAGCAAACCCCTAGAGGTTTGCTCGAACCCCTAGGGGTTCATTCAAACCCCCCTAATTCCTCATCCCCCCTTGATACACCAAAAAACCCTAAATTTGGCACTTCTGAGCTTGAGTTGAGGATGAAAATGGATGAATCTTCAAAAACCCAACTGGAATCAGATAGTTCTCGGAACAAGCTATCCAATGAATATAATTTTAATATGTTTTGGTTTTATTATGTATTTGTTTTTTCAGTTTTATTAAACATAGGTTTTTCATCGAAAATGAAGATATCTATTCTTCACATGTGGAAAAATAGCAGATTATCAAAAAAAAAAATGAAAAATATAAGTGCACCAAATATTGAAGTCCTTAATCCAAAAAAAAAAAAAGAATTTCGATATATACAGAAAAAGTTGAGTTATACGGTCACGCTATGTCTGAATTGTAATTGGTTTGACTTTGAAACTTGATTAAAGAAAAAATATTCAATAAAAATTTTCTAACCAAGTGGAAGCACTAGATATCAAAGTCATGAATCTAAATTCAAAAGAATTATAATTTTATCCTTCATGGACAAAATTTTATGCATTATACGGTGTGCGTCACTTTTCAAAAATGCTGTTTTTTGAAAAAAATCAATTTTCGTGGGAGATGGAAAAAGAAGTGCAATCTGATTCCAATTTTTTTTTTTAAAATATTTTTAGAATCTACAGACAAAATGTGATGAGAATCTAGTTTGCATCATCTTCAAATTTTTCACGTTTAGCCGCTATAGGTGCCTGAATGTAAAGATTTAGTTAAAAATAATAATTTCAGTGTCCAGTTTGGCCAAAAATTGTAAACCACTATTGTGGGATCACCCCACCTCTACAAGAAACCCTTTCCAAGCTCTAATTTCATCGCCAATGGATGGTACTTTGGTCTATGAACCGGAGAATTGGTTTCACATTCCTGAAAGTGAAACCTGTGAATTTGAAATTCATCAGGGTATGTGCAGGATCATCATGGAAAAAATAGTCCCTTATGTGGCAAAAAATTCAGAAAAATCAGAGTTAGGCAACTTGACGTAAAAATTTGAATAATTTATCTATATTATTTCAAAAATATGTAAGAATAGAATCTGTAGCAAATTGAATGTAGTTTCTAAACTACTAGTTTTTTTTTTTAAAAATCTATTTGGTGAAAATTTGAAATTTCAATGAGGTAGTACTTAAACGTTAGGAAAAAAATAAGTAGGTGTCTGTCTGACCACCCTAACCAAAATAAAATGATAATATTTTTTTATAATATTTTAGATGTAAGTTAAGGACTCATGTCCCAATGTGATGCATATTTTTTTGTAATTTTTTTCCAAGTAAATAATTAATTATAATTTTTTTATTACAACTTTTAAAAAATATAAAAACTCGTATATGACCACCTTAACTTGGTCAAAACTTAATGAAATTCATTTTTTTTAATCTCATACTATGTGAAGCATAGAATGTGACGAATGTTTTAGATTCAAAAAATTTGATACCATTTGAAAGCTATAGATGTTTTTCAATCAGCATATTAATCAAGACTTAAGTAAGTCAAATAGAAAATGAATAATAATTATTTATTAAATTCAAAGTAAAAAATAATTTATATTGGTGGAAATTTGATAATCTCCTTTAAAAACCCTTTTCGTTTCATCAATTTTGGGTAAAAAAAAGTCGTCAGCCACATGGGCCATCATATCACTTACATATCGCCATTTTTTGGCCCATCATGATCCTAAAAATACCCATCACGCTCCCTTTAGGTTTTATTTTTGGCTAGGCGTCGGCCCATGCCTTGAACAATTCTCATCATCCCCTTTTTCATTATCACTGCAACTTCTGACATGTGTCCGCTTATCGCTTTCCAAAGGAGTTTTCTCCTTCCTATTCTATCGACCCCTGAAATGCTCCCATGTTTTTTCACCATGAGTTATTTTGATCACTTCCTCATCGGCCCCAACTCGCATGACACTTAGCTACCATTCACATAAGGATTTGGTGGGCCCCACCATCAACGTCTACAGTAAGCATTTTGCTATGTGTCTTCTCAACGCAAGCTTTCAACAAAGGAATACAATATCGACTGCAACTAGAAAAATGTTGCCACACATCTCTTCAGCGCACACTTTTTCAACATAGGGGAGGAAGCAGACTATAAGTTGTGGGATCCTGCCGTGTGTTATAACTGCCTATCCTAAAGGGAAACACTTGTCTACATGAGGATTTGTTTGACCACTGCCATCATTCGCAGGGGATGCACCTGAATGGAGGGAAATCAAATTTTGTGTCTTGAATCTTTTTAGTTACAACAACCAAGGTTGATCATTTCCTCGACATCATTGCTTAGATTCTAGATCTTTTCGGTTGTTGCTTACCAAGCGATGGAAGGCTCGTTATAAATACTACTCTTTTCTTTGGAGAAAGGGTTTCGTGTTCCAGTTTCCACAGGTCCAAGGTTCCAATATATTAGGTTACAAATTTGAGGATTATATGAATTTTCCCTTTTAGAATTACAGGATTGTTGGAGAGACCAAGCCTTTTTATTTTTTAAATTATTGCAAGACTCATAGACTATGCCACTATTCGGCCTCTTTGTTTCTTATGCTATTGATAAATTGTATGTTGTGTCATTATTGTTTGAATGGTTTATTTGTTGCACTTCTATAATTTGAATGCAAGTTTGTTGGTTTATATCATGTCTTCTGACTCTTCTTTTTAGTAAATGGATGTGATTATTATTTTATGTCCCTGAATGAGTTGTTCATGTTGCAATCCTTAATTTCTATTATTCTAGGATATGGTAAGTTGCTAAGCAGGCCCTTAGACTATATCCAAAAGATAGGTTTACCGTGTCTTTCATATAAATTTTGGCATATCACCTTGGTTAGATTCTTTATTTTATATTTTATTTTGTTTCCCATTCTAAAAACCCATTCACAAAAGAATTTTCCTTCTTTGCAAATCCAGAGGTCACTCAATTTAGCGCAAAAGGTCCCCCATAAACTAATTTTTGCACAAAGGTCTATTACCTTTCCATTTTTTGGCATCAACAACAATCTTGGCCAATATTTTAGTAGCACCTTATCTCTACCAAAATTTTTTTGAGCATTTGAAATATTCCATGTGGCATTTTCCCACTTGCCCATTGAAAAACATGGGACACAAGTGGGCCCTTCATGGGATTGTGGGAAGTGGTCTTGATTGACCCACGTCACCTGTTATTGACCGTCAATCTATAATCTCTAGAAACACACACCATCT
The DNA here is from genome assembly GCA_007258455.2 of Sequoia sempervirens. Taxonomy (NCBI): domain Eukaryota; kingdom Viridiplantae; phylum Streptophyta; class Pinopsida; order Cupressales; family Cupressaceae; genus Sequoia; species Sequoia sempervirens. Next base: position 96,455,187 of record VDFB02379711.1, read on the forward strand.
CCAAAGCCTGGTAGGTCCCATAAAAAGTGAATTGTGTGGAGCACTCGATAGCCTATGTGATCATTTCTCCTTAATGCATAAAACAAACAAGCACACAGGGAATGGTTAGATGAAAACACATGTTGCTACACAGTCATTTGATCCTTACAAAGCTCCACCTAATGATCCTTTAGAATGAAATGTTTCCACCACCATACATGACACATGGCCATCACGTTCTTTCCTTTTTGTTTAAAAAAATATGAAATAAAACAATGCAGGCATGCAGGGAGTGGTCAAGATGTAGCCACATTACTGAATGACAACCATTGATCTTCTTCAAATGGCACTAGTTATCTTTACCAAGGGGATTGGGTCTACGAATGCACAAGACATGTGGATAAAACCCGATAGCCCATGCGAATAAAATAATAAGGAATAAAAATTCTTGGGAGCATCCATGGGGAATGATGATGATTAGCCCATTGCAATTAAATGGCTAGTGTAAAACCTAATTCTTCACATGCCACAAAAGTTACTTAAAAGAGCGGGCTATTACTAGGCCGATGAGAACTAGAGCCTTAGGAATGAATACTTGAGACTTAATTCATTAAATATGAAAATTAAGCCTGACCATAGGAAAATTTTAACGCTGAGAAGGCACTCGATGACCAACAAACCTAAACGCAGAGGGCAGTGAAAACAATGATTCTAATGGTATAAGTGATGAATTAGACAACTGGAAACCAAAAGCATTAGGTAAATGTAGAAATAGAACACCCAAGGTTGTTTGCACTTGAAGGTAAACTTTGAGGGGTTTTGTCAATAAGAACACTAAAATAATGATGAGGAACATAACCCTAAGCCAAAAATGAGGGTCCAAGCCAAGTATGCAAAATTTTAAGATGGAATCCAAAGAATTTTTGAGGGGTTCCATCAGTGGCTCCTATTGGGGACACATGCCTCTCGCAGGTATGGTGAGATCCCAGAATCATGGGTGAAGCAGACCAAGCACATTAGACAAAAATAGGACAACCAACATATATATAATTTTTACATAGGCCATAAAGACCTAAACTAGGATTTCTTATCTCCATCCTTTCTAAAGCCTTCCCTTGAGGTTCAAGTTATCAATATGCATCTTGCATTTCAACTAGGCTTCAAGTTACTTGGTGGGCCCAGGCTACTAAACTTTGGGTTGATACTTGCCTCTGTCAAAAACCTTAATTCACACTGTCTATATCAAGCTAAGGATAAAAATGTTCTCGTGAATTTCCCATCCCCTAATCATGCTTCTGTCACTGGACCTATCTATTATGAACTTATCATTGTTACTCTTATTTATGTCTGGCTATGAATTGTGGTCAATCATTAACTAAAACACATGATTAATGGAGTATTCTATCTGAATTAACTTGGAACTGTACTCCACCAAATGCTCATCTAATTGGATAGGGAAAATGAAACATTCATAATCCATCTCATAACTACTGTTATAAGGGAAAATATCACATTCATTTTGTGCAATGAACAAGAAACATTCATATGCAGACTCTTGTTTAAGTTCGTGTTCATATTCATCAGAGCAATATAAACCAATTATGTTTTCCAATGCTCCATTTTCTTGAAAAATTAATTTCTTAGATTCTATAACACTGTTACTTTCACTTAAATCAAGATCATTCCCATAAAGGGAATTGTTCATATCATCCCATAAATCAAAGAAAAAAATTGTTTCAGGATCACTGAAACAATTTCATTCTTCTTTCTAGTTATCATTGTTCAACTTGAAACAAAATGTTTCAAATGATGGATCAACTAGTTCATAATTAATATGATCAATAATAGGGTATTCACCACTAAGTGATAGGTTCATTGACTCATATGTGTAGGGCTGATGGAAACTTGAACATAGCTTTTGTTCCACCAAGGAGATTATTTCATTTCCTTCCTCAATGATACTTTGGCTAAAAACAATCGTGTCCATCTCTATCATAAAATATGTACATCCCATCTCTACTTCATATAGGCATTCAGAAATAGGACCCTACTGACTAGCATTATCAATCCCATCATTAAATTTAGGCCCTATATTTTGAGTATAGACATTATTGTCTTCAAATTCATCACTAATCATATATTCAAGATGTTCTAATCTTGAAATAATTGAATTGTATTGCAAGTATCCATCACATGCACTATATTCATTTATTGGTGAGGGAAAAAATTCATGAGAATTGACATAGTCATATTCCTCAGGCAAGAAGGATGCCTTCAAGTTGTCCTCACAAAAAGGTTCATAATTCTCATGAAAGTAACTAGAATTCTTATCTTCACTACCCTAGTCATCGACCTTCAAAAGTATATGATCAGTATTTGCAAATATGACGATATCATCATTTCTACTGCTATACAAAAATTCATTCTCAATAACATCCTTATCCATTCTTTGGGGAAACTCTTGATCTTTGTCAATAATGTTAGCACCCTTGCTATGTTGAAACCTCATTTTTTTTCATAGTCATGTTTGGCTTCCTCAGAAATTCTGATCCAATAAGTTATTTGATCAAAATCTTGAGGCTTCAATTCCTTGGGCAACTTACTGAGCCCTGGCTGATAAATATCACAAAATATGTCTATGCATATTGAAGACTTTAGGTCATATAACAAGGAGTCCAAAAACCTTGCTAACAACTCTTATGGTGATTCATCCTTATATCTCTTTATGCTCATCAACCTCTAAATTAACAACTCATGATCATCATCATCTGAACATTATTGAAGTCTATTCTAAATTTTTTCATGATCAATATGTTGTGAGAATGAAAAAAATGAGACACCAAAAATTTCATCACATTAATCATCATTTTCATCCTTATTTATTTCATCTTTATGATGTGTATCCTGAAAAAAAACACTTGCATCCATATATCTCTTCATCATTGAGTATTTCATAGTTTTTACAATATTCATATCAATATGACATTCCTTCTATAATTTTGTAGGTTTCTTATCCCTTATTAAATCACATATTATTGCCAAAAGCACCAAAATACATAATCAAACACTCTACATCACTAGGTCTCAAGTATTCAAGAATATCTTTTATTGCTTTTATAAATATGAGGTTAATAGAAGGAACCAACTCTTCTTCATCTTGTTGGATCTCCCTAAACATTTTTCTTATCTCATTTGGACTGATTCTTTCACCAACTTGTTCCAAAAATGCTATCATAAAAGCATCCCATGAAGCTATACAACATACTGGTAAGTATGAGTACCAATCTCTAGCATCCTCTTTTAATGATTGAGCAAACAACTTCATGAAAACATTGTCATGGTTTCTCTCAAAATCACCCATCAAATCTATGAATACATTTAGGTGTTTGGAAGATAGCTCAAAAATTTTCGCTGTAAATTTTGTTAAATGTTTCCTAATATCATTAGGAATCTTGTTAGGTAAACCTTTAATACCAAAACTTAATGGCTTATATCTCTCAATAGAAAACTTTTTTTGAGGGTGTGATAGGATTTGCATCCTCGATATACTTTTAATCTTATCATGATTATAAGTATATTCATGCCTTAAATCTTTCTAAAATGAAAATTTTAGTAATAAGCATACTTCTTCCACCCCATTTACATACTACAAATTTCACCTCAGAAGTATGTAAAATAATTGCCACTATTTCCTTCCCTAGTGCTTTAACTAACTTAATTGGGAACAAAGTATTTATTATATGTCTCTAGAAAGGGCTTTCATACAAATTTATTTCTTCTTACAAATCCAAACAAGGGAAAATACATTGATTTATTTGAAGAAATTTTGAATTATGCTTTTTCAGGTTATTTGCATAGAGTCGCCACTTCCTTTGTAGAGGATCAAATTTTAACAATATGGAGTTTCTTTCACCAGTTGATTTCACTTTAAGCTTCCTTTTCCTCAAACAATTTTCACTGGCACAAAGTTATTTGGAGTCGCCACCCACTTTTTCGTGAGAAATTTATTTCAGAACCTTCATGACTCTATCAACGCAAAATGATCTACTGTAAAGGTTTTCTCAAATAAGTCCCCAATAGAGTCACCATTTCTATTGGTGATTTTTTAAGATCTAAACTTATTCTTTCCACATACCTAGGAACTTGTTGGAATTTAATTATCAATAAGGGTAAAGATTGGCCAACACATAAGTTAGGATTTTTAGGCCTTCACTTCTTCACTTTGGGCTCTATGAAACCTATGAGGGTAATCCTAAATACTGTGTTTATAGATATTGGTGTGTCTATGTATCAAACACATAATAAATCGATGGTTCTCCTTAAATGTTTAATAGACATAATACCCTAAATATTTGGCTGACCTTCATGGAAATGACTAACTCAAACAAGAGAAAATGCAATTCATTAAGTTTCACACACACCTAGAAAAAGATTAACAAGTTGATTTTATTTTTTTGATCAATTGTTTAATTGGTCACCACAACTAGAGTATAATTACTTTGCTAAACCAGTGCCATATTTTTGGAATGGATTCAAACCAAATACCCACATGATTAGATAACAATTTTATATTTGACAATACCTAAAGCCTTGAAAATATTGCATTACAATATTCCCACTTATCATCTCCACAATTTACTTCTTACTAGCATTCTTATACATGGCTTATTGCAAACCCATTGTTATATTCAAGCAGTTACATAAATTCATTGAATTAATCAGCAAGAATAGAGCAGTGCATCTATTGGAAACCAATAGAGACAAATAAGATAACCATTGATTATATTATTCATAGTCTGTATAACATTTACATAGGAGAGTAAAATGTAGAAACTTTCTACTATTGGGTATGTGTAGGATCATGATGGGCCAAAAAGTGGCGATATGATGGGTATGTGGCTAAAGACTTTTTTTTTACCCAAAATTAATGAAATGAAAAGGGTTTTTAAAGGATATTCTCATCTTTCCACCAATATAAATTATTCTTTACTTTGAATTTAATAAATAATTATTATTCATTTTCTATTTGAATTACGACTAAAAGTCCTGATTGATAGCCTAATTGAAAAACATCTATAGCTTTCAAACGGTGTCACATTTTTTGGATCTGAAACATGCGTCACATTCTATGCTTCACATACTATAGGATTTAAAAAAATAAAATAAAATTTCATTAAGTTTTGACCAATTTAAGGTGGTCAGACATACAATATTTTATATTTTAAAAAAGTTGTAATAAAAAATTCATAATTAATTATTTAATTAGAAAAAAATTTAAAAAAAATATGCATCACATTTGGACATAAGTCCTATACTTATATCTAAAATATTATAAAAAAATATTATCATTTTATTGTGGTAAGGGTGGTCAGACAGACACCTACTTCTTATTTTTCCCTTGAAATTTAAGTACTACTACATTGAAATTTAAAATTTTCATGAAATATATATATTATTTTTTAAACAAACCTTGTAGTTTAGAAACTACATTCAATTTTCTACAAATTCTATTCTTACATATTTTTGAAATAATATAGATAACTTATTCAAATTTTTACATCAAGTTTCCTAACTCTAATTTTTCTAAATTTTTTGCCACTTAAGGGCTTTTTTTTCCATGATGATCTTACACACCCTATTATACTATGCATATTATCATTCTCATTATCAAAAAACCATATACATATCAACTAAGTTTATCCCTAAAACATATTACTAGAAAATTTATTATCCATTTTTATCTCTGTGTATAACTCCTTCAAAGATGACTACCCATTGACCTCTCTTTGTAATCAAACTTGAAATCCCTTTTATAAGACAAGGTAGCAACAAGCATCGGGCTGAATTACACCTACATTTCACTTTCATTTCAAAATGAATTTCACCAAAATGTGAGAATATTCCCCAATCAGTTACAAGAAATCATTTGTAGAAAAGAGGTAGGCGAAAAACAAAACTCAAAAAAACCATTCATTAGAGAAGGCCCACCAGTCTTTAAAAAGGTGTCACCATCACAACATGAAAAACATGTAAGTTCACACCAAACTAGGAAATGTCACCATCAACATCGAAGGCACAAATAAATAAAGACCCACATCATAACACACCAGCCAAAGAAAGTGAATTTGCACAAAGGACCAAACACCGAGCACCATCTTAGAAAGGGAACACGGTGCTACTTTTCCTTGTCAACAACAAAGTAAGTACGCCTGGTCAGTGTCCTTATCAAAAGTGGAGTAGCCATCACCACCTCATCCTTAGAATCAATCAAATCAGTCTTGGCCATGAGATACTGGCGGTAACCTAAATCAGTTTTAACTCCATTATTAGAAGAATCATCTGAGACTTCAATGGGAGAATGATGATGTTCCATAGAAGCTCGATGATACTTATTCTTTCTTGCAACTTCCCTCTCAGGCCTATCAACATTCCTCTCCTTACCCTTGATTGATTCCCCTAAGAAAATTTAGCTTCTTAGATGATAAGCACACTTGAGGACATCATGTGCCAACTTCTTGACAACTCATGTTTTCTGCTTTAGATTCATAGGGACTTTAGGCATATCTAGTTTACTATGGTGAGAATCACCCTAAGACTCTAGAGGGTTGGGTCTCCTGGACCTTAAAACTAGATTGATAGAAAAACCTTACTCATGTCTTGACTGAACAACTTATAGAATTTCCTTAAGACAAAGACACCACCCAATATAGAAATAACAAGCTTGAATTTTGCTAATATTACTTAAGAACACTTTACACACTTACTCCAAGACTCTTAATTCTCACAAACAATCAAATGGTACGAATAAAAAATAGGTGATCTTGATTAAATAGAGCAACTGAAAAGTGTCTACATTAATTTTGCATGAAAGCTTGTGTGAGAGCATTAGCAATCAATTACCGTGATTTTGAACCCCAACCATCGATCATACCTTGAAATGAATCAACAAATAATCAATCAGGATGATTAATTATGAAAAAGGTAAATGCATGCACTTGATGATTCTCCACAATTAGAAAACTCAAGTGAGATAAGAATTCACCTAGTTTGCACATTACCCACAAGCTTATCATTTAACCAAACCTATCGTGTCACATTTACCCACTCGACCATGGGAATTAATTTACTTGCAGCAATTCATTATAGTAAGACATCATAGAGCAATCTTGATTTAACTTCACAATATCAGCCCGTACTTTTCCTTACTTCAATTTCACCTTCCCACATGTACCAACACCTAACAGATTTGATGGCCACCAAAATACTTGCCAAATTTCATATGCGTTCCCAAGAATCAGTTCTAATTTAGCGTCATTTTTTATCTTAGAACAATCTTGGCCAATATTTTAGCAACAACTTACCTCTACCAAAATCTGTTTGAGCCTTTGAAATATTCCATGTGGCATTTTCCCTCTTTCCCATTGAAAAACATGGAACACAAGTGGGCCCTTCACGAGATGGTGGGGAGTGGTTAGGATTGACCCACTTCACCTACTATCAACCATTGATTTGTAATCTCCAAAAATACATGCCATCTCCAAAGCCTGGCGGGTCCCATAAAAAGTGATAGGTGTCCAATGCTCGCTATCATATGTGATCATTTCTCCTTAATGCATAAAAAAATGGGTGAACGGCGAACAACCTAGATGAAAACACGTGTTTCTACACTAGTAATTTGATCCTTACAAAGATCCGCCTGTTGATCCTTCAAAATGAAATCATCCCACCACTAGACATGACACGTGGCCATCACCCTCTATCCCATGTGTTTAAAATAATATGAAATAAAACAACACGGGCAGGCAAGGAGTGGTCAAGATGTAGCCAAGTTACCTAATGACAACCATTGATCTTCTTCAAATGGTGCCAATTATCTTTACCAAGGGGACCGGGCCCGCCAATGCACAAGACACGTGGCTAACACCTAACAACCCATGTGAATAAAATAATAATGAATAAAAATGATCAAGTGCATGGGGAATAGTGGTGATCAGCCCGCTATAATTGAATGGCCAGCATAAAACCTAATTCTGCACATGCCACAAAATTTACTTAAAGAGGGGGCTATTACTAGGCCAACATGAAATAGACCCTTAAAAATGAAGAATTAAGACTTTTAAGTCACTAAATTTGAAAATCAAGCCCAACCATAGGAAATTTTGAATCTTGAAAAGTCACTCAGTGAATGACAAACCTAAACCTAGGGGGCCAGTGAAAAAAATGATTCTAATGGCATGAGTGATGACTTAGACAATTAGAAACTGAGAGCATCACGTCAATGTAAAAATTTAATGCCCAAGGGTTTTTGGACTTGAAGGTAAATTTTGAGGTGTTTTGGCAACAATAACCCTAAGCCAAAAATGAGGGTCCAACCCAAGTATGCAAAATTTTATGATAGAATCTAGATAATTTTTTAGGGGTTCCATCATGCTACTAGACCGAATATGATGCATGTTGTTTATCTTATGGCTAGATTTCAAGAAGACCCTAAGGAAACTCATGTTGTTGATGTTAAAAGAATTTTTAGATATTTTAATGGAACTCCAGATTATATATTGTGGTATCTTAAAGATACTAATTTTACACTTAGTGCCTATACAAATGCAGATTGGGTTGGATGTATAGATGAAAGAAAAAGTACAATTGTTGGTGCATTATTTCTTGGATGTAGATTGGTGGCATGGTTGAGTAAGAATCAAGATTCAGCCTCCTAGTTTATTGTTGAAGCTGACTATATTGTTGTTTCATCTTGTTGTACGGAAGTTCTATTGATGAAATAGACATTGAAAGATATCACAGTGGTATATGATGATCCCATTTCTATTTTTTGTGATAATACAACTGCAATTAACATTTCAAAGAATCCTATGATGCATTGGAGGATGAAGCATCTATCTGTAAGATATCATTTCTTGAGAGAGAAGGTCATGGAGAATGAAGGAAAGCTTGAGTATGTTCTGACGAAGGATCAAGTTGTTGATATTTTCATGAAAGCTCTTCACAAAGATACTTTTGAGTATCTTCGGGAGAAGTTGGGGTTCATTTCCCCTCATTTCTTGAACTAGATGCATATGGAGATGCATCAGTCTAGTGGATCTATGGATATATCTTTCTTCTAGGCTAGTTTCTTGGTGGCTACCTCTCAGGGGGAGCAGGTAGTATTAGATGTTTTCATTATGAGTATTTTTTTTTCATGTCAAAGGAGAAATCAATGTAAAATTATTTTTTTCCTTTTCCATTGATGTCAAATGGAGAGAAGAAGCATGTGAAAAAGGAAAGGAAGATTGGGAAAAGAGGCATATAAGAAATCATCTTCTAAGGGGGAGAAACAAAAAAAATTAGTTAGAACTTGTATGTTGAATTTGATGATTTTTCACATCATGTGTTGTCATCAATGAAAAAGGAGGAGATTTTTGCAAGAATGGAAAGATTGGAGGTGTTTTCATTGATGTCAACTGGTTAGTTGGTTCTTCACTAGTTGTTGTTGGCTATATATGTTGAGGATATTGAGAAAATTTTAATAAAGATATGTTGCAAGTGTTTAGTGGTTGCTTCGGGTTTTGGTTTGGATTTGCTCCTATGGTTGTGTAGTTCAGATATATTTTTCATGGTTGTTAGAAGGTGCTCTATTCAAATTTTTGGTTGTTGTTTTGTTGTACAGTGCAAGTTGTGTTCACCAATTGTGAACTATGGTTTTTCTATGTTTCTGGTTGAGGTCTAGGAGAAATGTTGCTGATCTGGATTTCTTTTTGATGAATTCTTATGAATTTTTTTTCTAAAGTTAACTTGCCTTGATTGTATTGAAGTTAATTTTGACATTTGGAAAGTTCATGCTTAATGGTTATATGTGTTTTATACTGGTGTGGATGACCTTATGTGAAATACTACTTTCGAGAATGATGAAGCATGTTAAATCTATTTGGGTCCCTATGAAAAGTGTGTTTGGGTTTCCCTCATTCTAATTCCACCCTAGGATTTTTTGGCGCTGAGCCAATTTGAATTTGGATTTGGATAGCTGAATTTGGATATGTTTCATAGTTGAAGATGGTATAAATAAAAGATGAGTTAGTAATGGAAAATATACAAGAGTAAAGAAGAAGAGCAATAAGAGGAAAGAAAAAGTGTAGTTTGGCATGTCATTGATTCTATTTATTATGTGTGTTGAGATTGTGGGAGATCAGTGTAAAGCTTAATTTTGAGTTTCTAGATGTAGTGAGCAGAAGGCGAACTCTATCATTCATGCAATTTGATCGAGTGGCTATGGTGGAATCCTTTGTTGCATTGGGTTTATACTCTCTTTGTAATTTTTCTTCTTTGTATCTCTATGGAAGTGAGCCCTCTGGGTTGTAGCCCTATTGGACAGTGAGTACTTATTCTAGATAGTGAGTCCCTTTTCTAGAGAGTGAGTCCTTATTTTAGGTAGTGAGCCTTTTTGTAATCAGTTTTGATATTCTCTATAGTGTGAGTTTATCCTCACCGTGGTTTTTCCCTCATTGGGTTTTTCACATAAATCTAGTGTGATTGTGTTTATGTGTTGGATTTGAGTTTTTGCATTGGAATTTGATAATTAATCATTTAAGCAATATTAAGTATTAGTTCTGGTGATTGAATTAAAGGTTTATTTCTATGAAAACTGACTCACCCCTCACTCTTAGTTGTCCTATTCAACATAATGAGCTTTAGTTGGATCACTGAGGATGAATTCCAAGGCTAGAAGAACAAATACTTGGACATATTTGAGGAATGACTTATAGTTGTGGGATGGTTAGTGTAATTTTGGTCTTGAAGTCTACAACCATGGTGATTAATAGATGGGAGAGAAACAATGCATAGCCTAAAAATAGTACAAATTGGGATTTTGTTGAAGTATTAAAAAATATTGTTCCCTCCCCAACATGGAGATTAGTGGCACAAATGTTGATGTGGATTGGTTATATATCTTTCTATTTATTCTCATACTTTTAGAGTTTTGTTGATTGGGCATGCTTGTGGTTAACACTTTTGGCCCATAGGGAAGATATTTTGGAATTTTTTACAACAAATTAAAGATACTTTTAGAAGGTTGGGTATGTCTTCTTCGACAAATGAAAATGGTTTTTGTCTTATATACTTTACCCCCACTTTCAAAGGTGCAAATATAACTGTTTGTGGAATGCTGAAATTAAAATGAAATGTATGTCAAATGTAAATGTGACTTTAAATATAATTTGGCCCAATGCTTGTTGCTCCCATATTTCTATAAATGGTAATTCACAGCCACTTACATAGGTCTTTTTATGGTTAAAAAAAAATTTGATCTCATGTAAGAGAAATTTTATAATTCAAGCATATAGACAGATAGATTAATGTCGAGTCTTAGGAATGCAATCAGATTTGTAATGAGCATAATGGTTTTATATACTTAGCAAATGGAATATGAAGGATAATTGAAAATTTTGAAGGTTCAATTATTTATCAAATATTGTGTGAATAGAAATGCAATAGGAATTTATAAGTAGTGTGATAAGTGTTGTTCTTTAAAATTGATGCAGAATCACATATCAAATTCAATACTATGGAATACAATATAAAATATCAGCAACTATAGTATGGAATATGATTAATGAAGTGCAATATAAAATAAAATATCATGAAGTGAAATGATTCACATTTTCATTGAATACAATATAAAAAATCATCTATAGTTTGGAACAATGGAAACGGATTCATGAAGTGCAGTATAAATACCTTAAATTTGCTAATTAACTTCCATTTCCCAAATGGATTTAGGGTCCTGAAACTGACATTCAACTTGAGATAAAGTAAAAGGGTCATCTTGATTATGAGTCTACTCTTCAATTTCTTTGCCCTACGTGTCAAATTCAATATTCATAATGTCATTGTCATTTGTCCCACTTCCACTACTAGTGGCACTAGTACCAACATTTGGAATTGGAGTGTTGCACAACTCGGTCCCTCTTCTTTTGCATGTGGATATCCAGATTGTGAGTACCCTTTCAAAAGGAAATTTTTTGACATTATACGTAGTTCCTTTCATCCTCAAGAAATTTTCCAAATTATTGTCTAGTTTGTTTCTTAACTTTGATTTCAAAAATTCCAATGAACTAAAAAATCTCTCATCCTCCACCGACCCCAATATCATTGTTTGACATAAATAAACAAGTTTAAAATATTTTGATATCGTATCACACAATATTTCACTCTAACCTATCTTTGTCCAATCCTTTGTTGTTGATCCTAGTTCAAAGGTATTCTCCATGCCCATGGAATCATATATGTCCCTCATAGTTATTGCAAAATTCTTACATTGTTTTCTAAGCTTATCTACATTAAAAATTCCTTCTATTGTCTGCTCATTGTATGTTACACTTTTCAAAAATTGTTTAATCAAGATATTTACTTTATCATGAAAATATTTGGGCTATCTCAATTTACCCAAAATTGAGGAGACAAAATACCCATGGATTCAAGTATTTCATGTCGAGCGAAGCTTTCATGAATTCCTAAGGAAAGAGATTTTGCAATTACCTGGGCATGTGCAGGATCATGATGGGCCAAAAAGTGGTGATATGATGGGTATGTGTAGGGTATGTGGGTAATGATGTTTTTTTTACCCAAAATTAATGAAATGAAAAGGGTTTTTAAAGGATATTCTCATATTTCCACCAATATAAATTATACTTTACTTTGAATTTAATAAGTAATTATTATTCATTTTCTATTTAAATTACAACTAAAGTCCTGATTGAAAAACATCTATAGCTTTCAAATAGTATCACATTTTTGGAATCCAAAACATGTGTCACATTCTATGCTTCACATACTATAGGATTAAAAAAAATGAATTTCATGAAGTTTTGACCAAGTTAAGGTGGTCAGACATCGATTTTTATATTTTTTAAAATTTGTAATAAAAAATCATAATTAATTATTTACTTGAAAAAAAATACAAAAATATATGCATCTCATCAGGAAATGAATCCTCTACTTATATCTAAAATATTATAGAAAAATATTATCATTTTATTGTGGTTAGGGTGATCAGACAGACACCTACTTCTTCTTTTTCCCCTTAAATTTAAGTACTACTGCATTGAAATTTCAAATTTTCACCAAATAATTTTGAAAAAAATATAAATAAACCTAGTAGTTTAGAAACTATATTCAATTTTCTACAGATTCTATTCTTACATATTTTTGAAATAATATAGATAGCTTATTCTTTTTTTTACATCAAGTTTCCTAACTCTGATTTTTCTAAATTTGTTGCCACTTAAGGGCCTATTTTTTCCATGATGATCCTACGCATACCCACCTTCAAATTATAACTAACATATTTAACAATGTCATTAAAATATTCCTCTTTAATAGGTACTTCTCTGCTAGAGAACTTGGTTGTATTACAATGGTACATTGGTATCTCATATCCGCGTACATAGATACATAAGTGTCTGCTTGCATTAAACTGTAAATAATTATCAGGATTATTCAAAGCAATAATTTTTTGCCACAATAAATAATTTAGGCTTTCTTGTGTTAGATCTAGATATAGATGATGGAGGGCCATGCATGTATGTCTTCGTAGTTTGGCATATTCATAAATATACATTGTTCTATCATAGCCTTTTTTCACAAGATTTTTCATGTCGTCCAGCATTGGGAGAAGACTAGCTAAATTCAAGAGTGTCTCTATATCACTTAACCTATGTAAGAGGTCAAAAGCTTTCTATATTGTGCTACGATGCTCCTACATTACTCCAATCAAGGATTGATATTTTGAAAGAAATTGTTGTGTTAGTCCTTGAAGTAGGGAGATCCATTTGGTATCGACATCCTTGTGAAGCTTGTTTCCTACTATTATTCCCTTAGAAATTTTTTGAAATTTTGTAAAATGTTTGGGACTTCGGTAGAAGTATGCGTAGAGCTCATGGTCTAGATTTTCCACTTTTGATACTATACAAAACTTGCTTACAATTTTGAATTCTAAATTTATTATGTGGGTCATGTAGTGAATGCCAAGCATGTATGGTGTGAAAGTAGTTTCTAACTTTGTTCAAACACCACTCCTTTGACCTTGGATCACTGCAGCTCTATAAACTCCTACACACACCAACTTTTTGGCAATTGTCAACTCATCGATACCTGCAATTTAATTCAAATATTTCTTAACTAGTTCAAATAGATTTTGCGATGTTGAATTTTCCTTCATTTTATGAACATAGAAAAAATGAGCTTGGCAGACATGTTGTTTTATAGTATACACATACACACATACCCAAGTATTTTCTACCATAGTAACTTCATCTAAAGACAATTCAATGAAATTTGACTCGTTTACTTTCTCCTTTTAATATTACTTTTCCACTGCAACAAGATTGTTTTCCCATTCCCATCCAGTATTTACTAACCAATGTGAGCCAGGAAAGTGAGGAACACCTGAAAAGGATAATAAATTAAAATATTCTGGGTAGTCTGTCATAGGACACTCTAAAGAAAAAATATGAAAAAAAACACTCATTTGAACAGTTTTTGATAGATTTTCTCCCTCCATTTCTTTTCCAAATTGAGCCTCAAGTGTACCTTGACATGTAGCAAGATTTAACATTATTTTCTTATGCTGTTCATATTTCGTGACATACTTAACATGAAGACATTAGTCCTTTGATTTCCATCATGCGACTGATTGTTCCTTTTTGTCTATGATTTGTTTTTCATAAAATTTATCAATATGCATTTCTATAGTGTCAAGCTTTACCTACATCTTCTTGTCTCTTTTACATTTACAACTACAAATTCATACACGTGCATTCTATTGCAATTTCAACATTATTTTCTTTTCCCACTAGTACAATGAATGGGTACTTTAACAACCAGTCAAGTTGAAAATTCCGTGTCATTTCCCACTTGCACTCCACTTTTAATTTTCCTTTTCTTTTCTTGCTACTAACATCATCCTGATCCAAGTCAATTATCTCATTCTGGCTAACTAGGGTATCCGTTGGAACATCTTTTATAGTATTTTCATCCTGATTTGACACATTTGACTCAATGACAATATCACCTTGACCTTTTGGTTGCGGTGATATATTGTGAATGCCTTCTTCATTAATATTTGTTGGAAGAGTTAATGATGTAGCTCCATCTTGATCTGATGGATCAGAAGCATTGCCAATTCTAAAGTAAGACTGTATGGTACCTCTACATTTTGGGCATTTTGATGGAATCCTAGTCCCTTCACCACCTTGAGGAGTCTTACCCTCGCTGTTTGACATATTGATCTCTCACTTCAAATAAAATCTCAAAAAAAAATTCTTCTTGTTTAAGAAGGATAGAGAATATAAATCCCATTCCCTACTCAATATCATATTTAAGATTGAAGCAAGAATGGAAAAGAGATAAAGAAATATTATAACACTATGAAGAAATGATCACTGACCTTTAAGTTTAGGTTTTCACTGACTTGCTATTCGTTAATGCAAGAATTTGCGTGTTGTAAGTTTGTAACCTTCCTACGATCAACTTCAAGGTTCCAAGTCCAACTTCTAAATCGAGAACTAAACAAAATGTGTAAGAATAAATGATAGTTTCAATTTTATTTATATCAATCCATATTTGGCAATTTTATGAGATTTTTAAATGTTATATTAAAAATTTGGTGAATCTTGCGTGCTTATACAACGATATGTTGTAATTTTGAAGGTGATTATGGCCCTATGATTAACATGGAGGTGTCACAAAAATTGGCGAAATGTGTCCTCAAATGTAATTTTTTTCAATGTTATTGGCGAAATGGGTCCTTATAAGAAGCTATTTATAAATTTTAATTGGCAAAATGGGTCTTCACAACAGAACTATATGTAAATTTTAATTGGCGAAATGGGTCTTGATTAACAGTGTTGTTTTAATAGTATTCACAAATATGTAGGTGTTTAGTTACATGCTTTCAGGATTCTAGGCAAAAATATTAATCGATCCATTTGAAACACAGTTTTTTATGGATAATTTGTTGCTTAAATATGCCTCATAAAAAATAATTGATGGTGAATCGACATGCATTGGATCGATAATTCATAAAATCTGTTCGATTTGGACACCTTGTTAGGTGTGATTAATTTGCCAAATTTGACTTGGCTGATTTGTAAAATTTTCCAATTGGTGAAGATTCGCCACTAAAGTTTTCCTTGATAAGAATTTTTAAAAATGGTCCAATAAATTATGGCTAATGGGACTCATTCACCACCTTGGATGAATGAGTCTCGTGCAGTCAAAAATCAAAATTAATTCAATTTGTTGGTGGGATTTTATCCTTCTAGATCTAATGTCAGTTTGTAGTGTTGTAATTTTGAGAATTCTTGCATAATTAAGTATAAATACAAGTTTCTTTCACTCATTTTACACCTAACAATTTAAATGAGCATCCTTATAGCAAAGCTGAGTTCACAAGTGCATTCAAGTGTTTACAAGAGAATTCAAGAGCATTGAAGGGAAAATTATTCATCATTTGTAGCAGCAATTCAAGATCCATTATCATGTAAAGATTATCAAGCATCAAGAATTTTATTGAGCTAGTGTTGTGATGTTGCATTCAAGATCCAAGGTCAAGCATTGTTCTACACTTATCTCAAAATATAGATCTATATCCTTCATGGCCATTTCATGCTAGATTGTTGATTTGTATTACAATACATCATTCAAGGTAGCATTGCTCATGTTTTATGTCCTATGTTGCATGTTTCATTTTCATCTTTTATTATTTCATCATTTAGTTTAACTACCTTAAAGGGGTTTGACCAAGTAAAACCCCATTCCCTAACAATCAACAAGTTTTTCTCCTCTTTACATGTGTGATTGTAGGTTTATAAATTGAAGAAAAGTAGATTTGAAGCCTTCAAAAGTACTAAAATGATAGGGTTGCAAATTTCATCAAAGTTGTCATGAAAGATTCTCAAAACTCACAAAAACTCAGATCTAGGGTAAAATATCCATCCAATTTTTAGGAAATCAGTGGGAAAGTGCTTATTTGATACATCTTCAGAGGCTTGCAAAGTTTCAAAATATTCTACTCCTAGGACACTTCGTGACAAAATAGGACTGATTTGCCAGAAGTGGCAAATGAGTGCCACTATAGGCATTTTTTAAGGATTTTTGTAGATTCAGATACCCCTTTTCCAGAAACCTATTCCTATGCAAAACCTAGATCTAGGATTGATTCACCCAAAATGGTGAATGAGTCCCAATAGTTCTAAATTTAAGGTTATTTATCATTTCAAGCCTACATTCAAACTCTCTCAAGTTTCCAAGTGCTCCTCTATGCTTTTCTAGTTTTTTGTTCTAATTTATTTTCCTTTATAATTTATTTAGTGAAGTCTCTTACATCATTGAGTTCAATCATTATATCTTTCATTTCATATATTTTTCCAAGCCCTAGCTTGGTGGTGAAACCCTCATTATTTTACAATCAACCCATAGGACAAATTTATTACAAGATCTCTTTCTCCTTTTCATTGAGATCTCTAGGGAATCCTTGAATGTGGAGCATAGAAAGTTTGTTTCCCTAAGTCCTAAAGCCATAGTGGCAGAAATTTTCTATACTAGAGAAAGTATCTAGAACTAGTTTTTTGATCATTTCTTGTTTGCTTGATTTTGAAACCATATGGCCATATTATGGGAAAATGGAAAAAATCACTCCTTTAGGTCAAATGGGGGATAGGAGGGGCAAAATGTTCAATTGTATGGCTAACATTAGCATGATATCAATGAAATATTTTTAGCAATATTACTCTATCATTGAAAGAAAATACATTCATAAAAAAGCATTATTTGTTCAAATATTCTAAATTTTTCTTGGAATATGCAATTGTCAAAGATTCTTATTTATGGAAAAAATTAACAATCATTAAAAAATGGTTTATTGGCTAGTCAGTTAGCATGGAATGTTATCTATGAAAGGTATGATTCATCTAGTGAGGTTTATATAAGGTCATCATCTATTTTGTATGGTGTTTGATCGATGGCAATAGAGGTCATTCATTGAAATAAAACACCAAGTGCTAGGAGGAGACAACCACCATTGTGGAAATGAGGGGCCCATCAAGTGGTTACAAGCCTCTAGGGGTCTACATATGCAAGTACCATGCCAGTATGAAAATAAAGTGCCTTTGATTTTTATTTTTTTGTACAAATTTATAAAAAAAATTATAATAGTATATTTTTCAATAATTATCATACCATAAAACTATACAAGAGTCATACAACCCCTATACTAGGACCTCTATACTAAAAAATATTCTTAGAAGCTCCCATCGACAAATATATACAAATTTATAGTCAAAGTTTATCTATTTGACATCTTAAATGCAATGGTGAGCTCTATTTCTCTCTAGCATGCACTAAGAATTTTTTGATTCTAAAACCTACAAAAAAAATATGAACATTCTAGATTTGATGCTCTTATAACCCTAGTTGAAGAAAATCCTCAAATTTTGAGAAGCGTTTTGTTGAATCTATGCTCTAATATGATGTTTAAATTGTAAAAATATACACAAACAAGGATCAAACAACAAATAATAATATATTTCATGCATGAGAGCTGCAAACAATGATTTGATAATTTTTTCAAAATGTAGCAAAACACAAGTAATTGAATAATAGAAAAAAGAATCTATGAGAAAGGGATTAAATCATGATAATTTTCCTCATCTTATGTGATGAAATATAATGGTTTAATAATTTACCTCAATCTAATAATAGAGAAAAAAACTATAATTTTTATTTAAGTGCATAAAGTGAAATTAGCTTAATTATTAATTAACTATATTAATTATTTATTAACTAATAAATGATCACAATACCAGAATATGTTATAAATCTCTCTTAATGAGACATAGGAGATATAACTAACTAATCAAACTTGAGAGTTGTCAAATTTTTAATTTATTCCAAAATTATCACAATATGATTTCACCTTGTTGTTTGAGACATGAAATTTTTAGCCACAACTTGTTTGTTCATAATTTTTGTAAGATTAGCCATCTTATTGGCCACATCCTTTACTCTTACTCAATAATCTCTCACGCCCTTATGTTTTTGCATTTTCATATTCTCTTTTTAATGTCGACAACTTGACAATTTTCACCTGATCACTAGTTTGTTAAGATTTATGTAGAGTCTGCCAAGCAACCTTGGATACCTTTGGGCATATAACTCTTAGAAATTTTAATGTTAACTCAATTTTTTGTAGCATGTCTACCACTTAAACTATTTTATTTAGTTAGTTTCAGTAGGTGAAGTAGGTGAAGACATTTATTATGGAATTCTCCAGACTCCTTGAGCATTAGGAACTTCTATCTTCTAGATTATTCTCTCCATAGCTCTTATAAGAATTATCTACCTAGTTGTAGAGGTCTATAAATTATTTATAAATATTTTATTCTAAAATTTCTACATATAATATATTTTTCCCTCTAATTGTGGTTTTTCTCTCTGCTCCATTGTTTTTTTTTTTCCTCTATGATCATTGTCATGGTATCAGAGTTGAAGCCACAAGTCCCAGGTTGTGTAAGAATTTTCATATTGTAATGGAGAGTAGCTAGATCATTTTTTGGAAGAGAATTGTGGAGAGTTAAGGGTATTTTACACATAGAGCTGAAGCATTTTTCACATAGGGTGGAGAGAAGCACACATCAAAGAGGGATCTAGATATGCGACAATGGTATGATAGGTATGGTCAAAGGCTCAAGGATCATGAAAGCAAAAATAATTGGTAATTTTTTTTTATTTGAAATATTTCTTGTACATTTGAAATATTTAAAGGCCATAGAGTCTTAAGGAATTAGAGAGATCCTAGTTTTTCTTGTTGTATTCAAAAGGGAGATCATTTAATATTGGAAGTGGATTTTTAAATTATGGCTACCTCTAGTAAGTTGCCACAAACTCCCATACTTCTTGGTAAAAATTATGAATTTTGGTCCTTGAAAATGAAATATTTTCTACAAGCCTAGAAACGTTGGGAACCTATTGAGAATCGCTACATAGAACCCTCTCTAGGAGACTTATCTACTATGACTAATGCTAAAAAAAAAGCAACTATAGATCAGAGAAAGAAAGATAAAGGAGGAAAATATTGCGTACAAAATTTTGTTGATGATCCTATTTTCTCAAATATCACAGGTGTAGCAATAGTAAAATAGTCCTAGGATATTCTTAAATCTACATATGAAGGTAATGAAAAAGTCAAGACAGTCAAACTAAAGACCTTACAAATGCAGTTAAAAACACTGAAAAAATGGCTAACTTCAAGAATGTTGATCACATTATGACCAAAGTCATGGGAATTGTAATCCAGATTAGCACTAATGGTGAAACCATTGTCAACCATTGATTTTTGGCTCTTTAGGACTTCTCTAACTCTTCTAGGGTTTTTCACTTAAAAGGAGAGAGGTAGGGCCAAAAATACAAACTAGTTCATTCAACTTATGTTATGAAAAATGTTGTCTAATCTAAATGAAGTAAAATAAATGCTATTGAAAAATATAAATGGATGAAAATTAATGCAAAATTGAGATTTAAGCTATGTTTGAAAAAAAACTATAATATACAAACAATGAAGCAAATGAAGAAATAATGCAAAACAAAAAGAAATGAGATGAAATAGAGTGCACCTAGGAAATGTTTGATGATTCTAGAATGTTGTGGATGCTGGTTGAATTCACTAATTTTTCACAGTTGGACTCATTCGTCCAGTGTGGCGAATTATCCCTCCTCTTGGTGAAAAAGTGTTGAAAACAAGTTTCTATCTGTTGGGATCCAGAATCTAACAAAATTTAGATTTTCAGTCCTAAGTTGGGTTTCATTCGCCACTGGTGGGCAATCTGTCCTCTCCCAATTTTTACAAAAATCAAGAGACAACTCTACAACACCAGATCTAGAAATCACTAATTGGTAGGTTATCGACGTCAATTATGTAGGAAATAGAAAAGAAACTTTCTCCAAGCTTGCAATAGACTTGAGTTGACTTGAAGCACCTAGTTGACTTTGTAAACCAATCTTCAACACCAAAAATCTTGTTAAATCTGCATACCTAGGTCTACAAACACACATGCAATAGGGGAAAAATGGTTGATGGTTAGTGAATAGGGGTTTTCCCTAGTCAAACCCCACTTTTGGTAATCAAACCCTTAATAAAATATTGAAAGGAAAGAGAATGATAAAATAATAACAAGCAATAGCTATCAACTTACCAAACCCTTGATAATGCAAGTCTGAAGTAATGTCAATGGATGCTCCAAAGTGCTTGAATATTGCTTGAATAATTGATGTTGTAGAATGCTTGAATGCTTGAATATGATGTATGATTGTTGGAGAATTGTAGGAGGATGTAAAATGAGGTGAAAATCACATATTTATACACACTTGTTCCTTAGTTAGTCATTCATACCTCATCACAAGCCAACATCAAGTGATTTTGAATAAAAACCTAGAAGAAAATTTAAAAAAAATTGAATTTGGAGCCAAGGGGGACTCATTCACCACCCATGGAGAATGGGTCCCACCTAGGACCTAGAAATATACATGTCGGGAAATATGTTTTACTTAATGTTGTTTGTCAGGATAATATTAAAAAATACACTTAATTAAGTCATATGAGGGAATAAAGGTATCAAATAAAGCATGAGAAAGGGATAAATAGTGAAGATGTGCCTAGTAAAGCATGAAATATTGTTACAATACTTTACAAAACTTTAAAATAGGACTTGTTTAGTCATGAAAAGGTGTTTTTTAGGTAAATTGTAATGAATAGAGTCTAGAAGAATGTAGAAATGTCCTACAACACTTCACAAAACCTTCACAAGATGTTGTTATTTGAATTTTAGTACATAAATTTGCATGTTCAAGAAATGTCACAACATAAAATCAGAGCAAAATATATCAAAACACCATGAAACAAGACCTAAAAGGCCATGAAAATGACAAGGGGCCATTTTTCGATGACACATTTAGCCCCCACATTATTGATAGGATGAACCTGCTTCAAACTCACACTAAAGTAGCCATGAACATTGAGAGGAGGATTTAAATGTACTTACATTAGCAGGATGGAATGAAAATAATCAAGAGGGATGATCAAGCCCTAGGATGGAGATCCCATGGCATACTAGACATAAGAACAAAGGAACACACAAGTGTTGAGATGAAAGAATTGAATGAAGCTTCGATCATCAGTCCAACTAGTTGTGGATTAGATCTAGGATAATCTAGAATGTATACTCACTCTGGGGTGACATAACATAGGACAATCCACCAAGTGAGAAAGCCCAAATTTACTCCCTCTAGGGCCAGGAAATTTTTGGTTGTGCATAGGGTGAGAAAGCCCAAAAGGTAAGATACATATGATAGTTGGTATGCACTTACAAAAACAAAGGTGGCTATGGGGAAAAGTCATGCCATTAGGTGGGCTTCCCGCTCAACCATATTAAAGTTATATCTATTGATAACTTTAACAAGGCTTCACAAGGAAAAATTTCAAGAACAAAAAGAAAGGTACCGCATGCATGCAAGTTGTGTTATGGAAGGTGGAAAAAATGAAAAAATGAAAAAATGCAAAAATGCAAAACATGTAAAAATCTTAAGTGTAAAATGTTCGAAGGAGTCTTGTTCAGTTCATGCTAGGTTAGTCACTTAGGGAACATTAATTATAATTTCTCCAAGAGAGGTCCAATCAAAAAATAGTATATTCACAACTTAGGGGATGCACTGCGTCACATCAAGCCACCAAGAGGAATGTAATATCCTAAGATAGATCACCCTTATGAAGGACATCACACCCAATGTCATCCACAAAGTGACAAATGCATCATATAAATGACAAGGCTACACTAGGAACCAAGAATGCACATGAAATAATGGTAATGTATGCCCCCCACTTTCAAGGAATTGCTACACATCGTTCTGTGAGAAATTACTTTAATGTAGAGAAGGAAAGAAAATGAAAAAAGAAAAGAAGACATGAGAGCCAACTTGGAAATCCCTATTCCAAGTCATATGTTTTGAAGTTAGGTTGCATCATGTCAAGACAAAGGAAATAAAAATAAAAGGGAGTTTCCCCCTAGAAAAGAGCACACCAAAAACATAAGGGATCTATAGATTTTGGGTCAGTATGTTTGTTGCTGCAATGTTTTTATGAAAGAGCCCAGAACAATCATCATCCTCCAAAGCACATAGAACTTGAAGAATGACACAAAGAGAGTGAAAATAAAAGATAAAGAGAAATGAAAAGAAAATGAAAAGGAAAAGGGAAAATATTTTGGGTCAACATGAAGGAGACATTCTGGTCTCGATGCCTTGCATCATTCCCAAAAGGAAAACACAAGAAAAGACAAAGTAAAAGAAAAAGGACCAATTGGGTCAACATGGAAGAGACATAGGGCATCTCTATGCTTTGCATCATCCCAAAACAAGAACACAAAAGGGTATGTGTAGGATCATGATGGGCCAAAAAGTGGCGATGTGTAAGTGATATGTGGCTGACGATTTTTTTCTTACCCAAAATTGATGAAACAAAAAGGGTTTTTAAAGGATATTCTCAGCTTTCCACCAATATAAATTATGCTTTACTTTGAATTTAATAAAATTATTATTCATTATCTATTTGAATTATGACTGAAGTCTTGATTAATAGGTGACTGAAAAAATCTATAACTTTCAAATGGTATCACATTTTTTAATCCAAAACATGTGTCACATTCTATGCTTCACATACTATAGGATTAAAAAATGAATTTCATGAAGTTTTGACCAAGTTAAGGTGGTCGGACATACAAGTTTTATATTTTTTGTAAGTTGTAACAAAAAATTAATAATTAATTATTTACTTGGAATTTTTTAAAAAAAATATGCATCACATCGGGACATAAATCCTTTACTTATATCTAAAATATTATAAAAAAATATTATCATTTTATTGTGGTTAGGGTGGTCAGACAGACACAGTACTTCTTATTTTTTCCCTGAAATTTAAGTACTACTGCACTGTAATTTCAAATTTTCACCAAATAGGTTTTTTTTTAAAAAAAACCTAGTAGTTTAGAAACTACATTTAATTTGCTACCAATTCTATTCTTACATATTTTTTAAATAATATAGATAACTCATTCAAATTTTTATGTCAAGTTGCCTAACTCTGATTTTTCTGAATTTTTTGCCACTTAAGGGCCTATTTTTTCCATTATGATCCTGCGCATACCCAAGAAAAAAATGAAAAAGACAAGGATCTTTTGGGTGAAAATGGAAGAGACATAGAGTGTCTCTATGCTTTGTGTCATCCCCAAAAGGGAAACGCAAAACAAAAGTGAAAAAGACAATGTACAAAATATAGAAGAATAGAGATACAAATAGAAGAAGTGTACAAAGAGAGGGAACATCAAACACACGATATGAGGGAAAACAATACACACAAAAAAGGAAAATGAAAGGGGAAAAATAAAAGAGAAAATAAAAAAGGTTAGCTAGGTGAGTGCAAGTCAACCATCTATCAAGCCATTTGCCTCCTAATCATGTTTAGTGTAATGCGAGGGTAGTTGACTGTCAAAAGGAATAGTTGCAAGCATTGAACTAGGAGTCATACCGGGTTCTTCACTTGGTGGAGAGGTTGTATCTTTTAAGCTCATTGTAGATGAAAATAAATAGTTTAAATAATTATTCACTTTATCTATTTTTCCTATTGTCGCATCATCATCAAGATTAATGACAATGTGAGGATGAAGGGTGATTTCTAAGGATGGATGTATCAAAAGTTGAGGTTGTTGGATTGGTTCATTTTGTTGGGATTGTTGCATTGGACTTTGTGACAGCTCAGGAGAAGGAGGGTGGTCATCTATTGCTTATGTCAAAGGTAAAGGTTGATTTTCTTTATTTTCTTCCATGCGAGATGGACTAGGAGACAACGACAATGCCTACGTTCCCTAGCACCATGGTTTCCTTTAATTATTTTTTGGAGTTGTTGAGGTGTAAGAGAAGATTGAGGCATCATAGGTTCTACTTTCGAGGAGGAAATAAAAAAGAAACCGAAGAGGATGTGTCAACCACTTTCTCTTTTACTTTATACACTTGTTTAATACGAGGAGGCATGACATGAATTGTTTCATTTTCCCTTGGTCATTTAAACGATGGAGGGGAAGTATCTAGGGGTGGTTATTCATGAGGTTGTATGGTTTTCTCAATGTTAGACTCAAGTTGAAGCATGGTTTCATCTATGACAGGAGGTGTGGAAATAGGCAGGGATGCATTACGAAGAGACAAATAATTTGGCTATATTTTTGGCTTTGAATTTGTGGTAAGCTATGAAAAATAAGTCTTTTCGAGGTGTGATAGGTTCCATAGGTTCCGGCCAAAAGGATTCTAATGGAAAGTTCCTTTAGACGATAAGGGATTAAAGCCACTATGATGTATGGTAAATATCTCATTGCCACATGGAAACTTCAAACACTTGTGAACAACTGATTGGACCACTTTCATTGAGTGAAGCCAAGAGTGGCCTAGCTGCAAACAAAATTGGTCAAATTATGGAATAATTTAAAATGTTACATCTGAAGTTTTACATCCAACTTGTAAGGGGAGTACAATCGATCTAATCATAGGGCATGCAAAACTAATATGTGTCTTAATCCATGCAGTTGGTGTATTATAATCATCTTGATATAGTTCATGTAATACTAGAAACTCCTCTGTGATCACATTCTCACCACAAGCAGGATCTATTAATATCCTGTTAGTAGGCTTATCATAGATTTTTCCAGCTATGTAGAGAGGACCATCAGGAAGCTTTTGTAGTATGTCTTTAGCAAAAAAAGTGATATCAAGAGATTTAGTGGTTTGGCCCTTACAAGGGATAACATCTATCATAGCCACAAGGTGATTCATAGTACATTCTTCAATAACAGGTGGAGATATATTGTGTGCATCAATAGTCATTACATCAATTTTTGAAGGTTCATTAGCCTTGACAAATTAAGTAGTGTGTTTAGGCATAGGATTGGTGAAATTTTGTAAGTTTTGGTTAGGGGGTGCAATAGACTTATTGCCTTGATCATTAACACCCACAATGGACAAATGGCCTAAATTAATGAGGTCTTGAACTAAATGTTTTAGATGCTTACAATGTTCATTGTCATGTCTATTTTGGTGATGAAAATGACAATAAGCATTAGGTTTGAAAGTGGGTGGTAAGGGTTGGTTTGGATCAAGCAGTCAAACGGGTGGCGCAGTAAGGGACTAAATTGTCTCTTTGGGGCCCCATAGTTATAAGGCACTGCTATTTTAATAGATTCCACTTGAGTTTGAGCTTGTTGTGTTGGTTGCGATTGTGAAGGAGGAGGTGGATTGAATCATGATTTGAAACTGGGTTATGTTATTCACACAAGGTTATGCATAAATGCAGAAAAGAAGGGAATTTCATCATTGTTAGCTTATCCTGAAGGTGTGTGTGCAAGTTTTTGATAAACATCTTTTACAAATGTGCATCAGGAATCTTGACATCAATTTGAGCATACATAGATTGGTATCGTGAGATTAAATTCATTACTTTTTCATCTATGTTTGTCTACATAGCATGAGGTTAGTCATTGTCTTTTTAGGTGTCATGTGAACTTGAAAGTGACTAATGAAAGAATCCCTTAATTCATTGAATGAATGGATAAAATTATTGGGAAAGTTGGAAAAAAATTCTAATGTAGTATCTTTCAAGGTCCTTGGAAACAATTTGGCTAGCCATTTATCATCAAGGAAAAAGTCACTACACAAAGTTGTATAAGCATTAAAATGGTTGATAGGGTCTCCTTTACCTTCGTATTTCTCAAACTGAGGCATTTCTATCCCTTGTGGCATCGGGGTACGTAAGATTTATAAGGATAAGGGGTTGCTATGGACATGACATGTGGTTGGAGTGGATTCACCTTGGCTAATGGTGGAAAGTTGATGTTGCGTGGATGAAACAGTATTAAGGAGTTGTGTAAGAATAAGATCAGGATAAGTGGGTTTAGGCAAAAAAGAAAAGGGTGATGGAGTGTAGGTGATGTGAGGTGAAGTGAAAGGAATACTATGAGGTGTGAAGGTGGTGGAGGGGACTTGCGATTCCACAAGAGAAGTAGGAATGATAAGTGGAATCGGGAAAGAAGTAGCCACATAATTAACATGTTGCATAGTTGTGTGGACTTGTGGATTGGTATAAGTTGGTATAGATGTTATGGTTGAAGGGGGAGGAACTTGAGGTCCTCCTTGGCTTACAGGAATGTTTACGGATTGAGTATTAGAAGAGGCATGTTTATTGTAAATCTCAAAAAATTTCTTCATCACTTGCAACCCATCATCACTTTCAATCAAATGATGAAGATTGTCAATGGAAGGTATGGCAATGGAGGATATGTTTTCTAGTGAAAAATCTTGTAAATGTGCAAAATCCTCATGAATATTAATGACCTTTTATTGTGGGAGGGCATTATTTTGGTTGTCAACATGCATTGGATGGAAAGGTGAAGGCATAGAATTTGTATTGTCAGTTCCTAATACACCATTTCCCATACTAGGAGTAGGAGCTCATGAGATCCCAAGGTCCACAATGAAAGTGCTATCATGGGAAGCCATGAGTCTAGAACTACTTCTCACTAAATTATTATCAATGAGGCACCAAGAACTCATACAAGTACCTTCTCCAAGCTTGCAATAGACTTGCGTTGACTTGAAGCACCTAGTTGACTTTGTAAACCAATCTTCAACACCAAAAATATTGTTAAATCTACATACCTAGCTCTACAAACACACATGCAATAGGGGAAAAATGGTTGATGGTTAGTGAATAGGGGTTTCCTTGGTCAAACCCCACTTTTGGTAATCAAACCCTTAATAAAACATTTAAAGGAAAGAGAATGATAAACTAATAACATGCAATAGCTATCAAATTACCAAACCCTTGATAATGCAAGTCTAAAGTAATGTCAATGGATGCTCCAAAGTGCTTGAATATTGCTTGAATTGATGTTGTAGAATGCTTGAATGGTTGAATATGATGTATGAATGTTGGAGAATTGTAGGACGATGTAGAATGAGGTGAAAATCACATATTTATACACACTATGCCTTATTTAACCATTCATACCTCATCAAAAGTCGACATAAAGTTATTTTGAATAAAAAACCAAAAGGAATTTTAAAATTTTGAGGCAAGATGGACTCATTCACCACCCATGGCAAATGGGTCCTAGCTAGGACTTGAAAATATGTGTCAGGAAATATGTTGTATTTAATGTTGTTTGTCAGGATAATATTCAAAAATACACTTAATTAAGTCATGAGGGCATAAAGGGGTCAAATAAAGCATGAGAAAGGGATAAATAGTGAAGATGTGCCTAGAAAAGCATGAAATCTTGTTACAAGACTTTACAACACTTAAAAATAGGACTTTCTTAGTGATGAAACGGTGATTTTTAGGTAAATTGTAATGAATAGAGTCTAGAAGAATGTAGAAATGTCTTACAACACTTCACAATACGTTCACAAGACATGATTATTTGAATTTTAGTACCTAAATATGTATGTTCAAGCCATGCCACAACATAAAATCACAACAAAATATATCAAACACCATGAAACAAGACCTAAAATGACATGAAAATGACAATGGGCCATTTTTCTATGACGCACATTGAAGATCAAAAGACTGTTGCGAAAGTCCTCAGAAGCTTGCCAAGGAAATTTTAAATGGTTGTAACAACCATTTTTTAGTCCAAAGATCACACTACTATTTCAGTAGTACAACTAATTGGATCACTTTTGTAACATGAGACTAGACTAAATCTGGAAGAAGAGTATTCAGAACAAGCCTACAAGACTCAAGCCTCTTTCACCAGAGATAAAGGTATAGGAAACAAAAGCACAAGCAATAGAGGGAGAAGCAATAGAGGTAGATCAAGTCAACATGAATAAGAAAGGATGACACAAGAACAATCAGGGTAATCTAGAAACTCTTAGAATCATGCACAAAGAGGAAGAAAATGGACTAATAAATCTAGAGTCTAGTGCTACCACTACAAGAAAATAGGACACTATGAATCTAAATGCAGAAAGAAACATTCATAAAAAATCAACGGTAGAGCACATACCTCCAACAATGAAGGAAATTTTTTTTAAGCAATGTTTCTTTCCTGTCATATTTCTGAAGGAAATCAAACCAAGGACCTTTATTTGTTGGACATTGGATGCAACAGTCATATATGATAGGTAATAAAGATTTAGTGTCATACATTGATGCTTCTATAAATGTTGAAATTACTCTTGGTGATTATTCTTGTGTAAAAGCACAAGGGAAAGGAAGTGTGACTATTCTTACTAAACAAAATTGGCAAAAATATATGCATGATGTCTATTAGGTTCCAAACTTGAAACACAATATCATAATTGCAGGTCAATTGATGGAACATGGGGGTATGTGTAGGATCATGATGGGCCAAAAAGTGGTGATATGATGGGTATGTGTAGGGTATGTGGCTGACGACCTTTTTTTTACCCAAAATTGATGAAATGAAAAGAGTTTTTAAAGGAGATTCCCAGATTTCCACCAATATAAATTATTCTTTACTTTGAATTTAATAAATAATTATTATTCTTTTTCTATTTGAATTACGACTAAAGTCCTAATTGATAGGCTTATTGAAAAACATCTATAGCTTTCAAATGACATCACATTTTTTGAATCCAAAACATGCGCCACATTCTATGTTTCACATACTATAGGATTAAAAAAAAATTGAGTCTCGTGAGGTTTTGACCAAGTTAAGGTGGTCAGACATACAAGTTTTTATATTTTTTTAAAGTTGTAATAAAAAATTTCTAATTAATTATTTACTTTGGAAAAAAATATGCATCACATCAAGACATGAGTCCTTTACTTATATCTAAAATCTTATCAAATAATACAATCATTTTATTGTGGTTAGGGTGGTCAGACAAACACCTACTTCTTATTTTTTCCCTAAAATTTAAGTGCTACTACATTGAAATTTCAAATTTTCACCAAATAGATTTTTTTTTTCTTGAGTAAACCTAGTAGTTTAGAAACTACATTCAATTTTCTACAAATTCTATTCTATATATTTTTTAAATAATATAGATAACTTATTCAAATTTTTACGTTAAGTTGCCTAACTCTAATTTTTTTGAATTTTTTGCCACTTAAGGGTCTATTTTTTCCATGATGATCTTGCACATACCCATGGTTATGATATAATTTTTAAAGGTACAACTTGTTTTTTTGATAAACCTCTTAGTAGAAGACTTATAGAAAAGGTTGAAAAGACCAAGAATACAATGTTTCCCCTAAATCTTAGGAGTTCCATTATGTCACAATCATTTGCTCATAATGTGAAAAACATGGATGACTCACAATTATGGTATTCTAGGTTTGGTCATCTTTTGTTTAAGAGTCTTAGTCTTCTTCAAAAGAAATCTATGGTCAAATGTATCCCTATTTTAAAATCACTTTTCCATCAATGTGAAAGTTGTATTCTTGGAAAGCATAAGAGAAATATCTTCCCATCATCCTCCAATAAAGCAAAAGAACACTTAAATCTAGTCCACACAGATCTATGTGGACCAATGCGAACTAAATCCATTGGTGGTGGCTTTTATTTTTTAACCTTTATTGATGACTTTACTAGGAATAAGGATTTACTTTCTCAAAAATAATTTTGATACTTTTTCAAAGTTCAAATAATTTGAAGATGAAGTAGTAAAACAAAGTGGTAAATATGTAAAAGTGCTCAGGTTAGACAAAGGAGGAGAATAAAACTCAATATTTCATATACTCTTACAAACATGGCATTGTTATGTAAACCACAACAAGATATACTCCACAACCAAATGGATTAGCTGAAGGGAAAAATCAAACCATCATGAATATGGATAAATGCATGCTAAGAGTAAAGAATTTTTCTAATTAGTATTGGGTTGAATCTGTTGTTACTATAGTTTATATTTAAAAAAAATCTCCTACAACTAGTGTTAAAGACAAGGTGCAACAATAGCCTTGGTCTAGTACAAAGCTGAGTGTATCTCATTTTAGAAGTTTTGGTTACATTGAATTTTCACACTTTCTAAAGAAGTTGAGATAGAAACTTGACAACAAGAGTGAAAAGTGCATCTTTGTAGGCTATAGTGAACAATTAAAATTTTTCAAACTCTACAATCCTTTCACCAACAAATTTGTGGTGAGAAGATATTTCAAGTTCTTTGAGAATAAACCATGGAGTGTTCAAGAAAATGTAACATTGAATGGTCCAAACCCATTACAACTATTTGATGAACCTTTAGATCAGAAATTTCATCCACCAAGGCTACCAATATTGTAGGTACAAGGTCAACAACAACACTCTAAAAATGGTACTTCTCCGAACAGTGATTCATCTTCATCTCCATGCAATTCGAGAACTAGAGGCATAAGGGAAATATATGAGCAAGAAAATGCATTTGAACAACAATATATTTTTTCCTTTCTTTCCTATCATCCAACCCACTTTGAAGAAGAAATAAAAGAGGAACATTTGGTTGATGCAATGAATCAGGAAATTGAAGCCATAGAAGAGAAAAAAAATTGGGATCTTGTTGATCTACCAAGTGACAAAACTTGGATTGGTGTGAAGTGGGTATATAAGACAAAGCTGAATGATAAAGGAAAGATAGAAAATCACAAAGCAAGACCAGTTTTCAAGGATTTCTCTCAGCAACTTGGCATAGACTATGGAGAAACCTTTGCTCCAGTAGCAAGGTTATAGCAAGTTTAGACATAGTTAGAACTATTCTAGCTACTACAACTCAAAATAAATGGAAGCTTTTATAGATGGATGTGAAATACACATTTTTAAATGACATATTGGAAGATGTATACGTAGATTAGCCACCAGGGATTGAAGTCAAAAAACAAGAGCATAAAGTATGTAAGTTAAAGAAATCATTGTATGGCTTAAAACAAGCTCCAAGAGCTTGGTACAATCAAATTGATTCTTACCTCATCAATAGTCGATTTAGCAGGAGAAATCATGAGCTAAATCTCTATACAAAAATAGATCATGAAGGTAAAATTCTCATTGTTTGTCTTTATGTTGATGAATTGATCTATACAATAAATTTGATGTTAGAAGAATTCAAAGATGCCATGAAAAAGGGCTTTAAAATGGCTGATCTCGGATTCATGAAATAATTCTTCGGTATTGAAATTAACTAATTTGTTCAAGGTATTTTTTCTATCAACATAAGTTTACTTCAAAAATTTTGAAAAAAATTACAATGGATAGTTGCAAGCCAACAGACACACCCATTGCTCAATGAACAAAGTTGAGCAAATGGGATGATGGACCATCAATTGATTCTACCTTGTACAAGAGGCTAGTTAGCAGTCTTCTATACCTCACTACAACTAGACTTGACATAATGTTTGCTGCAAGTTTTGTATCCAAATTCATGGAATCTCCAAGAAAATCACACTATAAGGTAGTAAAAAGAATGTTGAGATATGTTGTTGGGACAATCAAGTATGGATTATGGTATACTTAATTTGAAGATACTTCACTCTCTGGATACACAAAAAGTGATTATGCTAGCAACTTAGATGATAGGAAAAGCACATCAAGATATGCTTTTCGCTTGGGAACAAATCTAATCTCATGGGCATCTAAGAAACAACCCATAGTTTCAATATATTCTATAGAGGCAGAGTATCTAGCTGTAACTACAAAAAAAATTCAAGTAGTATGGCTAAGAAGAATATTGAATGATCTTGCACATTTTGAAACAAAGACAACTCTTATTTTCTGTAATAACAACTTAGAAATTGCCTTGTCTAAAAATAATGTCTTCCACATGAAAATAAAGCATATTGACACTCTCTTTCACTTCATTCAAGATATTTTCCATAATGGAGAAATTTCTCTTGACTTTTTGTGGATCACAAGATTAGCTAGTAGACATTTTTACAAAACCTTTGGGAAAGGATTCTTTTGAATTTTAAAGAAAGCACTTGGGGATAGTAAGTGTTGATAACTGTAATAGTTGAGATTAAGAGGGAGTGTTAGTGTTAACTTTTCGTAGCATGTTTGAAAATTAAATTGTTTAATTTAAATATTTTTTTGTAGGTGAAGTAGGTGAAGACACTTATTATGAAATTCTCCAGACTCCTCCAGCATTAAGAACTCCTATCCTCTAGATAATTTTCTCTACAACTCTTGTAATCATTTTTTAGCTACTTCTAGAGGTCTATAAAAGATCTATAAATATTGTATTCTAAAATTTCTATATATAATATATTTTTCCCTCCAATTGTGGTTTTACTCTTTGCTCCATTATTTTTCTTTTACATCAGCGATCATTGTCATGGTATTAGAGTTGAAGCCATAGGTCTCAGGTTGTGTAAGACTCTTCATATTGTAATGGAGAGTAGCTAGATCATTTTTTTGATGAGAAATTTGGAGAATTAAGGGTCTTTTTTCACATAGATCGGAAGCCTTTTTCACATAGGGTGGAGAGAAACACACATCAAAGAGGGATCTAGATACACAACAATGGTATGATAGGTATTGACAAAGGATCAAGGATTGTGGAAGCAAAACTCATTGGTAATTTTTTTTATTTGAAATATTTTTGTACATTTAAAATATTTAAAGGCCACAGAGTCTTAAGGAATTAAAGAGCTTCTATTTTTTTTCTTGTTGTATTCAAGAGGGAGACCATGTAATATTGTAAATGGATTTTTAAATTATGGCTACCTCTAGTAATTTTCTACAAACTCCCATACTTCTTGGTAGAAATTATGAATTTTGGTCCTTGAGAATGAAGTCTTTCTTGCAAGCCTTGGAATGTTGGGAACCTATTGTGAATGGTTACATAGAGCCATCTCTAGCAGACTTAGCTGCTAAGAATAATACTCAAAAAAATATAGCTACATATTAGAGAAAGAAAGAGAACAAACGAAAATGTTGGATCCAAAATTATATTGATGATTCTATTTTCTCAAAAATTATAAGTGCAACAATAGTAAAAGAGGCCTAGGATATTCTTAAATCTACATACTAGGGTAATGACAATGTCAAGACACTCAAACTACAAACCTTACAAATGCAGTTTAAAACACTGAAAATGACTAACTCAAAGAACGTTGATCACTTTATGACCAAAGTCATGGGCATTGTAAACCAAATTAGGATTAATTGTGAAACCATTGAAGATCAAAATATTGTTGAGAAAGTCCTTAGAAGCTTTCCAAGGAAATTTGAAATGGTTGTAATAACCATTTTTGAGTCCAAAGATCAAACTAGTTTTTTAGTAGTAGAGCTAATTGGATCACTTTTGTCACATGAGACTAGAATAAATCTAGAAGAAGAGTCTTTGGAACAAGCTTTCAAGCCTCAAGCCTCTTTCAACAGAGGTATACGTAGAGATAACAAAAGAAAAAGCAATAGAGGGAGAAGCAATAGACGTAGATGAAGTGAACATGAAGAAGAAAGGATGACACAGGAACAATCGTGGTATTCTAGAAAATTTCATAATCAGGCACAAAGAGGTAGAAAATGGACTGCTAAATACTAGAGTCTAGTGCTTCTACTGTAAGAAATTTGGACACTATGAATCTGAATGTAGAAAGAAACAGTCAAATCAAATTAATGCTAGAGCACATGTCTCCAATGATGAAAGAGAATCTTCTGAAGCAATGTTTTTTTCTTGCCATATTTCTGAAGACAATCACACCAAGGACCTTTGATTGCTAGAAAATGGATGCAACAATCATATGAAAGGTAAGAAATGTTTAGTTTCATGCATTAATACTTTTAAAAATTCTGAAATTACTCTTGGTGAAGATTTCTGTGTAAAAGAACAAGGGAAAGGAATTGTGGGTATTCTTACTAAACAGAATAAACAAAAATACATGCATGATGTCTATTATGTTCAAACCTGAAACATAATCTTATACTTGTGTAGGTCAATTGATGGAACATGGTTATGATATAATCTTTAAATGTACAACTTTTATTTTTTATAATCATCCCAGTAGAGTTATACCAAAGGTTGAAAAGACCAATAATAGAATGTTTCCTAAATCTTAGGAGTTCCATTTTTTCACTATCATTTGCTCACAATATCTCAAAGATGGATGAGTCACAATTATGGCATTCTAGGTTTGGTCATCTTCCCTTTAAGAGTCTCAGTCTTATTCAAAAGAAATCTATGGTCAAAGGTCTCCCTATTTCAAAATCACTTGTCAATCAATGTGAAAGATGTATTCTTGGAAAGCATAAGAGATCTATATCCTCCCATCATCCTCTAATAGAGAAAAACAACACTTAGAGATAGTCCACATAGATCTATGTGGACCAATGCAAGCTCAATCCATTTGTGGTAGCTTTTTTTTTTACCTTTATTGATGACTTTCACAGGATAATCAGGATTCACTTTCTCAAGAATAAGTCTAATACTTTTTCAAAGTTCAAACAGTTCAAAGCTGAAGTAGGAAAATAGAGTGGTAAATATGTAAAAGTTCTTAGGTCAGAAAGAGGAGGAGAATACAACTCAAAATATTTGATATACTTTTGCAAACAACATGGCATCATTATGTAAACCACAACAACATATAATTTGCAAAATAATGGAGTAGCTGAAGGGAAAAATCAAACCATCATGAATATGGCCAAATGCATGCTCAGAGAAATGAATTTGTCTAATGAGTATTGAGTTGAAGCTATTGTTACTGTAGTTTATATTTTAAACAAATCTCCTACAACTAGTGTTAAAGGAAAGGTTCCACAAGAGGCTTGGTCTAGTACAAAGTTGAGTGTATCTCATTTTAGAATTTTTGGTTACATTGCATTTGCACACATTTCAAAGGAGCTGGGACAAAAACTTGATAACAAGAGTGAAAAGTGCATCTTTGTAGGCTATAGTGAACAATCAATAACCTATAGAATCTACAATCTTGTCACCAAGAAATTTGTGGTGAGCAGAGATGTTAATTTATTTGAGAATAAATCATGGAGTGATCAAGAAAATGTAACTTTGAATGGTCCATATCCATTACAACTATTTGATGAACCTTTAGATCAGTAGGTTCATCCACCAAGGCTAAAAAAAATTCAAGTACAAGGTCAGCAACAATACTTGTGAAAGGGCACTTCTCCCAAAAGTGATTCATCTTCCTCTCTAGACAATTAGAGAACTAGAGGCATACGGGAAATATATGAGCAAGAAAATCCAATTGAACAACAAGATCCTTTTTCCTTTCTTTCCTATCATTCAACCCACTTTGAAGAAGCAATAATAGAGGAACATTGGGTTGATGCAATTGTTATCTACTGAAATTACACCCTGTTGAACCTAATGTTCAACACCTCAGTGTAACATGGGAAGACCTCTACAGATGTGGGTTTCTTGTAGATAGAGGTCAACCTCCGGAGAAGGCTGGCTTCCTTTGGTGTCATCTAACTACTTATCTTGTAAGGAAAAGGGAGAAGGAAAATGCATAAAAAATGAAAATTAAATCTTATGGTGATGCACCCAAATGATAATAACAATGAGATACTTGAGTTACACTTGAATAGTGATGATGGATATGATACTGCAAACAAGTTTTTGTAGATTATGCATAAGTGTTTTACAAACAGGTTTGACATGCACACACTTTCAAGAAGGAAAGAGCAGATTTTCACAAATTAAAAGCTCATGTGCAATTAAGTAAACACAGTTTGTAACGTACATAATACTACTTTTGCAAAGAAAGGCATGCTAACATGAGACAAAGCTATAAGGAAAAGAAATATTTCACGAAGTACCTTGATCAATCACCTAAAAGTGCACAATATTTTGCAAGAACTAGAAGGAAAATTGAACCATCAATAATAACCAAGGTAAATTTTATATATCATGCTCCAAAATGAGTTACATAAGTTTGCTAATCTGAGAAAGGACTGTAGAAGTAACAGACTTTCGAAAAGCATAAGAAGAACTCCCTTACAAGAAGGAAAAAATGACATATATACAAAAAGATGTTGGCCCCCTAGGGATTACAAAAAATATCCGTTTATAAAGATATACCCTTAGATCTTAAATAAATGAAATTAATTTTGCATCCAATTGCATCCATCCTTGTGTCCATCTTGGTGACAGATTGCCCGCAGGGGAAGCCTTAAGATCTTTTATAGCATTAACTTCAGGTCATGGTGGCCATCTACGAATCTCCTTATCGAGCTGACTTGAATGCTTCTGAGTGTTACCATAAATGTAGATCGACTCTTCTGGCAGCAGCGATCCTAGGTCTCATGAACTTGAGGCTTTCTCCTTTTTGCCAACTTTCTTCTTGCTCCAGATCCTTCGACAATTTGACCTTTCCTGGAAATAGTCTTCGGTATCCTCCTAGATTCTTGAAGATGACACCACCTATATATCAGACTGATCAATCGCTTTATTCATAGAGAAAATTCATATTGTTTATGTTCTGTTCATCTTGTTTTCCGAGGTGGCCAATCAATCAAATTGTCAATGGTTCATCTTTGGCTTCCTCTGATTGGTTGAACTCATGCCAC
Source organism: Sequoia sempervirens (assembly GCA_007258455.2). Lineage (NCBI taxonomy): Eukaryota > Viridiplantae > Streptophyta > Pinopsida > Cupressales > Cupressaceae > Sequoia > Sequoia sempervirens. Next base: position 96,492,773 of record VDFB02379711.1, read on the forward strand.
ATAGATTCCTAGGTAGTCAGAGGTCCTTTGTCATGATCGCATGTTGATGAGCCACTAATCGTGTCTCCCCGATGCGAATACACCTCGTAGTAGCTATCGGCAAGAAATATGATGGTCAACAAGACTTCATAGCGAATGCAAAATTCATACCGATATCCACAATGGTCACTCGGACAATCGCTATTAGGAAGACCTTTTGCCAAAGGAAATATCCTTCGAAAAACTCATCTCAGTGTCAGGGAGAGACTTTTACAAGTCAGGGAGACATCATAGCGAAGGCACCAACTTTCACTGAGACCCTATCCTTTCGGAAAGACATCTTCCCAAGCTCAACATTTCGCAGAGAGTTCCATTCTTTCGGTGAGACTCCGCCTAGTCACCGGGACCTCATGTCAAATTCAAATTTTTTGCCGACACTACTTCATCTTAGCAAGACCTTCAGATTTTGATGAAACCTTTTGTTAAACTTGTTTCCTTCACTGATGCTGCTTCACTTCGGTGAGACATCCCGTCGATGAGACTTTATGGCAAATGGCAGGAGTCTTACCGATGTCCCTTTCTATTTCATTAAGACTTCACGCCGAACGCATTCTGCTTTCCCCAACGCCAATCATTTCTTTCGATGAGACTCCCATGCTTCAATGAGACATTATGCTGAAGGAAATCCCCTTCGGAGAGACCCCATTTGGTCTCCGAGACGTTACAGCGAGGCCCTTCTTTTCTTTGCGATGACATTTCTTTTCGCCGAGACCTCTCGGTGAAAGTGAACCCTTCTCCCCGACGCCGACCCTGCGAATAACTTTTGGCATGACTTTTGCTGTTCGGGAAGAATTCTCCATGAAAACACCTCCATTCCCTTAGACCACACCATGTTGGCAAGACCATACGTGGGTCTTGGCAACTTTCTGTTTAGAGGAGTTTTATGCCAAACTTGACTGAGGCAGGCTTTCAAATAGACCTCCTTATGAAATATCATTGGTGAGGACCCTCTCATGAAAATCGAACACCTACACGCTGGGCTCAACCCTCATGGGAGCCACATTTAATCCACGTGCCAAACTTAAGACATAATTTCCCCTGATTGAGCCCGTGGGTGAAAATCGGGTAACATTTCTAGTGACCTTTGCTGCTAAACATGAAAACTAGTAGCCTAGGCCTATCCATTGGGCATGGAGTCATTAGGAAAACTCAGAAGCAAACCTGGACTAGCCTTGCATATGGCTGTAACTCATTTGTAACTCATTAGAAGACTTGGTAACTTATTGAAAACAGGAAAACTAAAGAAAGGAAACTATCGAATAGCGTTGGAACAACACTTAGGGAATTTAAAAATTGCAACTAAACCTACCCTACACTAACCAGTAAGAAATTGGTCAAACAAAACCATTCACAGGATGATTGAAATAGCTGCCCTTTCTCCTCAATATGAAATGACACTCAAGCTTAATAGCAGTTGAATAAATATGGTACACTGAAAAATGTTTGAAAATACAATGCACTACCTCATGAAAGAGGATGACAAGCTCACTTACCTCTTTAAATTGGCTATATGCATTTATATTCAAAGGAGGATACGTAAATTGAACACACCCTTTTTCAACTACAAGTACATCCTTTATGCCACTTTCAGCTGTGGCTCCATGTGTGAATGCTTGATTAACCATTGTCACTTTATTGAACTCCATCTGGGCTAAATCTCTAATCAGACAGCCCCTTGTAAAGACAAAACTTGAGCTCTCCTTGCTGGTCTCTTTCCTATTCACAGTTGTTTTATAGCCTTGGCTAGAAAATTCTAACTCCTTTGAATGACTTAGTGAGAAAAAAGAAGTTCCTTCAGTAAGATCTAGTTGTTCATGATTAACTTCATCAAGAGGTTATAGTTTAGCACCCAAATTATTACAGAAAGCTTCTAAATCATTCCAAAACATATCCTCCTCAATGTTTTCTTTACTTTTTTGAATAGAAAGACTAATTTCAGGCCTGATGTAGTTCCCATCTAGCTTTGATAAAGCAAAATCACCCTCTTTGCAATAAATTAAGTCTAGTTCGGGGACTTGTTCAACTTGACAAGTATTTTCATGCACACCAAAATGTGGCTCTCGCTGAATAGTGCTACTTAAACCTCCTTGTTCGCAAGTAAAGAATTCAAACTCACCTTCACCTTTATGCAACAATAAATCAACATTACCTCCATCAACTTCATGTTGGTCCAATTCTTCATCCTTGTCAATGAAGTAAGGTAGATCATCAAATGAGAAGATTAACTCTGCCTTTTGATCCTTAGGTATGTCCATGACAACAAGCTACTCAACCTGATTTTCCTCACCTTCTTGTAAAAGCTTAGACTCCTCATTTTCTAGTGTTGAGCAAAACTCGGCAATTGCCTCCTCTTCATCAAGCTAAGAGTATAGAGAGAGTCCCTTATTCCAAGCTGTAAATTGACCTTTCTCAACAGCTACTTTTGCTTTGTCGTCCTGTTGCTCAATCCTTTACTGCTACAATTGAGAACACGTTATAGCTAGATGTACGCATAAAGGATTCACATTTTTAAGCTTTTCCCAGAGGATTAACTTATCTTGATCAATAAGTTGCTCCTCCTCTACCTTCTAAACATTAGAGCTTAGTTCCATTTGAATATTTGACAATGGAGTCTCACATGGTTGATCGTATTTTCCCTTCCAACTTGGAATTTCAAAACTAGAAGGCTGACTTGGAAACTCAGAAAGTAAGTTTTGCTTAAAACTTGAAAATTTGAACCTGGGAATCTCGTCCTAGATAGGTTGTTCAGGAACATGGAAGGCTGATTGAAACTCCTGCTTTTGTTTTTGTGCAAGTAATCTTTTTATTTGCTCTTCTTTAGCTATAACTTGTCTAGCAGCAACCCCCTGTTCATACTCTTGGACCTCCATATCCTATTGATGTTGAATATAAGCTTGACAACCAAGCTCTTCCTCCTACACAACAAACTCTTGCTCTCTCTTAATATCATCCATCTGCCTTTCGAAATCAAGCAATATCTTATCAATATCTCTAACTCCCTTATTAGCATTTTGGGGCTGGTTATTGAAGCTACCATATTGCTTTTATGTAGAAATGAGTTCCTGTGGCTGATTCTGAGCATACGTTGGGCAACATTGAGATTGAGTAGGAATGGGAGGGTGGGACGCATGATAAAAATGTTGGAACTCTATTGCTATAGGGTCATTTGGAATAATGACATTAGACTATTCTATATAATATGGTCAATAAGGGGACATATATGCAAGGTTTTCATGGAATGGAGGGTAAATCTATATTCTCCTGAAAACCTAACATCCCTTTTCCATTCGAATTAGATTTCCTTCCAAAGACTTAAAACATGTGAGCACTTGAGCTATTGAAACTAGAAAATTTACACACTTGGAGTCACCAGGTATGTGATTGAACTTGCCTCCAAGAGGTTGAAACTACCGCTGTACACACCAAACAGTAGTAACATAAGGACAAGATAGAGTGATAATTAGTTCTTAGTCCCACCGGGTGTGCCAAAACTACTATCTACTGAAATTGCACCCTGTTGAACCTAATGTTCAACACCTCAGTGTAACATGGGAAGACCTCTAAAGATGTGGGTTTCTTGTAGACAGAAGTCCACCTGCGGAGAAGGCTGCCTTCCTTTGGTGTCACCTAACTACTAATCTTGTAAGGAAAAGGGAGAAGGAAAATGCATAAAAATGAAAATTAAATCCTATGGTGATGCAACCAAATGACAAGAACAATGAGATACTCTAGTTACACTTGAACAGTGATGATGGATATGGTACTGCAGAACAAGTTTCTATAGATTATGCATAAGTCTTTCATAAATAGGTTTGACATGCACACACTTTCAAAAAGGAAAGAGCAGATTTTCACAAATTAAAAGCTTATGTGCAATTAAGTAAACATAGTTTGTAACCCACATAATACTACTTTTGCAAAGAAAGGCATGCTAACATGAGACAAAGCTATAAGGAAAAGAAAGATTTCATGAAGTATCTTGATCAATCACTTGAAAATGCATAATATTTTGCAAGAACCAGAAGGGAAATTGAACCATCAATGGTAACCAAGGTAAATTTTATATATCATGCTCCAAAATGAGTTACAGAAGTTTGGTAATCTGAGAAAGGACTATAGAAGTCACAGACTTTCAAAAATCATTAGGAGAACTCCCTTACAAGAAGGAAAAAATGCCATATATACAAAAGATGCCAGCCCCCTAGGGCTTACAAAAAATAATCCATTTATAAAGATCTGCCCTTAGATCTTTAAATGAAATTAATTCTGCATCAGATTGCATCCATCCTCGTGTCCATCTTGGTGACAGCTCGCCCTCAGGGGAAGCCTTAAGATCTTTGGCAGCATTAACTTCTGGTCCTCGTGGCCATCTTCGAATCTCCTTACCGAGCTGACTTGAATGCTTTTGAGTGTTACCATAAATGTAGATCGACTCTTCTACCAACAGTGATCCTAGGTGTCACAGACTTGAGGCTTTCTTCTTTCTGCCAGCTTTCTTCTTGCTCTAGATCCTTCTGCAATTTGACCTTTGCTAAAAACAGTCTTCGGTCTCCTCCTAGATTCTTATAGATGCCACCACCTATATATCGAACTGATCCATTGCTTTATTCATAGAGAAAATTCATATTGTTTATGTTCTGTTGATCTTCTTTGTCATGGTGGACAATCAGTCAAATTGTCAATGGTTCATCTTTCGCTCCCTCTGATTGGTTGAACTCATGCCACATAGATTCCTAGGAAGTTAGAGGTCCTCCGTTAGGATCATATGTTGGTGAGACACTAATCATGTCTCCCCGATGTGAATACACCTCGTAGCAGCTATCGGCATGACATACGATGGTCGACAAGACTTCATAGTGAATGCAAAATTCATACTGATATCCATAGTGGTCGCCTAGACAATCGCTATTGGGAAGACCTTTTGCCAAAGGCAATATCCTTCGGCGAACTCATCTCATTGTCAGGGAGACTTGTACAAGTCGGGGAGACATCATAGCAAAGGCACCAACTTTCACTAAGACCCTATCCTTTTAGGAAGACATCTCCCCAAGCTCAACATTTCACCAAGAGTTCCATTCTTTCGGTGAGACTCCACCTAGTTGTCGGGATCTCATGCCGAATTCAAATCTTTCGTCGACACTGCTTCATCTCAACAACACCTATGGATTTCGATGTAACCTTTTGTCGAACTTCTTTCCTTCATCGATGTCGCTTCACTTCGGCAAGACATCCTGTCCATGAGACTTTATGGAAAATAGCAAGAGTCTTACCAATGTCCATTTCTATTTCAGCAAGACCCTGTCGGGTCAGCAAGAACTCACGCTGAATGCATTCCGCTTTCCTCGACACCGATCATTTCTTTCGATGAGACTCCAATGCTTCGGTGAGACATTATGCCAAAGGAAATCCCCTTTAGCGAGACCTTGTTCGGTTCCCGAGACATTACAGTGAGGCCCTTCCCTTCTTTGCGATGACATTTCTTTTTTCCGAGACCTCTCAACGAAACTGAACCCTTCTCCCCGACGCTGACCCTGTGAACAACTTTCGGTGTGAATTTCATTGGTCGAAAAGACTTCTCCCAGAAGATACCTCCATTCGCTAAAACCACACCATGTTGGCAAGACCATAGGAGGGTCTTGGCGACTTTCTCTTTAGAGGATTTTTATGCCAAACTTGACTGAGGCAGGCTTTCAAATATACCTCCTTGTGAAATATCATCGGGTGAGGACCCTCTCATGAAAACCAAACACTTGCACGCTGGGCTCAACCCTCATGGGAGCCACATTTAATCCACGTGCCAAATTTAAGACATAATTTCCCCTGATTGAGCCCGTGAGTGAAAATTGGGTAACATTTATGGCAACCTTTGCTGGATGTTTTCCTACTAAACATGAAAACCAGTAGCCTAGGCCTATCCTTTGGGAATGGAGTCATTAGGAAAACTTAGAAGCAGACCTGGACTAGCCTTCCATATGGCTATAACTCATTTGTAACTCATTAGAAGAATTGGAAACTTATTGAAAATAGGAAAAATGAAGAAAGAAAACTATCTAATAGTACTGGAACAACATTTAGGGAATTGAAAAATTGCAACTAAACCTACCCTACGCTTACTAGTAAGAAATTGGTCAAACAAAATCATTCACAGGATGATTGAAATAGCTTCCCTTTCCCCTCAATATGCAATGATAGTAAAGCTTAATGGTAGCTGAATAAAGATGGTACACTAAAAAATATTTGAAAATACAATGCACTGCCTCATGAGAGAGGATGACAAGTTCACTTACCTCCTTAAAATGATCATATGCATTTATATTCAAAGGAGGATAAGTAAATTGAACACACTCTTTTTCAACTGCAAGTACATCCTTTATGCCACTTTCAGTTGTGGCTCCATGTGTGAATGCTTGATTAACCATTGGAACTTTATTGAACTCCATATGGGTTAAATCTCTGATCGGACAGCCCCTTGTAAAGTCAAAAATTGAGCTCTCCTTGCTTGTCTCTTGCCCACTCACAATTGTTTAATACCTTTGGCTGGAAAAATCGAACCCCTGTGACTGACTTAGTGAGAAAAAAGAAGTTCCTTCAGTAAGCTCCAATTGTTCATGATTAACTTCATTAAGAGGTAATAGTTCAGCACCCAAATTAGTACAGAAAGCTTCTAAATCATTCCAAAACATATCCTCCTCAATGTCTTCTTTACTTTTCTGAACAGAAAGACTAATTTCAAGCCTGATGCAATTCCCATCTAGCTTTGATAAAGCATTAAAATCACCCTCTTTACAAAATAGTAAGTCCAGTTCAGGGACTTGTTCAACTTGATGGGTATTTTCATGCACACCAAAATGTGGCTCTCCCTGAACAGTGCTACTTAAACCTCCTTGTTCGCAAGTAAAGACTTCAAACTCACCTTCACCTTTATGCAACAATAAATCATCATTACCTCCATCAACCTCATGTTGGTCCAATTCTTCATCCTTGTCAATGAAGTAAGGCACGTCATCAAATGAGAAGATTAACTCTGCCTTTTGATCCTCAGCTACGTCCATCACAACAAGCTGCTCAACCTGATTTTCCTCACCTTCTTATTAAAGCTTAGACTCCTCATTTTCTAGTGTTGAGAAAAACTCAACAATTACCTCCTCTTCATCAAGCTGAGAGAATAGAGATAGTCCCTTATTCCAAGCTGTAAATTGACCTTTCTCAACAACTACTTTCGCTTTGTCTTCCTGCCGCTCAATCCTTTGTTGTTGCAATTGAGAACACCTTATAGCTAGATGTAAAGCATTCGCATTCTTAAGCTTTTCCCAAAGGATTAACTTATCTTGATCAATAAGTTGCTCCTCCTTTTCCTTCTGAACATTAGAGCTTAGTTCCATTTGAATATTTGACAATGGAGTCTCACAGGGTTGATCGTATGTTCCCTTCCAACTTGGAATTTCAAAACTAGAAGGCTTACTTGGAAACTCAGAAAGTAAGTTTTGCTTAAAACTTGAAAATTTGAACCTAAGAATCTCCTCCTAGATAGGTTTTTGAGGAAAATGGAAGGCTGATTGAAACTCCTTTTGTTTTTATGCAAGTAAGATTTTTATTTGCTCTTCTTTAGGTGCAACTTGTCTAGCAGGAACCTCCTGTTCATACTCTTGGACCTCCATATCCTGTTGATGCTAAATATAAGCTTGAAAAGAAAGCTCTTCCTCCTGCACAACAAATTCTTGCTCTCTCTTAATATCATCCATCTACCTTTGGAAATAAAGCAATATCTTATCAATATCGCTAACTCCCTTATTAGCATTTTGGGGCTGGTTATTGAAGCTACCATATTGCTTTTGTGTAGAAATGAGTTCCTGTGGTTGTTTCTGAGCATACATTGGGCAACATTGAGATTGAGTAGGAATAGGAGGGTGGGAGGCATGATAAAAATGTTGGAACTCTATTGCTACAAGGTCATTTGGAATAATGACAGTAGACTGTTCTGTATAATATGGTTTATAAGAGGACATATATGCAAGGTTTTCATGGAATTTAGGGTAAAAGGCTATATTCTCTTGAAAACCTGACATCCCTTTTCCATTCGAATTAGATTTCCTTCCAAAGACTTAAAACATTTGAGCACTTGAGCTACTAAAACCAAAAAAATTACACACTTGGAGTCGCTAGGTATGCATGATTGAACTTGCCTCCAATAGGCTGAAACTACCGCTGTACACACCAAACAATAGTAACATAAGGACAAGAGAGAGTGATAATTAGTTCTCATTCCCACCGGGTGTGCCAAAACTTTTATCTACTGAAATTACACCCTGTTGAACCTGATGTTGAACACCTCAGTGTAACATGGGAAGACCTCTAAAGATGTGGGTTTCTTGTAGACACAGGTCAAACTCCCGAGAAGGCCGACTTCCTTTGGTGTCACCTAACTACTAATCTTGTAAAGAAAAGGGAGAAGGAAAATGCATAAAAAATGAAAATTAAATCCTATGGTGATGCACCCAAATGACAAGAACAATGAGATACTCGAGTTACACTTGAATACTGATGATGGATATGGTATTGCACAACAAGTTTCTATAGATTATGCATAAGTGGTTCACAAATAGGTTTGACATGCACACACTTTCAAGAAGGAAAGAGCAGATTTTCACAAATTAAAAGCTCATGTGCAATTAAGTAAACACAGTTTGTAACCTGCATAATACTACTTTTGCAAAGAAAGGCATGCTAACATGAGGCAAAGCTATAAGGAAAAGAAATATTTTACAAAGTAGCTTGATCAATCACCTGAAAATGCACAATATTTTGCAAGAACCAGAAGGAAAATTGAACCATCAATGGTAACCAAGGTAAATTTTATATATCATGCTCCAAAATGAGTTACAGAAGTTTGCTAATCTGAGAAAGGACTGTAGAAGTCACAAACTTTTGAAAAGCATCAGGATAACTCCCTTACAAGAAGGAAAAAATTGCCATATATACAAAAAGATGTCAACCCCCTAGGGCTTAAAAAAAATATTCGTTTATAAAGATCTACCCTTAGATCTTAAATAAATGAAATTAATTATGCATCCAATTGCATCCATCCTCGTGTCCATCTTGGTGACAGATTGCGCTCAGGGGAAGCCTTAAGATCTTTTGCAGCATTAACTTCTGGTCCTTGTGGCCAGCTTCGAATCTCTTGACCAAGCTGACTTGAATGCTTCTTATTGTTACCATAAATGTAGATCGACTCTTCTGCTAGTAGCGATCCTAGGTGTCATGAACTTGAGGCTTTCTCCTTTCTGCCAAATTTCTTCTTGCTCCAAATCCTTTCGTAATTTGACCTTTGCTAGAAACAGTCTTTGGTCTCCTCCTAGATTCTTACAGATGCCACCACCTATATATCGAACTGATCCATCACTTTATTCATAGAGAAACATCATATTGTTTATGTTTTGTTGATCTTCTTTTTCGGGGTGGCCAATTAGTCAAATTGTCAATGGTTCATCTTTGGCTCCCTCTGATTGGTTGAACTTGTGCCACATAGATTCCCAGGCAGTTAGAGGTCCCCAATTAGGATCGCATGTCGGCAAGACACTAATCGTGTCTCCCCGATGCAAATACACCTCGTAGCAACTATCGACAAGACATATGATGATCGACAAGACTTCATAGTGAATGCAAAATTCATACTGATATCCATAGTGATCGCCAGGACAATCGCTATCAGGAAGACCTTTTGCCAAAGGCAATATCCTTCGGCGAACTCATCTCATTGTCAGGGAGACTTTTACAAGTTAGGGAGACATCATAGCAAAGGCACCAACTTTTTTCGAGACCCTATCCTTTCGAGAAGACATCTCCTCGAGCTCAACATTTCGCTAAGAGTTCCATTCTTTCGGTGAGACTCCGCCTAGTCGTCGGGAGCTCATGCCAAATTCAAATCTTTCGTCGACACTGCTTCATCTTGGCAAGACCTTCAACTTTCGATGAAACCTTTTGTCGAACTTCTTCCCTTCGCCGATGCCATTTCACTTCGGCAAGACATCCTGTCGGTGAGACTTTATGGCGAACGACAAGAGTCTTATCGATGTCCCTTTCTATTTCAGCAAGACCCTGTCAGGTTGGCAAGACCTCACGCTGAACGCATTCCGCTTTCCCTGACGCCGATCATTTCTTTCGATGAGACTCCCATGCTTCAGTGAGACATCATGCCGAAGGGAATCCCCTTCAGTGAGACCCCGTTCGGTCATCGAGACGTTACAGTGAGGCCCTTCCATTCTTTGCGATGACATTTCTTTTCGCCGAGACCTCTCGACGAAAAGGAACCCTTCTCCCCGACGCCGGCCCTGCGAACAACTTTCGGCGTGACTTTTGCTGGTCGGGAAGACTTCTCCCCGAAGAAACCTCCATTCACCGAGACCACACCATGTCGGCGAGACCATAGGATGGTCTTGGCGACTTTCTCTTTAGAGTAGTTTTATGCCAAACTTGACTGAGGAAGGCTTTCCAATAGATCTTCTTGTGAAATATCATTGGGTGAGGACCCTCTCGTGAAAACCAAACACCTGCATGCTAGGCTCAACTCTCATGGGAGCCACATTTAATCCACGTGCCAAATTTAAGACATAATTTCCCCTAATTGAGCCCGTGGGTGAAAATCAGGTAACAACAATGAATTAAGAAATTGAAGCTATAGAAAAGAATAAAACTTGGGATCTTGTTGATCTACCAAGTGACAAAACCAACATTGGTGTGAAGTGGGTATATAAGACAAAGTTGAATGCTAAATGAAAGGTAGAAAATCATAAAACAAGTCTAATTTCCAAGGGTTTCTCTCGGTAACTTGTCATAGACTATGGAGAAACCTTTGCTCCAGTAGCAAGGTTACACACAATTAGAACTATTCTAGCTACTACAACTCAAAATAAATTGAATGTTTTCCAAATGGATGTCAAATATGCATTTTAAAATGACATATTGGAAGAAGAGGTATATATAGATCAACCACCAAGGTTTGAAATCAGAAGACAAGAGCATAAATTATATAAGTTGAAGAAAGCCTTGTATGGCTTAAGACAAGCTCCAAGAGCTTGGTACAATCTGATTTACTCTTACCTCATCAACAGTTGATTTAGTAGGATAAATCATGAGCCAAATATCTATACAAAAATAGATCATGAAGGTAAAATTATCATTGTTTGTCTTTATGTTGATGACTTGCTCTATATAGGAAATCTAACGTTAGAAGAATTCAAAGCTTCCATGAAAAATGGGTTTGAAATGACTGATCTAGGATTCATGAAATACTTTTTGGTTGTGGAAATTAACCAATTTGTTCAAGGTATTTTTGTCTGTCAACAAAAGTATGCTTTAATTTTTTTGAAAAAATGTAGAATGGATAGTTGCAAGCTAGCAAACACACCCATTACTCAAGGAACAAAGTTGAGCAAATAGGATGATGGACCATCAGTTGATTCTACCTTGTACAAGAGGCTAGTTGGCAATATTTTGTACCTCACTATCACTAGACCTAACATAATTTTTGCTGCAAGATTTGTACCCAGATTCATGGAATCCCCAAAAAAATCATAGTGGAAGGTATCAAAAAGAGTTATCAGATATGTTGCAGGGACACTTAATTATGGATTATGGTACACTCAATTTGAAGATACTTCACTCTCAGGATACATAGATAGTGATTATGCTAGCAACTTAAATGATAGGAAAAACACATTAAGATATGCTTTTCATTTGAGAACAAATCTCATCTCATGTGCATCCAAGAAACAACCCATAGTTTCAATATCTTCTACAAAGGGAAAGTATGTAGTTGCAACTACAATAGTTTTTCAAGCAGTATGGCTAAGAAGAATATTGAATGATCGTGCACATATTGAAACAAAGCCAACTCCTATTTTCGGTGATAACAACTTAGTAATTGCCTTGTCTAAAAATCATGTCTTCCACATGGAAAGAAAGCATATTCACAATTTTTTCCACTTCATTCGAGAGCTTATCCATAATGGAGAAATTTCTCTTGACTTCTATGGATCACGAGATCAGCTAGTAGACATTTTTACAAAACCATTGAGAAAGAATGCTTTAGAATTTCAAAGAAATCACTTGGAGATAGTAAGTATTGATAACTATAACAATTGAGATTAGGATGGAGTGTTAGTGTTAACTCAACTGTTCGTAGCATGTCTGCCACTTAAACTATTTAATTTAGTTAGTTTTTTGTAGGTGAAGTAAGTGAAGAGGTTTATTATGGAATTCTTCAGACTCCTCCAACATTAAGAACTCCTATATCTCTAGATTATTCTCTCCAGAGCTCTTGTAAGCATTTTCTAGCTGCTTCTAGAGCTCTGTAAAAGATCTATAAATATTGTGTTCTAAAAAGTTCTATATATAATATATTTTTCCATCCAATTGTGGTTTTGCTCTCTGCTCCATTGTTTTTGTTTTTCCTTTACGATCATTTTCAAGAAATAGGGTCTTGTCTAGAGCTATTTGAATATGTGATAAGGCTAAGCAATTCTTTTACTTAGCCTCTTTCTTAGTTGTTCTATCATTAGATGCAAGAGTGTTCCAATAAACTAGTTCTTTATAACTTATTTCTACAATCTCTCATAAATCTTTTCATATCAAAAGAGTCATCATCTTAATGTTCCATTAATTATATCTGTATCCCTCAAATTAAACAATAGACAAAAGGTTGATATTTAACATCAAATTGCAAGAGATCTCAACTACAATGTTTATAACCTAAAGCAATAAACTGATTTAATAGCAAATATATTTTTAAAAACCCACTATTCAACAAAACCAGAACTTTCAAGCCAATTTAAAATTCATTCAACAGCATTTAAACTACTACTTACAACATAAATGGTTCAAAATAAAAGACAACGTAAAGCTATAATCCTTGCACCATATATTATTCAATGAAATAAATACACCTAAAACAGAGGCCAAATATTTAAATCTCACATATAACACTGCTCAGAATTGAGCGACCAGACTAACTTTTCAAATTATTTTATATTCTTCTCTCATTACGGCAGGTAGCGATTATGCTACTGATATATCGAGGCTTCAACTTCGAAGATAAATATTGTCATGTAAAAATGTATCCGTCGAAAAACAAAACAATCTTATCCTAACATTAGCTTCTAACTAATGTTCCAATGCTTTTAAGTAGGATAAAGAATTACAAAAATATTTGCATCGAATAAAGAGAAAACTGCTAAATATATCCTGTCAAACTTAGTTGGATGATCAGCATCATTTATCAACAGAACTGCTGATGTTGTTTGGCAGTAAGCCAGGTTCATTCTCCTTTGTCAACGTTAGTGGACTGATGCTGGTTTGCTCCAGTATTGTTTTCTTTATGATATATGTTTCTTATTGGTGCCCAATGTCATTGTATTACTTTCTTTGACTTATCTTTTCTGGTCTCTGTATAAGAGTCGGGCCCTTTGAAAATCCATAACTCCTCATCAGAAATATTTACACATTATTTTCTTATAATCATTTATTGTAAACTTTTCTTAACAATCTTATCAAATGGCAGTGAATCTTCTAAACAAGTTAAGTTTAGTGGTACACTTGGTATGGAAAATAATGTTAAACATCCATACTCTTTGTAGAATAATGAGTAACTACTTCCATTGTGTTAATCTCTAGACTAATTGTACATTCATTCAAACTGCTAATCAAATCATATGGTCTTACTCAAAGTAGGTTTAGAGTCTTTCGGTATGGAGTAAAGTGTAATATGAACATTTTGTAAAATTTCAAAGTATTATATCTCTTTATCTCAAAGCAAGGAAATCACAGGTGGAATAACAAGTTGGTAACAGCTGAAATCCATAAGCTAATTATAGATTTAAGCAAGACCTTAGTCATGTGATTCATGTGCAGTTTTCTAACAGTTCAAAAGAGATCAACAAATAGGTTTAACCACACAAAAAAATCCATGCAAATTATTATAATTAATTAAATGGTAAAAGAGATAATCTGATGTCTAAAGCTTTCAACAAAAGATTTACTACTACTGTCAAAGGATTAAAAAATTCAATGCAAGTATTATAAATGAAATTCTTTTTTTTATTTCGAAGTAAAAGTTATTGGCCGGTACCAAACTTTTCCCAAATTTTTCCAAAAGTTACGTACCAGCAAATAACTTCTACCTCGAAATAAAATAATTCTAATATTAATTAATCAAGCAGCACTTTGGTCCGTATGTACCTATTTTTAGTCTGAATCATTTTGACATTATCTATCAAATCAGGGCTTTTTGTGATTCCATCTATTAAATTCCAAATAAATATATTAACTATATGACAAATCTCGGCACAGTTTAATATGTCGTAACAGTTTAAATTTTCAATTCTAGCCAGTAGTATTGTTGTGCCAAATAAAAAAAAATTCTACGGAAAGCTTCTTTACAGCTGTTTACACAACACGATTTGTTTAAACAGTATAAACGATTCGATGTGCGTGAACTGTATGCAATGATATTGACATAACTGCTAAATGTTGGAAATTGGTGGTGGAAACGATGGGGAGTGATTAGATTCTCCAAGTACAGCAGAGACACTACCTTTACTTTTTATCACATGCATGGAATCTTGAATACAGTTTGAAAGATTTGCGGGATTTAAAATAAGTTGCATGAATGTAACCAACAAATGAGAAGTGTCAAAATAGAACGGCATTAAAAGTCTAATTGACAGCCGACTTTGAACATTGCTTCATCTCTCATTCAATGCTACGAAATACGGTGTTAATAAGCGTTTGATTTCGAACGTTTTAACAGTGATAATTTGTTAAGAACAAATTAAGCAGGAAATCTGAATATATTATTCATAGTTTAACTTCTTATTGTTAGTTGTAATTTTGGATATTTATTGCTGGGAATATCACTTAACCACAAAACGACGAACGAATGTCGTTTTGCTCAGCAGATGCATACTTCTATACAATGTGATAAAATCCGAAAGGAAAATGTTAATATGGGTTACTTGTCCATCCTATGGAAAGGAAAGTAAATTTTATCAAATAAAAGAACATTACCTAGCATATAATTCTGCTTCTTCTAGTGCATGCTAATATCTAATATATTTCAAATTTGTAAACCATTATGGTTACCTTTGAATTCTGTTTATCAATGCAAGATAATAGATGATGCAAGACTGGAAGATTTTTGACAGAATGTTCAAGTAATCTAGCAAATCAGTATTTATCCTCTTTGTATAAATACTGGAAAGAAACTCAATCGAACAAGAGTGTGTTCAATTTTTCAGTATATAGAGAGTCAATAGTTGTTTATTGAGTAGATATTACCCCACAAAAATTTCACTGATCTGAGAGCAAAGTGACATAACTGCACTTTTAAGAAAGTAGTTTCTTCCTCTTTAATAGAATATAAAACTAAAGAAACTGTGTATGATTTTAACATCAATCTTGGACGTTGCAACTGTTATCTGTAATAAAGGATAATAATTTCATATTGGGTATTGTCTAATTTTTTTTTATGTTCCAATTAAAAAGAATTTTAAGATAGTTGGATGTCCAAGGTAAAGAAAGTAGGGGATTGGATCAAACTGAATATTCTTGTTGTGTTTCATTTTACAAATGAGTAGTGGAAGTTGTTTAGTAATTATATATATATATATATATATATATATATATATATATATATATATATATATATATATATATATATATATATATATATATATATATATATATATATATATATGTGTGACTTTTATGATCATTTCGAGTTAAGAGAAATATTTAAAAGATGGAACAATTCAGTAGGAATTTTGTTTCATGGATAGGGTTCAATATTCTTTAGGAATATTCTAGTTTCAAATAGCTTTGCTTTAATTGGTTTTGGTCTACTGCTTTCATCTGTTTGAGTGATTGAATATTGTTGTCTTGCAGAGTTTCTATTGTTTATTTCTTATTATTGATTTTTGTTGTTTTGTTATGTTTCTTTATAATATGGTTTTTAATTTGTAAATAAGAATCTAAATTTATGAAAAAATCCATCTTTACAATTAATCTAAAATAAATTAAAACAATTTTTGAATATAATAAAATAAAACTTAAATTTATAATTAATGATTAAAAAATTTAAAAAAATGTTAAATTTAAAAAAACAAGGCTTAAATCTACAAACGATTTGGCATATACAATTAGAAAATTTGGTTTATGATAATAAAAATGAAAACATTTTTCAATATATTTTATTTTATTCTAATAAACCAATTATACAACAATATCAGTCATCTATAATGAGTTATACATATGACAACTATACAGTCTAATAGTTGGTATTGTTAGCTATACGAAATTAATTTTCCCTAGTGATAAATTACTAATGACGAATTTTTCTTGAGATGAATTTATCATGATGGTGAATTTTCCTGAGATAAATTGTTGATAATGAATTTTCCGTGAATTTGCCTAAACCTCTACAAACACCCTCCTTTATGAAAGATGGACACACAGCAATAATGAATAATTATACAAGCAAAGCTCAAAGGTTGAGTCGGTCAAGCTTAAGAATGCTAGGTATATAGTAGTAGTTAACGCAAATAAAGTAAAATGGGAAAACCTTGTTGTGTTGATAATACATAACTTGGGAGACTGTACCAACGCGGAAACATGGGGTGTGGGACAACTTTTGTTGGTGTACAACAATAACGTTGGAAAAGGAGAAAAACGATTCTCTCTCAGCAACATGAACAGTTCTATCGAGTTCACGGGCATGGTCTTGGATCACGAGCCCAAATGTAAGGACTCCTTAACCCTATAAATCGCTATTAGAACTCACTAATTCTTCAATCATAGATCTGCAGAGCATATAGCTTTCTCTCTAATTCTATTCTTTGGGCAAATTCCCATCAGAAATCAAGATATTCATAATGAGAAAAGCCATAGCTCTTCTCTTGATTGTAATGATTGAGGTGGCTACTACCATGCCACTGATAATGGCATGGACTCCTCCTACTTCTGCAGCTAGCTGTTCACTTGATAAACTGAAGCTTGGAGCCTGCGTTGATCTGCTCAGTGGGCTTGTTCATGTGGGCGTAGGAGATCCTGTAGTAAACCAGTGCTGCCCTGTGATTCAAGGAGTTGCAGCACTAGAGGCAGCGCTGTGTTTGTGTACAACAATCAGAGTTAAGCTTCTCAACCTCAATGTCATTCTTCCAGTAGCACTCAGCCTTGTTGCTTCTTGTGGATTGACTGTTCCCCCTGGATTCAAATGCCCTGCTCTGTAAGCTGCTCCTGATTTGGTATGCTATAGCGATTGTAGTGTGTTTCTCAAGGTTGTTTCTTAATGTTGTTGCTTGTCATGAAGATAGTAAGGATTGCCTACTAAGGCACTATAACATTCGAGTTATAGAATTTATAAGAAATTTGTAGCTGTGTGAGGTTTTTAGAGCGATTGTAAGGTATCTTGATTTGAATCGGTGAATATTATTATTAAATAAAGAGTGCAAATATTAGCACACTGAAATTTCTCTGACATGCCTCTGAGTTCTATCGTGGGGACCACTTATTCAGAGGGTAGCTTTACGTTAGACTTTGGAAATCAAGAACATTCTCTATATTTTTAATATTTTGATACAGTGGAACTATAATGATTTATATGTAGCTCTTTCTGAATACGATTTATGATGAATAGTTCATGATTGGTTAAAAAAAATATGCATACGGATGAGGGTTTTTGTTTTGAGACAAAAATGCATTGATTAACTGATGACTTTCGGGAGAAAGATGTTATCACAATCACTAAGGAGACAATTGTTTCAGACACTTATCTCCTGAGTGAGAACGGCTGAGAAAAATCTGGCATCCCTACTTCTGTTGTTTCTACAGAGATGTGGTGATGTGAACTGTAAGAGTTAAGGCATCAAAAGTATTATTTTTTTTCAACACGGTTGTATTTATCTGCACTAAACCAGATTTGAGTAAAACACCCAGTTTGGTCTGTTGATGGGAACACGAGATTTAAATGGCCTGGTTCTTTATGCTGTCTAATCCGTTAGAGGGTGAACATTTATCACATGATTATTAAAATAAACCATTTTAAAGGCATTCATAAATGCATGTCTACTCAAGTCAAAAATCCTGTACGGGATGACAGGCACTCTGAGTTCTATCGAATGCACCCCAAGCTCTTTGGATTGAATCTCCACCTTCCAGGTTTGGAAATTTGCTCTAATTTAAGGGGTTATTTTCACAAGTAACTATTGAAACAAATAATAGTGAACGTTTTGATTTTCTAGATTACTGGATTATTTAAGAGTAATTTTTTTACGTTTAATAATTAATAAAATGTATTGGTCGATATGATTGTGAAAACTTAATATAAGTAATATCTATACAAATTAATTAGCTGTGAGTTTGAATATTAAAATAATCAAATTTAATTGTTATTTTGAGAAAGTAAATAATATGGATAAGAGTATTCAGTTTTAAGTTTTGTAATATTCAATAAATTTATGAAGCATTGAAAATTATATGTTTCAAGACTAGAAACGTTAAACTTCTATTTATGCTTTGTCCTAGGATTAAAATAGTCAATTACCTCTGGGAAGTGTTAAAGCCAAAAGTGTAGGTTTTTCAAACTAATCTAAATTTGATATCTATCCACATAAATAATCTCGCACAATACACACTATATTTCAATTTTTTTTGTGTTACTATATGGACTGTAAACAAAGATGTTGGCACTTGAATGCTTTATAGTCCTTCTAGGGCTTTTCACCTAAAAGGAAGAAGATTGGGCCAAAATGCAATGTTCACATTCAAAGATTGATGTGATGTGGGTGTAATGTGCCTAATTATCATATTTAAATGTAGTAAACTAAAAAAGAAAGGTGAATATTAATGCTAAACCTAAGAAATGCAAAGTGCTATAAAACACAGTGATGTATGCAAAAACACCTAAGAATGCAAACAAATGATGACAAAATTAAACAGAACTAGAGAGGTGCACTTGGAATCTAAAGTTTGATGTAGAGAGGCTTTGGAATCTTGCAGAGTTGACTGGAAATGTTGATTGGGACACTTATGCCAAGTTGGGTGACTGAGTCTAGTTTAAGGGAAAAACTATTAGAACGGGAATCTGCCAAATGGGTACTCAGAAATGTAAAAATCAATTTTTAGGTCTATTAGTGGGACTAATTCGCCACAAATGGTGACTTAGTCCACTCGAGGATTTCTAGAATTTTGGGACACGATTCTGTAGCTTTCAGTCTGCACTTGCTTTTTTGATAGGTGTTTGATTCTGATTCTGCAAAAAATGGGTTGAAAGAGGTCTCCAAACTTCAATTAGGGTTATGTTGACTTTGATGGATTTTTTACCACTTTTTGACACCAAACTCTTTGACAAATCTGCATACAAGATCTACAATCACACATGCAAAGAGGGGGAAAGGCATTAAGGGTTAGAGTATAGGGGTTTTCCTTGGTCAAACCCTAATCTGGTAATCAAACCCTATGAAATGAAATGAAATAAGAAGAGAATGATAAATAAACAACATGCAATTTCATAAACTTACAAAACCCTTAATGTATAAATCTAAAGCTATGCAATGAAGTGCTCCAATGGATGTCTTGATCTTATGCTTAGAGTGCTTGAGAATGCTTGATAACTGCTTTGATGATTAGATGATTGAATGCTTGAATGAATGGGGGTTAAAATGAGAGGAAAAATCCTTATTTATACATGATTTTCCATTATTTCCCAAAAATAACATATCACAGGCCAACCTCAAGGGTA
The DNA here is from genome assembly GCA_007258455.2 of Sequoia sempervirens. Lineage (NCBI taxonomy): Eukaryota > Viridiplantae > Streptophyta > Pinopsida > Cupressales > Cupressaceae > Sequoia > Sequoia sempervirens. The sequence continues at coordinate 96,512,601 of VDFB02379711.1, forward strand.
AGAGAATAAAATCTTGCCAAGAAATTAAAATTATTTTGAATTTTGTGCCTAGTGGGACTAAGTCACCCTAGGTGGCGACTTGGTCCCACCAGGGCAATTTCACTGGTTTTTAGAAATTAAAGTGCATTAAATAAGGTCTAATGGGAATTCCTCAAAAATACACTTAAGGAGGGCTAAAAAGTGGATTAAGGGGTCATTTAAACATAAGAATGGGTTGAATTAGTGAGGAAAAGTATAGAAAAGCAGGGGAGTTTGTTACAAATCCTTACAATACTTTGAAATAAGACTTGGTAAGTGGTAAAAATGAGATATTTAAGTGAATTATAATAAAAGGGTCCTAGAAAAGTGTGAAAGTGGGTTACAACACTTCACAACACCTTTACAAGACATCCTAGAAGTATTAATGATTCTCAAAGGTCCAAAACCTAATGTGAATTTGTTGACCACATTACGACATTAAATCTAGGAAAAATCAAGCCAAAGTCCACTAGGAGGGACAAAACAAGAAAAAGTAGAAGGGTTAATTTTTCTATGTCCACAGTTAGCCCCCACTTTAGTGAGAGGATGAACCTCCTTCAAACTCACACAAAAGTAGCCAAACATGCAAATCAAGCGGGGTCCAAATGCACTGATGTTGGAAAGATGAGACAACAACAATCAAGAGGGATGATCAAGCCCCCAAGATGAAGATCTAATGGCAAACCAAACATAAATACAAAGGAACACACATGAAAATGATGAAAGATGAATGAAAGAAAGCTTCAATCATATTTCCAGCCCATTGTGGATCAGATCTAGGATGCTTGTTTTGATAAATAAATGTGTACTCACTTGGGGGTGATGGAATTCATGGCTATCCATCGGGTGAGAAGGCCCAAGTATACTCACTTTGGGGCCACAAAACCTCTTGTTGTCCACGGGGTGAGAAATCCGCAAGGTGGCTTATTGGGAGAAGTCATGCCTTAGAATGGGCTTCCCACTCAACCATATCAAAGTTATACCTCCTGATAACTTTAGTAAGGTGCCAGAAAAGACAATGTCATTTCGTACTTCATAAGACAAGCAAAGCTTCGTATGCTTAAAATTCATGAACAAATGCAATGTCACCATAGGCATGCAAGCTATGTTATGCAAGGTGGCCATATAAATAAAAAATGCAACATGCAAAAGAATGTTCAAATGAGTCTTCTTTAGTTCATCTGAGGTATTTAACTTAGGGAACATTGTGTCTAATGTCTCCAAGAGAGGACCAATCAAAGGATAAAATATTCACAACTTAGGGGATGCAGTGTGTTGCATTAGGCCACCAAGAGGAATGTAATATGCTAAAATAGATCATGCTCATGAAAGCCATCACACCCAATGTCATCCACAAAGTGACAAACACATCATATAAAGTAACAAGGCTACACTAAGAACCAAGAAAAAGAAAATTCCAAAAGAATTATTCCAATGTATGCCCCCACTTTAAAGGAAATGCTACACACCGTTCTGTGAGAAATTACTTTAAAGTAGTGAATGAAAAATGCAAAAAGAAAGAAGACATGAGAGCCAACATGAAAAGCCCCTATCCCAAGTCATACATTTCTGAGTAAGGTTGTGTCATGCGAGAAAAAGGAAAAGAAAGAGAAGGGGTTTCCCCCAAAACAAAAACACCAAACACATAAGGGATCTATGGATTTAGGGTTAGTATGTTCTTCGTTGCAATGTTTTATTTAAAGAGTTTGAAACTACCATCATTCCCCAAATACATAAAACTGGAAGAATGACACAAAGAGGGTGAAAACAAAGGAAAAAAAAGAATCCATTTGGGTCAACATGGAAGAGACATAAGATGTCTCAACGCTTTGCATCGTCCCCAAAAGGAAAACACAAGCAAATGAAAGTGAAAAGGCAAATGAAAATGGAAAAAGCTTTTGGGTCACCATGAAAGAGAAATTGTGGTCTCAATGCCTTATTTCATCCCTAAAAGGAAAACACAACTAAAATGAAAATGAAAAGAAAAAGGAAAAATATTTTGGGTCAACATGATGGAGACATTGTCATCCCAATGCCTCGTGTCATCCTCAAAAGGAAAACGCAAGTGAAAAAGAAAAAAGAAAGACCTTTTGGGTCAACATGGAAGATACATAGGGCATCTCAATGCTTTGTATCATCCCCAGAAGGAAAACACAAGAAAAATTAAAAAAAGAAACTTTTTGGGTCAATATGGAAGAGACATAGGATGTCTCAATGCATTGCATCATCCCCAAATGGAGAACACAAAACAAAGGGAAAATATAAAATAAATGTACGACATATAGAAGTATGAAGGTACAAATAGAGGAATGCCACAAAGAGAGGAGAACATTAAACGTCACATTATAGGGGAACACGATACACACTGGAACATAGATTTTGGGGACCCTATGGTCTACTCTTGCACTTTTAGGGTTTTTCACCTAAAAGGAGAGAGATAGGGCCAAAAATGCTTATGTATCACTCAAATTAGGATGTGTGATGTGATGTGATGTAAAAAAAGTTAACTAAATGCAATGGATTAATCTATGTGACTAAAAATGAATGCAAAGTTAAGATTTATGGAATGCTTGAAAACATAGTGTTGTTTGTAAAAAGACTAAAATAATGAAAAAAAAATTAAATTTTAATCAAACAGAGAGATGTTTCTCAAAATATGTGCACCTGGAAAGTTGTAGAGGTCTGGAGAACAATTTGGAAAGTTGATGAAATGCAAACTTGGGCTGACTGGGACACATTCGCCACCTTGGGTGAATCAGTCCCGAGTTAGGACTTTTCTGGACAGAATTTGTTTTATGACAGTCAAGGATCTGAAATAGCATCTAACTCAAATCTACATCTTTAGGTGGGACTCATTCACCAATCATGGAAATTCAATCCACTTTCTGATTCTTGCAAACTCAAAACTTAGATCTATACCTTGACACCTCCACAGTAAATTCTGACGAAGACCCTATTCTAGATCTCAGAAAATCCCTACAAAACAACTTAAAAGAGTTGGTCTAATGGGGGATTTTCCTTTGTCAAAACCCTAGGTAGGTAATTAAACCTCGAATAGAGAAAAAATTGCATAAACCCTAGCCTTAGATGTGTTAAAGACTAGGAAATGTTGAAACATAAGAAGGGTCCTATTCTATTGCTCTAGAACAAGACAAGCAAGATTGTTTGAAATGATGCAAGATCTCTACCCTAGAAACCTCACAATACATGCAACATGGATATAAAATGGCATGCAAATTCTAAATAAGCACAATGCAAACCTTAATTTGAAGATAGAGTTAAAATGGAAGATGGAATCAATAGGAAACCAAGTCCTTAGGCATGATTTGGTGGCTAGTTGCACCTCTTCACCCTAGATTTCTTCATGATTCACCATAGGCATCAATCATCAACCCTTTGCAATGTTGGATTTTGACAAGAATAGTGAGCTTCAAGACCTGCAAGAACCCTAGTTTGTTGTCCTAAAACTTCAACTTTTGATGATGAAACTTGTTGTAGATTGCTCTGCTTTTGGAATTACTCTTGAAAAATGATAATGAGATCATAAAAGATGAAAATTATTGTGTAAAATGACTTAAAATATGTATTTACAAGAAATAACACCCTATTTTCTTGTTAATTAGACCTAAGAGGTTGACATTCACTAGAAACAAAAGTTAAATTGATTGAATACCTGCTTGATTTTGAATTTTCCCTCAAAGGGGACTCATTCGCCACCCTTGGAAAATGGGTCCCACCAAAGGGCACTCATTCGCCCAAGGTTGCGAATGGGTCCCACTACTATTGTTTTAAGGTGGGTTCTCGAGGTATGATGTTATCAAATGTTGTTTGTTGGGTTTTATGTGTTTTCACATGTGAAATGGGCCTCTAGATCAAAATTAATAGGTCTAAGGGGCCTATAAATGTCGTTTTGAAGGGAAACAATGTGAAGGGACTCAAAAGTGGGTATAATTATGCAAGAAATTATCTCTTTTCTCAAGAGGGTCCAATTTTTTGTGGCACATTTAGCCCCCACTTTAGCACCCATATGACTCTACGTGTATATGTAAGATAAAGGACTCTAAACAATGCACCTTGCTACATAAAATGATACATATTCAAAAAGGACGAGAGAATGAAGTGCCCAGTGTAGATATCCACACAACCACATCATTAGAAACTGCATCCTACAACACCCATTCGTTAATTTCTCAAAAATATTTTTATCTAACCCTTAGGAATCCAATTTGAGGGTAGTTGTATGCCCCCCTTGATCCCACTCGCTTTATGGATGTGGAATCAAGGTAGCAATCTAGCCACATCGAACAAGAAACATCATATCATAGGGAATTTCCAAATACCATGCCACATTACGATAGATAAATGATGATGTCAGGTACAGAATCAAGATTCCAATGCATCAAAAAGCATTGAAAATGGATTACCCTAGTGCCCATTATGCTGATTTGAAGAATATCTACATTATAAGTTTTGGAAAAGATGGTAACCATATATGAATGGGTAAAAGTAAAAAGAGATGAAAAGTGTTGAAAAGAAGGAGAAGAAAGTAACTTGTCACTTACTATTCATTTCACCTTCATATAGCTTGAAAGCAACGAGTGAGAGAAGAATATACCAAGCAGACGGGATTACACGGTGATTTGTATCATGAGGTGAGTTGATTCTGTAATGTTTGCCTTGTGATTTTATGATGATTTAATGATTTTTATGCATGGATAGGTTAATTTAGGGTTCTTAGAATTTTTTTTGCAAAGTCTCCCATTTTTTTGCAAAGTGTCCCATTTGTTTGCAAAGTGTCCCTTTAGTTCGCAAAGTGTCTCGTTTCTTCACAAAGTATCCCATTTCTTTGCGAAGTGTCCCTATTTCTTTGAGAAATGTCAAAAAGGGTTCTAAAAAGTCTAGGGCCATTAGAGAAGCACACTAGAGCTACTTTAGCACACTTCCATGATGAGAATTATGAAAAATTGAAGATATTTAAATGAAATTTAGAGCATTTTGTGATGATTTTGATAAGTTCCCACTCAGATGTGACAGTTGCTAGGGGGAAGACAATTGACATTTTTGAGAGATCATGCACTAGCGTTATCAGTTGCATAGGTGAAGCATTTACAGTTAGTAGGTATCTATTGGGCATATCTGATGCCACCTATGAGATACCATGGCACCATGCTAATGGCTCTTTGTGAGCGTTGGGATGCAGATACATGTACCTTTCATCTTGCCATCTAGGGAATGACCATCACACTTGAGGACATACATTGTATTCTTTGAGTGCCTATTTGGGGAGCGCAAGTGTATTTCTGGGGGTATCGATCATTTCGAGAGAAGAAGAGAGATATGCAGTATTGTTTGGATGGACCTATACATGATGAGAGGGTTAGAGTGCAGGTCAAGCTTCCCATGCTATTTTACTCATGAGCTCCTTTAGTTAGACGGATTATGATGCACAAAGTGGCACTGGTTCTCAATTCAAATGGATGAGCGACACACTTGGATGGGGTACTGGTACACCTAATATGGGGAATGTATGAGCAGAGGATAGTATATGCTTGAGGCTGCTACATTCCAGCACATTTGTATTATGATCTTGGTCAGTTTGTATTTTGATAAATTGATAGTATGGTTCATTGTACACTTCTATAGGTGCGGTTCCTTGAGCATATCACATGTACCAGGCTTGTCGGATACCCTTATACTATAGCAGCAAGATACCCACAAGCGTTTGGCTATCCTTTGCGACGGTTATGGAAATATGGTAATTTACACTTTTGGAGGCTGAGATTCAACTGGATGGAGGAGGACGAGGTCCTATGGAGGCCCTATCTACTCACTCAACAGTGGTTAGATCCCACCAAATAGTTAGAAAGGATGTGAATGGATAGGTATCTAGCAGGGAGGCATGACTATGGCATATGACCATTCTATTATGGGCTAGTCATGTGACAGTTTGGACAGGTACAGACACCACTGACGGCATGCCCCTTCATTAGACAATTAGTTCTCAGTAGATCATGTACGAGAGAGTGATTATGATGATTTTGATTACGACCAGCCACTAGTCTCCAATGCTGATGATGCCGGTAGCACAAATGAGCATGAGGAGTGGTGGTCATATGCACAACCAACTCTTGTGTTCCCCATGGATTTTCCTCTAGGTGATGTATAGCTAGCAATGGATGAGGGTGATGAGCCAAAGGAGAGAGCAGATGAGGTACGATATAGGCCAGTAGATATTTTTACAAATATTATCGATGAGGAGTACCAGTCCGAGGCCGATCCTAATTATGAAGACTAGGATGCAGGAGAGGAGGATGAGGAGGAGGTTGAGGATTATGAGGAGGATCCACCCCTGAGTGAGGGTGATGAGGTAGCCATGAGGATCGCTATTAGCATGGAGAGTCCTCGTATACTTACATGACCAGATCACGAGTAGTAGCTACAATAGACATCAACACACATAGTTAGAGAGAGGCTAGCACATCCTCCATGCCCCTCAGAGATGAGGAGGTTGACATTCCTCATGTGTGTGGAGACATAAGTGATGATGTTTGATTTGATTTATGTCCTTTAGTGATTTATACTATTTCTTTATACATATATATCATGATGATGTGTTACTGATTGTGTACATGATTTATCTCATAGGAGCGATGAGAGACTCGTGAGTGTTCTATCGTCATATAGCTATAGAGATAGTGCCAACATCCCTCGAGGAGGATGAGATAGATCCTGACTATGTACCCCCACCGATCGTGGAGGAGGAGCCAGAGTCACTCAGACCATTCACAATGTTGCGGACAACGTATGAGAGTGTGAGGAGGCAACTCTGTCAAGTTGAGAGTACACTATAGTGAACACAAACCTGAACAGAGGTAGAGAGACTATAGGCAGAGTTGGCACATACATGATCGGAGAGGGACCAGATGGAAAATGAGTGGCTTATAGCCGTTGGATGAGTATAGGGTCTGGAGTATGCATTGAGACTAAAAAATTCATGATCACAGTCACACACGACCGTCTCACAATGTCCATGAACTAGATTGCGAGCGCCAGATCCTGAGGGGTCTAGCTCTCATAGACCATTTTGATATTATATATAAGTTTGACATGCATATAAAACTTTGATATATATATATAAACATGCACCTTTGATATTATGATGATGTATCTTTTGTATGTGAATATTAAATTCTATGTGATTAATTAAATGACTTATGGTAAAATTTATTTAATTAATTACTTCATGATTTAACATGAATGGTGTGATCTAATATAAAACATATTTCAATTTTATCATAGATACAACAATGATAAATGAAAAATAATATGCTAAATTAAATACACCAATAATGATTTTAATTTAACATAACAAGAGGGTGAATAGTATGAAGCCTAAAGTAATTATAAAATGAACTTTAAATAATTACCTTAGTGTTTAAGAAAAACATGAATTTAGTTGTCAAAAATAGAGCAATGTGAAAGTCGTAACATCAAATAACTTTAAACAACACTACTATAGCACTCATACTATTCAAAGGGGATTAGAGATAATACTGACAAAAATGCACAAAATTAATAGGTTCTTTAAGGGGTGTTCCATCAAGCTGTGTTAAGAGATAAGCATCAGACCCATAATTAGTATCAACTACATGAAGTCCCAACCAATTAGGGCTGAACTTATCTTTGTCTTCATTGTCAGGACTAACAGTTCTTTGATTGTCAATAAGAACCAAATATCCCTTATAAAATGATCTAGGAATAACATGAATGTTGTGTTTGCATTGTAATTGTTTGATGTGAGCTTGGAGATGTTTGAGAGCATTAATGTGTTGTTCATCAAGCATCTCAAGTTGATGTAATCATTAATCTGTATAAGTGTTATTGTCAAAAAGGTCTGAGAGAGCAACTCTCAAAGTAGGAATTTCTAACTCCAAGGGAATAATCACATCAGTACCATATACGAGGCTATAACGGGTATTTGTTGTGGATGATCGAACATTAGTTCTATAACTCCAAAGTGTGTAAGATAATTGTGTATGACATCCTTTATGATTATTGTGAATAGTTTTCTTAAGGATCTATTGAAGAAGTTTATTGGTATTTTCATCTTTTCCATTGGATTTCAGATAATATGGTGTAGAGAAATGATGTTTAATGTTAAATGTTGCACGAAAATTTTGAACTTCACTATTCTTAAATGGCTTTCCGTTGTATGAAAAAATTATGAAAGGGAGTCCAAAGTGAGCAATTATGTGTTCTAATATGAATTGACAAATTACTTTAGTAGTTGTTGAACGAACAGAGATAACTTCTACCCATTTTGTGAAATAGCTAGTTGCAGTTATGATAAATGTATGTCTAGGTAAAGAAGGAGGGGAAATTTTTCCAATAAGATCTAACCCCCATACTAAAAATGACCAAATGGGAACATTGGCATGGAGCTTAGCAACAGGAGTGTGAATCAAATTGCTATTGTCTTGGAATTTGTGGCATTGTTTAACATAGGAAAATAAATTATTTTCCATATGTCTCCAATAATAACCCATAAAAATAAGTTTTTGCACTAACGAACGACCTCCAAAATGACCTCCATAGACACCAGCATTAGCCTATTCGAGCGCTAAAGGGATTTCAGAATCTTTAAGACAACATAATAGGAGACCATTGAAAGATCTTCTATACAACATGTCAGCAAGAATAACATATTTAGTTGCGAGTTTACGTAAGCGCTTTTGAGTATTTTTCATGATAGGTTTGGGAATGGTACCATCATTTAAGTAGTTCGATATTGTATCATACCATTCACAGAAAGTTGTTTGAGTTATTGCAAAAATATCTTCAAACAGAGTATCGATGGAAGGTTTCAAGATGGGGTGAATAACAAATGTGAAATCTGTGGAAGGGTCATGTGGGGATATGAGGGAAGCTGCACTCACCATTGCATCCGCATGGTGATTATCTTTGTGTGGGATGTTATCAATGGTGAATGAGTCAAATTTTGTCTAATAACTTCATTATGAGATCCTTGTATCATGATAATTTATCATGTTTAGTTTGATATGAACCATTGATTGTTTTATGACCAATTGTGAATCGTCAAAGATATTAACATGTTTAACATGAAGAGATAGAGTAGCTTGTAAACCTACAATCAATGCCTCATACTCAGCTACATTATTTGTACATAGGAAATTTAAACGATAAGATAAGGGAATAGGTTTTTCATCAGGTGGAATTAGGACTACTCTAGTACAAAAACATTTTTGACACTTAGATCCATCAAAAAATAATTCCCATGGTTTAATATCAATGGTTAAGCCATGATCATCAGGAAAGGAATCAGTAGTAGGGAAAGCAAAGGGAGAAGGTGCATCAGGTAAGTGATTGGTTAAGGATTTAATTTCGATTGCTTTTGGTGAAACAAATTGAAGATCAAACTCAATTAACAACATCACCCACTTAGCTAAGCATCTTGAAAGATCGGTTTTGTTGAAAAGATAAGAGGATCAAAATTTGTGACAACTTGTACTTTGGCAGTGAGTAAATAATGTCGCAACTTACTAGTAGTGAATACAGGAGCCAAACATTATTTTTCAATTGGTGAATAGCATGTTTCATAATCAATTAAGTTATGGCTAATGTAGTAAACAAGGTTTTCATTACCTTGATCATTGTGTTGATCCAACAATACTGCAAGAACATGGGCAGATGCAGTGATGTACAACATAAACAATTACTATGGCACGACAGGTTGTAAAATAGATGGAGTGGCTAAATATTCCTTTAGACTCTCAAAAGCTTGTTTACAATCCTCATTTCACTTGAAATGAACACCCTTTTTAAGGATATGTGTGAAGGATATGGTGTGATCAGCTAAAGATGCAACAAAATGATGAATAGCTTGAATTCAACCTTGTAACATACGCAACTAAGAAATATTCTGAGGAGGTGGCATGTTAATGATGGCATTAATTTTCTTTGTGTCCACTTCAATGCCTCTGTGAGATATGGAAAACCCAAGAAGTTTACCACTATCTCTGCCAAAGACACATTTTTTTGGATTTAATCACATGTTGTATTGTTTTATTTGTTCGAAGATTTTATGAAGGAAATTCACATTGTCTTGTCATGTTAACGATTTAGCGATGATATCATCGACATAATCTTTTAAGATTTTGTGAATATAATAATGGAAGCTTAATGTGATTGAACGTTGATAAGTTGTGCCGACATTCTTTAAACTGAAGGGCATCGGAACCCAACAAAATGTACCCCAAACCATTGTAAAGTCAGTTTTGTATTGATCTTGAGGATTAATAAGGATTTGATTATAACCAAAAAATCCATCCATGAATGACAAAAAAGCATGTCCACCAGTTGAATCCACAATCATGTCTATTTTAGGAAGCGAAAAATTATCTTTTAAGGAGGATTTATTCAAGTCTCGAAAATTTGTGCATATCCTAATACTATTATTAGGTTTTTCCACTATGACAATGTTTCAGATCCAAGGAGAATAATCAATAGGTTTAATAAAGCTTGCATCAAGAAGTTTCTCTAGTTCTTCTTTAACACGCAAGGCTACGTTAGGGTGCATTTTGTGAATCTTTTGATAGACGGGTTTAGCATTTGGAGCAAGGACAATGTTATGCATCACAATTTTTGGGTCAATTCCTAGTATATCAAAATATTTCCAAGCAAATATTTTAGGAAAATCATGAGATAAAGTGGTCATGTCTTCTTGTTCTTCATCATCAAGGCTCCTAATTTTAATAATTTTATCTGCATTATGAATATCCATAAGTACATCAATTGTATCGCCTAAAGGGAGTGCATTGGATTTAGGACTTTCAGATTTAGAGAAATCTTCAATCATATCACTTGCTTCTTGCTCAGTAACATTTAAAGTACAAGAATTTTTTTTCATGTAGGTATGCTAGTATGGGGTATCAAAATCACTTAACAGATATTTCAAAGCCTCATTGCTATCGACATACGTCAGTGAAGGGGGTAAGGTTATATCCAACAAATCAGAATGTTTGATTGTGAGTCTATGTTGTGGGTGACATGTTATAACATTAATGTTTAAAGATGGTCATTGGGTAGCATTGGTCATTTTAGAAAATGAATATCTGAATCCTATTTTTGTTTACTATGTATTAGGTTCAATAGGGACACAAATACCTTGTTCATGTTTTCCACACCCTTTTCCAATATAACCTAATCATTTGAAAAATTTATAACCTTTCCCATAAATCCTTTCCATTTCGTACGGGGTAGGTGGGGATTGATAATCTATCTCATCAAAATTTATTATGTATGTTGCATTTTCATCCATATTGTAAGAGATAGATGTTTGAGTTGATTGTTCAGAATTTTGAGTGGACATAATTGCTAGTGGGTCATCTTTCTCATCTTTCATTTGTGTAAGTATGTATTCACCCATGAATGAGGGTGTGAATTCTAAGGATTCCCAATCATCACCAAATAATTTAGATGCCGATTCTGTATCATTGTGCTCAATTTCAAGAGGATCAATGTTAGAAGGGGGAATCAATGTTTTTAAAGGACTTCTAACCCCTTTTTCAAGGTTGAAGCAACTTTCAGGCTCAGGGTCTATTTCAATTTGATATATATGATTTTTGTAAACATACTTCACGATATGGTGAAGGGTAGAAGGCACTGCATTCATCTCATGAATCCATGGTCAGCCTAAAAGGAGATTATATGAAAGGCTATAAGGCATGACATAGATATGAATCTACAAAGTAACCACTCCAACCATAATAGGTAAAGTAATTATCCCAAGCATTTTCTTTGTTGTATTATCAAATCCTTGAATAGAAATGAAATCAAGTATTATTTGTGATCTATCAACTTTTAAGTAATCAAGGAGACTCACACTACACACATTAAGGGAAAAACCATTATCAAATAGAGTGTTTTTAATGCGTGTACGATGGAATTGAGCAATGATCATAAAGGCATCATGTTGTTTTTGTAACTCCAAAGGAGGGAGCTAATGTTGATGTAAAGTAATATCAAGACTATGTTTTTGAACAAGAGCTACCACATCATTCGAAGTGGTTCTAGGAGGAATTGTGAGTTGTTTTAAAGAGGTTTGAAGAATGGTGTTGTAAGTAGATGAAGTTTGAAGTAAATCCCAAAGAGATATTTTAGCAGGAGTATTCTTTAATTGTTCAACAAGATCATACTCCTTTTCAGGTAGGTTATTGCGAGGAGCACTAGGTGGATCAGGTAAAGGTAATGATGGTTGAATTGGTTGTGGCAATTGTGGGTTATTTCATGTGTTATACATATGAGATGAAGTAGTGTTGGGTGGGTATAAAGTGTGGTGTGGATGATTAGAGGGATGAAGTAGATGTGAGGGTGGGTAAAGGATAAGTTCAGGTTGAGCAACATTAACATCCTTGATTCTAGAGGTATCATGAAAAACCATAGTGGATGAGTTGGCTAAGATGAATTCCTGAAGAGACTCATCTAACAAATGCAAATCATCACTACTAAAAGGTGTGAAGGGTAAACAGTCGTCAATTGGTTTATGATGTTAAAGAAAATCATTAGAGGTAGGAGCAGTGGTTATATCAAGTTGTTTACCACAAGCCTTAGTGGATGAATTATTCAAGATGAAGTCTTGGAGGGCTTCATCTAACAAATAAAAGTCATTGCAAGAAAAAGGTTTGAGGAGGGATTGATCATTAAGGGTATTATGTTTCTCATGTCAATCATTAGAGGATGAAGTGAGTGAGATGATGCTTTTAAGGTTTTCATCTAACTAGTCGACATCATCACTACTAAGTGGCTTGGATGAGATGGTTTTTCAAATTTGAATCATGTGTTTAATTGGATCATTTGATGTGGTGTGTGATTGGTTTTGAATATTTTCTAGAGTTTCCTTAATGTAAGCTGATCAAAAAGGACTATGAAATATGACTGAAAATGGAACTTGTAAAAGCCTAAGACTATCCATAAATGCCATGAAAAGAAATAAACTTTATTCTAAGGAAAACAAAAAGAACTGAATAGAAATAGAAAGGAAATAACATAAAATAGAAATATGCAATGGAGGAAATGAAAATCAGGAAATGCTAATGAAAAACTGTACATGGACTGATTTGCCCTAGGTGGCGAATGAGTCACAAGAGATATCTTTTTAAATGTTTTTTCTGATTTTTTGGTGTTTTCTATTAAATTTCAACTCTATATGATGCAAATATAGAATGAAAATATAGAGATGTAGGATAATGGAATGAAATAAAGTAAATAATTCTTTCACTAAGGATATGTACAGGATTATCATTGAAAAAATAGGCCCTTAAGTGGCAAAAAGTTTCAGAAAAATCAGAGTTAGGCAACTTGACGTAAAAATTTGAATAAGTTATCTTTATTATTTCAAAAATATGTAATAATAGAATCTATAGAAAATTGAATATAGTTTCTAAACTACTAGGTTTATTTAAAGAAAAAAAAATCTATTTGGTGAAAATTTGAAATTTCAATGTAGTAGTACTTAAATTTTAGGGAAAAAATAAGTAGGTGTCTGTCTGACCACCCTAACCATAATAAAATAATAATATTTTTTTATCATATTTTAGATATAAGTAGAGGAGTCATGTCCTGATGTGAGGCATATTTTTTTGTAATTTTTTTCCAAGTAAATAATTAATTATGATTTTTTTTTACAACTTTTAAAAAATATAAAAACTCATATGTCTAAACACCTTAACTTGGTCAAAACTTCATGAATTTTTATTTTTTCTTAATCATATAGTATGTAAAGCATAGAATGTGATGCATGTTTCAAATTCAAAAAATGTGATACCATTTGAAAGCTATAGATGTTTCTGAATTAGCCTATCAATTAGGACTTTAGTTGTAATTCAAATAGAAAATGAATAATAATTATTTATTAAATTCAAAGTAAAGCATAATTTATATTGGTGGAAAGCTGAGACTCTCCTTTAAAAACCCTTTTTTTTCATCAATTTTGGGTAAAAAAAATTCACTAGCCACATACCCTATACATACCCATCATGTCACCACTTTTTGGCCCATCATGATCCTACACATACCCCTAATGCAATGCTTTTAAGAATCCTAAAATAATGCAAGAGAATGAAATAATGAAAAACTAAGATGCAATTAGATGTAAATTAGAACCTTATTATGTTAAAATGTCGGGTTCACCAAAATGAAACATAAATTTTTGGGACCCTATGGTCTACTCTTGCACTTCTAGGGTTTTTCACCTAAAAGGAGAGAGATAGGGCCAAAAATGCTTATGTATCACTCAAATTAGGACGTGTGTGACATGATGTGATGTAAAAAAAGTTAAATAAATGTAATGGACTAATCTATGTGACTGAAAATGAATGCAAAGTTAAGATTTATTTAATGTTTGAAAACACAGTGTTCTTTGCAAAAAGACTAAAATAATGAACAAAAATGCAACTTTTAATCAAACAGAGAGTTGTTTCTCAAAATATGTGCACCTGGAAAGTTGATAAAATTCAAACTTGGGCTGACTGGGACTCATTAGCCACCTTGGGTGAATCATTCCTAGGTCAGGGCTTTTCTACACATAATCTATTTTCTGATAGTCGGGGATCTAAAACAACATCTAACTCAAATCTACATCTTTAGGTGGGACTCATTCACCAATCATGGTGAATCAATCCACTTCCTGATTCCTGCAAACTCAAAACTCAGATCTGTACCTTGACACCTACACAGTAAATTATGACGCAGACCCAGTTCCAGATCTCAGAAAATTCTTACAAAATAGCTTAAAAGAGTTGGTCTAATGGGGCTTTTTCCTTTGTCAAACTCCTAGGTAGTTAATTAAACCTTGAATATAGAGAAAATTGCATAAACCCTAGCCTTAGATGTGTTAAAGACTAGGAAAGGTTGAAACATAAGAAGGGTCCTATTCTATTGCTCTAGAACAAGACATGCAAGATTATTTAAAATGATGCAAGATATCTACCCTAGAAACCTCAAAGAACATGCAACATGGATATAAAATGACATGCAAATGTTAAATAAACACAATTCAAACCTTAATCTGAAGATAGAGTGAAAATGGAAGATGGAATCAATAGGAAACCAAGTCCTTAAGCATGATTTGGTGGCTAGTTGCACCTCTTCACCGTAGATTTCTTCACGATTCACCATAGGAATCCATCATCAACCCTTTGCAATGTTGGATCTTGACAAGATTAGTGAGCTTCAAAACCTACAAAAACCCTAGTTTGCTTTTCTAAAACTTCAACTTTTGATGATGAAACTCCTTGTAGAATTCCTTGCTTTTGGAATTACTCTTGAAGAATTATAATGAGATCATAAGAGATGAAAAAGAGTGTGTAAAATGACTTAAAATATGTATTTATAAGAAATAACACCTTATTTTCCCATTAATTAGACCTATGAGGTCGACATTCACTAGAAACAAAAGTTAAATTGATTGAGTTCTCGCTTGATTTTGAATTTTCCCTCAAAGGGGACTCATTCGCCCAAGGTGACGAATGCATCCCACTACTATTGTTTGAAGGTGGGTTGTCTAGTTATGATGTTATTAAATGTTGTTTGTTGGGTTTTGTGTGATTTCACATGTGAAACGGGCCTCTAGATCAAAATAAATAGGTCTAAGGGGCCTATAAATATCATTTTGAAGGGGAACAATGTGAAGGGACACAAAAGTGGGTCTAATTATGCGAGAAATTGTCTCTTTTCTCAAGAGAGTCCAATTTTCTATGGCACACACACATACAAAAAGAAAAGAGAAATAATAGTAATGCAAAGGAAAGTTGACCTTCAAATAATTCATCTACCTCCCAATCTCAATTTGTATAAGCATAAGGTGGATAACGCTGATAAGGGACAATGAAAAATGCATTACTAAGACACGGCTAACAAATTCTTGCCCCCATTGAGTGCAAGACAAGAATGAGCTGAGATAGGTGATGGGAAAGATCACATAATAGTGAGAAGAAAATGTTGTACAACTATTACATGATGAGGGGAATTGGTAATGGCTTAAGGATTTATTGGATAGCAACTATTGCCATCAAAATGATACTTGCTCAGTATTTCTTTTAATTGGTGACACTCATCACTTCTATGTCCAAGAAAATGATGATAAGCACAATGTGGAACATTAGCATCTTTAGGATACATTACCAACCTATTCATAGGTGGTAGTAAAATGAGTTTGTTGTTCAGAAGGATTTGTAATTTCCTTTCACATTCAGGTGGTGGATGAAGAGGAAACTTTAGTTTTTCAAATTGTAAAGTCATTTGTGTTTGCTAGATTCACCCTTTTCATGAATTGAAGGAGGAAGAGGACCTATGGGGATCCTCTTATCCTTGTCAATGGAGTCATGTAAGGGAAATTCACGCGGAAGAAGGACATTCAAATTGGGGTGGAATCAAAGATCACCATGCCATCATCATAAAGTTTCTAATATTCTACAAGAGGCTTGTTGTCATGAGGGGGATCTTGATAGCCTAATCTTGTTTTCTTTTCATCTTTTAGACCTTGTTCTAAAAGTTGATGAATATTATTTTCAGTTGTTGTGTTACATCCTTGTTTGCTTAAGATTGTAAAACATTTTCCATAAGTTTCTTCATGGTTGATTTGTGTGTTTGTAACTTTGTTGTCATAGAATGGTTTTAGAGGAGTTTCTTGGTTAGAGGAACTAGGTCCACCTATTGGAGGGAGATTAGGTCCTTCATTTGTTTCAGGATGTAGGTAACCAAACATATTAAGAGGTGATATAGTAGAAAGGTCTTTATGTTTCATAGATGGATAAAAGGATGCATTGGCTAAAGGTTGTCAAGAAATTTGTTTAATAACTTATTCATTCTATCATTATCTTCTCCAATGATGTCAACAACACGAGGATGACATTCATGAGGAAGCTTGAGGTCATTAGGATTGCTTCCAAAGGCACAATTTGACATGTCCACTAAAGATTTTAAGGACTTCCAAGACTTATTAAAGAAAATAGCCATGATGAAAGTAAACTAAATGCAATAAACAATAAATCTGGATAGTGTGATAGAAGACAATAAAAAAAAAATAGAAATGCAGAAAATGTTAGAAATTATAGTGCAAAGTGTGCAGAAGGACTAATTCGCCCAGTGTGGCGAATTAGTCCTAGTGAGGATTTTTTTTTATTTTTTTAAAATGTTGAATGCAATTTAATGTCTATCAAATGCACATAGGTAGCTATAGTATGAAAATGTAGAAGTTTTGTTCTTTTCAATGAAATATGATGCAAAAATGCAAGTTATATGAGCTTTTCACTTAAATGCAATTTTTTAAAACCCTAGGATGCAATTCAAACAATGCAACTCCTAATGCAATGTTGATGCAAGTTAAACCTAGGATGCGTTTCAAATTAGAAGAAAAAATGTTCAAAATTTGGATTCACCAAAATGTAAACATAGATTTTGGCACTCGAATGCCTTATAGTCCATCTAGGGTTTTTCACCTAAGAGGACAAAGATTGGACCAAAATGCAATGTTCACATTCAAAGATTGATGTGATATGGATGTAATGTGCATAATTATGATGTTTAAATACAATAAATTGAAAATGATAGGTGAACATTAATGTTAAACCTAAGAAATGCAAAGTTTTGGAAAATGAAACATAGATTTTAGGACCCAAAATGCTTGCTCTCTTCCTATGTTTTTCACCTAGAAAGAGAGAGATTTAGATCCTACAATGCTAGATGTTCACTTAAATAAGGACATATGTGAGGTGATATGATGTGATGAAAATGGAGTAATCTAAGTGCTTATAAACTATGAAATTGATCAAACATGCATGCAAAACTAAGATTTATGCTTTGTTTGAAAACACATTATGAATTGTAACAAGTATGAAATATGAAGAAATAGAAGGAAATATGTAGAACATAAAGAAATGGATGAAATCACAGTGCACCTAAAGACATAATGATGTCACTGGAAGGTTTTGAAATGTCTTTGAATTTTTTGTAAATGGCCACTGGGACTCATTCGTCAAGCATGGTGAATCAGTCCTACTTTTGTTAAAACCTTCTGGAAACTTGTTTTTGACTATCGCAAGTTGAAATCTCAGAAAATAAATTTTTAGGCCTATAGGTGGGACTCATTTTCCAAGGGTATAAAATTAGTTCACCTACAAAAATCTGAAAAATCAAAGGAAGACTTTGTGGAGTTAGATCTGTATTTCTGCCTCCTACAAGTCTCTACTCCTTAAATTGTCAGATCCATGTCTGAAAGTGACTTTTCCTTGACGATTTGACTTGAATGAAGGGGAGAAGACTTGAATAACTTTAGAATGCAACCAATCATCCTCAAGCTTCCAAAGGACCTAAATTTGCATACAAACAACACAAGAAGAGAAATTGTTGATTGTTAAGGCATGGGAGTTTTCCTTGGTCAAACCTCATTTAGGTAATTAAACCAAATTGATGAAATAAAGGAATGAAGCATGCAAAATGGAAGTGATTACCTTGCAAATGATAATAGATCTTGGATTTCTGCAAATACACATGTAAAATTTTCCCTTGAATGCTTTAGAATGCTAACTTGAAGACTTCTAATGGAGAAACCTTAACTTGGTTAACTTGGAGTGAAGGATTGATGGATGGATAATGAATAATTGATATGAATTGAGTTGTTTGATGTAAAATGGGGCTAAAAATACTTATTTATAGACAAGTGTTCCTTAGTATCCCGATTATACTACATCGCAGGCCAACATGTAGTGAAAATAAAATTTAAATTTCACCTTTTCCTACTCAAGGGTCAAAATGGGGCCAAATAGGACTCATTCTCCAAGCATGGTGAATGGGTCCCACCTGGATGGGACTCATTAGCCAAGCATGGTGAATGGGTCCCACAGGGGCCATTTTGACACCTATGAAGCTTAGGAGATAGGAAATAAGGTTTAGATTGCTATCTTGTTAGGTGTTTGATCAATTAAAGCCTCGAGATGCACAATATGGGTAAAATAGGACATGTTAGTGATCTTGTAAATGCTGAAAAGGGCTTGGGACACATAGATCAATGTATAAGTGTAATTAAATGCACTTTACAATGCTAAAATAAGGCCCACATAGCCTATAAATAAACAAGAACCAATGTGAACATATAAATCACATTACAACACTAGTTTATCATTAAGTTTGCATTAATGTCTTTCTAGATTGATGTAATAATGTTATTATAATGTTGAATTAGGAAGAAATAGGTTAATTAAGTCTAGAAAAGTGTGAAAGATTCTTACAAGACTTCACAACACCTTTACAAGATGTTAATAAAGACATGTTATTTGATTTGCAAGGGTCCAAGACCTAGTGTGGACACATATAATGCCTCACAACACTACATTAGGGCCTCATTAAGTTCAATTTATAATGAATTAATCCCATGTCATGCAACAGGTCCAATTTTCAATGGTATATTTAGCCCCCACTTTAGTGAGAGAAACTTGCTTTCTCACACTAAAGTAGCCATTCAAGAGAGATCCACATGTATGCCAAATCCCCAAGTACAAGATCATATAAAAGGTGAGAAAGAAAGAGGAATGAGATGGAAAATATGTACTCATTCTTGGGTGTGAGAAAACCCAAGTGTACTCACTCTGGGGCATGAGAAAACCCAAAAAGTAAGATACATATGCTAGTTGGTATGAACTCACAAAACACAAAAGTGGCTATGGGGAGAAGTCATGCTGCTAGTTGGGCTTCCCGTTCAACCATGCCAAAGTTATACCTCCTGATAATCTTAACAAGGTGCCACAAATCCAAAGAAATGTAAATGCAAATTTTGATTTAAGTTTCATAAGACAAGTAAAATAGGATGGGACCATAGGCATGCAAGTTTTGTTATGCAAGGTGGAAAAAAAAAAAAAAGACAACTCCATAGGAATGCAAGTTGTGTTATGCATGGTGGTTGAATGATAATGCAATATGTAAAAATGTTATGTGTAATATGTTCAAAGGAGTCTTGTTTAGTTTATGTAAGGTCGGTCACTTATGGAACATTTTGTCTAATGTCTCCAAAAGAGGACCAATCAAAGAATAGTATATTCACAACCTAGGGGTTGTAGTGCATCACATCAAACCACAAAGATGAATGCACTATGCTGAGATAAATCACACTAATGAAGGAAATCACATCCAATGTCATCCACAAAGTGACAAACACATAACGTAAATGACAAAGCTACACTAAGAACCAAGAACGTAAATGAATTATGGTATTTTATGCCCCCCACTTTACAGGAATTGCTACACATCATTCATGAGCAATTGCTTTAAAGTAGAAGAAGAAAATGAATGCAAAAGAAAAACAAGAAATGAGAGTCAAATAGGAAAGCCCTATTCCAAGTCATATGTTTCAAAGTTAGGCTCCGTCATGTCAAGGAAATATGAGGGAATAGATTATGTCATATGCGAGTCAATCTCAAGACATGTCGTTCACATCTCAAGCTTGCTCTTATATGTTCATGAAAAGTTAACGAGTAGTCAAAAGAGACAATGAAAAATGACATACAAGGGATAAGATTATCTAACCCTTTTCGCCCCATGTAGTGCAAGACAAAGATGAGCCTAAAGTGGATGATGGTATGTTGCCCCTTGCAATGGATGCAATACATGCAATAGTGAGAATATGATTATCCTACAAATATTACATGGAAAGGAGCAACAACTAAGGTTATTGATGTAAGTAAGGAAGAGTTTTGGAATAATCTCATTTGATAGTATTGATGTTGTGTGAAGGCTTGTTGATCTCAATTAAACAACAATAACCAAGACCATGAGTTTTTTTTTGTGTGTTAAGCTCTATAGGGTTGTGGATGCCTTGACCTTGAGCACCACAACCTTTTCCATTATACCCAAATCATTTCATAAACTGATAACCTTTTCCATAAAAATTTTCCAAGGCTTTGGAATCAATAGATTATTCATTGTTGTGTTCATCAGGTGTTATTGCAGAGTTTGTGGCATTGCCTAAAGTGGTTGAGGTGGATGCTTTTGAAAGGTTATCCAAATTTTGTGTTGAGAGGATTGTTGGTTGTTGTGGTTTCTCATCTTTCTTGTGTTTGAGTATGTGTTCACCCATAAACAAGGGTGTGAAGTCTAAGGATCCCCAATCATCACCAAATAAGTTAAATGGCAATTCCTCATTGTTATGTTCAATTTCTATGTTGGAAATGGGAATCAATGTGTTTAGAGTACGTGTAACCCCTTTTCCAAGTTTCAAGTAACTTTCAAGCTTAGGATCAGCTTCAAGTTGATAAATTTTATAATTATAGACATATTTCATTTTATGATGGAGGGTTGAAGGAATTGCATTCATTGCATGAATCCATGGTCTTCCTAGAAGAATATTATATGAAAGTTCATAAGGCATGACATGGATAGGGGTCTGCAAAGTAACTACTCCAACCATAATAGGTAAAGTGATGACCCCTAGTGGTTGCTTTGTTATATTATCAAACCCTTGAATATAAATGGAATTAGGTTTTATTTGTGATCTATCAACTTCTAAGTGATCAAGGAGACTCACACCACATAAATTAAGAGAAAAACCATTATCTATAAGAGTTATCTTTATCCCTGTTGTTTTATATTGAGCAATGATCATGAAAGCCTCACTTTTTTTTGTAATTCCAAAGGAGGGAGCTCGTGTTGATGAAAAGTAATATCGAGACTATGTTTTTGAACAAGAGTTGTGACATCATTGGGAGTGGTTCCAGAAGGGTTTGTTATTTTTTGTAAAGCATTTTGAAGAGTAGTGTTGTAACTTGGTGATGTTTGAAGTAAATCCCAAAGGGAAATTTTTGCAGGAGTATGCTTTAATTGTTCAATAAGATCATACTCCTTTGTAGGTGGGAGGTAATGAGGAGCACTAGGTGCATTAGGTAAAGGTAATGATGGTGGAATTATTTGTGGTGGTTGCAGATTATTTCGAGTGTTATATGTATGAGCAATAGTATCATCACTAGATTGCTATGATACATTGGTGTCAGGTTGATTAGAGGGATGAAGCAGATGTGAGGGTGGGTAGAGAAAAAGTTTAGGTTTATTAGAAGGATGAAGCGGATGTGAAGGTGGGTAAAGGGTAAGTTTAAGCTTAGCATAATGAGGTTGAATGATGTTAACATCCCTTAAGTGAATTTCTTCATTGTCTTTGAAGGGTATGTTATGGTTGTCTTGGGTCATAATATCCTCCCTAGGAGGAGAGTTCATAGGAGAACCATAAACCACATGTTCATGACAAGTAAGGTTTGGTTCATCCAAAATAACTTCATCACAACTAAGGGGATCATTAATGGTTGATTGTGTTGGATTAGGGAAAGTGGGGAGATTAGGGGAAGGTGGTATTTGATTGTCAGTTGTTGCGAAGGTCACATTCTCTTCTACCATACTAGGAGAGCTTTTAATATGTTCATCAAAGGTTGGAAAAGTAGCTTCATCACAAGTATGAGGAGAATCAAGGATGGAATCGATTTGCTCTAGAAAGTTGTCTATATGTGAAAGGAGGCAACTAAAATTCTCATGACGCTCATTGGTTATGTTTTCTAACAACATAGTATCTTCTTCATGACTAGGAGGGATACTAGGAGAAGAACAAATGGGAGTATCATGATCATGTATGACTTCATTACTTTGTGCCCTAATATCTTCCACAATAGGAGAGGTAGGGGAAAGATCATAAAGAGGGTTGTCATAGGTTTCAAAGATTTGCTCAATAAAGTGTTATGTAAGTGAAAGGAGACAACCAAAATTCTCATGGCTCTCATTGGTTTTGTTGTCTAACAAAGTATCTTCATCACAACTATGAGAGATACTAGGAGATGAAAAAATGTGAGTATCATGATCATATATGATTTCATTGCTTTGTTCCCTAATATCATCCAAAAGAGGTGTAGGGGAAGGATCATAAATAGGGTTGTTATAGACTTTAAAGATTTGATTATTGAAGACAACTTTATCATCCTCATCATTTACAATCTCATGTTCCTCAAATTTATCCTCACAATGGAAATTAGGTAAGGTGATGTCAAAGGATGTGTCTATGATTGCATTTTCTTGTACTAAAATATCTTCCCAAAGGGGATGAGGAGAAGGAAAAACAAGAGCCACATGATTCTCAACAATTGTATCTCCTTTCACCAAGATACCTTTGTCACTAAAAGGAGAGGTATTGGGAGAAGAATAAATATGATCATCATGGCTATCTATGTGTCTAGGAACTTCTATCACATCATCTACACAAAGAGGAAATATAGGACTAGGACATGCAGGGAGGAAATGATAATCATGTTTATTGACTAACATGTTGAAATAAAAATCTATGCTCAATTCAAAATGCAATGTAAAATGCTAGAATGAAATGTAATTTTCAAGAGCGAGTGACTAATTATAATATGAGAATGCAAATGTGAAAGTTAAAATATGCATGAAATGAGCCGATTTATACTAGTTTTGATGAAATGTGTGCTATAGAGATGTAACTAACTATTATAGGTAGGTTAAGGCACCAATCTGAAGCCTAAAAACAAGGTTCTAAATTTTGGACACTACTGTTTTAGGGATCAAAAGGGACTGATTCGCCCAGGGTGGCAAATGAGTCCCAGTATGGACTTTTTTCAAATTTTTTAGAAATTTAGGACTGATTTTTAGGAATTCTAAAAGCCAATATGCAAAAATACATGAAAAATACAGAATTGCAGAAAATCTAATTGAATTTAGATGCAACAAATGAATCTAAATGCACCCTTTTATGAATGCACATTTTTAAATTCTAGCATGCAAATCCTAATGTAAATTCTAATGCAAAATGAATGCAAGGCTAGATATAGGAAACCAAATCAGCAAGTAAAAGTATTCAAAAATTTGGGTTCACCA
This sequence comes from Sequoia sempervirens, assembly GCA_007258455.2. Classification (NCBI taxonomy): domain Eukaryota; kingdom Viridiplantae; phylum Streptophyta; class Pinopsida; order Cupressales; family Cupressaceae; genus Sequoia; species Sequoia sempervirens. Next base: position 96,536,556 of record VDFB02379711.1, read on the forward strand.
AAATGAAACATAGATTTTAGGACTTCAAATGCTTGCTCTCTTCCTAAGTTTTTCACCTAGAAAGAGAGAGATTTAGATCCTAAAATGCTAGATGTTCATTCAAATAAGGACATATGTGATGTGATATGATGTGATGAAAATGGAGTAATCTATGTGATGCTAAACTAGGAAATTGATCAAACATGCATGCAAAACTAAGATTTATGCTTTGTTTGAAAACACATTGTGAATTGCAACAACTATGAAATATGAAGAAATAGAAGGAAATATGCAGAACATAAAGAAATGGATGAAATCAGAGTGCACCTAGAGAGAGAATGATGTCACTGTAAGGTTCTGAAATGTCTTTGAAATTTGTGAAAATGGCCACTGGTACTCATTCGCCAAGCATGGAGAATCAATCATGCTTTTGTTAAAAACTTCTAGAAATTTGTTTCTGACTGTCGTGAGTTGAAATATCAGAAAATAATTTTTTCGGCCTATAGGTGGGACTCATTCACCAAGGATGGAGAACCAATCCACCTACATAAATCTACAAAATTAGAGGAAGATTTTGTGGAGTTAGATCTATATTTCTGCCTCCTATAGGTCTATGCTCTTGAAATTGTTAGATCTAGGTCTGAAAGTGACTTTTCCTTGACAATTTGACTTGAATGAAGGGGAGAAGACTTGAATAACTTTGGAATGCAATATTCAATGATCCTAAAGCTTCCAAAGGACCTAAATATGCATACAAAGAACATAGGAAGAGAAATTGTTGATTGTTAAGGCATGGGGGTTTGCCTTGGTCAAACCCCATTTAGGTAATTAAACCAAATTAATGAAATAAATGAATGAAGCATGCAAATGGAAGTGATTACCTTGAAAATGATGATAGATCTTGGATTTCTTTAGCAACACATGTAAAATATTCCCTTGAATTCTTTAGAATTCTAACTTGAAGACTTCTAATGGAGAAACCTTAACTTGCTTGACTTGGAGTGAAAGATGATGGATGAATAATAAATAATCGATATGAATTGAGTTGTTAGATGTTAAATGAGGGTAAAAATATTTATTTATAGACAAGTGTGCCTTAGTATCCCAATTATACTACATCACAAACTAACATGTAGTGAAAATAAACTTTAAATTTCACCTTTTCCCACTCAAGGGTCAAAATGGGACCAAATAGGACTCATTCACTAAACATGGTGAATGGGTCGCACCTGGATGGGACTCATTCACCAAGCATGGCGAATGGGTCCCACAGGGGCCATTCTGACACCTATGAAGCTTAGGAGATAGGAAATAAGGTTTATATTGCTATGTTGTTAGGTGTTTGATCAATTAAAGCATCAGGATGCAGAATATGGGTAAAATAGGACATGCTAGTGATGATGTAAATGTTGAATAGGCCTTGTGACACATAGATCAATGTAAAAGTGTAATTAAATGCACTTTACAACACTAAAATAAGGTCCACATAGCCTAGAAATGCACAAGAACCAATGTGAATGTATAAATCACATTACAACACTAGTTTATCATTAATTGTGCATTAAGATATTTGTAGATTGATGCAATAATATTATTATAATGTTGAATTAGGAAGAAATCGGTTAATTAAGTCTAGAAAAGTGTGAAAGCTTCTTACAAGACTTCACAACACCTTTACAAGATGTTAATAAAGACATGCTATTTGATTTGCAAGGGTCCAAGACCTAATGTGGACACATAAAATGCCTCACAACACTACATTAGGGCATCATTAAGTTTGATTTATAATAAATTAATCCCATTTCAAGCAACATGTCAAATTTTTGACGGTACAGAAAATATAGTGATATATGTAAAAACACCTAAGAATGCAAAAAAATGTTGAAAAAATTAAATAGAACTAGAGAGGTGCACTTGGAATCTAAAGTTTGATTTAGAGACGCTCTAGAATCCTATACAGTTAACGAGAAATGTTGAATAGGACACTCATGCCAAGGTGGGCAATAGTCCAATTTTAAGGAAAATATGCCAGAAAAAAAATCTGCCAATTGGGTACTCAAAAATGTAAAAACCAATTTCCAAGCCTGGCAGTGGGACTAATTCACCACAAATGATGACTTAGTCCACTTGGGGATTTCAAGAATTTGGGACAGGATTATGTAGCTTTCGGCCTGCACTTGCTTTTTTGATAGGTGTCTAATCCTAATTATATAGAAAATGAGCTGAAAGAGGTCTCACAACTTTAATTAGGGTTATGTTGACTTTGATGGATTGCTAACAAATTTTTGACACCAAAATCTTTCACAAATCTACATACAAGATCTACAATCACACATGCAAAGAGGGGAAAAACTGTTAAGGGTTACAGTATAGTGGTTTTCCTTGGTCAAACCCTGATTTGGTAATAAAACCCCATGAAATGAAATGAAAAAAGAAGAGAATGATAAATAAACAACATGCAATTTCATAAACTTACCAAACCCATGATGTATAAATCTGAAGATATGCAATGAAGTGCTCCAATGGATGTATTGATCATGCTTAGAGTGCTTGAGAATGCTTGATAATTCTGTGGATGATTAGATGATTGAATGCTTGAATGAATGGGGGTTAAAATGAGAGGAAAAACCCTTATTTATAACTTGATTTTCCATTATTTTATAAAAGTAACACATCACAGGCCAACCTCAAGGGTAAGAGAATAAAATCCCCTCAAGAATTTTTTTTTTTGTTATGCCTAGTGGGACTAAGTGGCCCTAGGTGGCGACTTGGTCCCACCAGGGAAATTTCACTGTGTGTCAGAAATTAAAGTGCATTAAATAAGGTCTAATGGGAATATCCTCAAAAATACACTTCAGTAGAACCATAAAGTGCATTAAGGGGTCATTTAAACATAATAAAGGGTTGAATTAGTGAGGACATGTCTAGAAAAGCGTGAGAGTTTGTTACAACTCTTTACAACACTTTGAAATGAGACTTGGTAAGTGGTAAAAAAGAGATATTTAAGTGAATTATAATAAAAGGGTCCTAGATAAGTGTGAGAGTTGGTTAAAACACTTCACAACACCTTTACAAAAAATCCTAGAAGTCTTAATGATTCTCAAAGGTCCAAGACCTAATGTTAATGTGTTGACCACATTACGACATTTAATCTAGGAAAAATCAATCCAAAATCCACTAGGATTGATAGAACAATAAAAAGTGGAAAGGTTACTTTTTTCATGTCCACATGGACAAGTGAAACAATGAAAAAGAGGCATTCCACCTCTTGGGAGGTGGAACACAAGCTAGGTGTTTATAGACCTAGACCTATTTCTCTCATGTTTCACTTAAGGAAACCCTAGAGACCTCACCCCAAGAGTGGAATAGAGGAAAGAGATCTACTAGAAGGGTATCCTAAGGTATGATTTTAGATTACACGAGTAGTTCACCACCAAGCTAGGGCTTGGAAAAATGTATGAAATGCAATATTTAATGATTGAAGTCAGTGATGTATAAAAATTCACTCAATGAACTATAAATACAAATAAATCCAAACAGTGAACTGGAAAAGTACAGAGGAGTAATGAGAAACCTGAGAGAGCTTGAGTGGAGACCTGAAATGTTCAATAGCCTAAACTTTAGGCATACTAGGAATCATTCACCAGTCTGGGAAAATTAGTCCCAGATCAGGGTATCTACATAATAGTAGGTTTCTGGAAAAAGGGTAGTTGAATCTACAAAAATCTTGAAAATTCCACTAGTGGGACTCATATGCCACTTCTAGGGGATCTTCCCATTTTTTCGTGAAGTGTCCCAAGAGTAGAATATTGAGCTAAAACTTTACAAGCCTCTGAAGATGGATAAAATAAGCACCTTCCCACTAATTCCACGAAAATTGGATGGATATTTTTTCCTAGATCTAAGTTTTCATGAGTCTTGACAAATTTTCATGACAACTTTGATGAAATTTACAACTTTTTCATTTTGGTACTTTTTGAAGGATTCAAATCTACTTTTCTTGAATCTATAAACCTGAAATAACACATGTAAAGAGGATAAAAACTTGTTGATTGTTATTGAATAGGGGTTTTCCTTGGTCAAACCATGTTTTGGTACTCAAGCCTTGAAATGAAGTGAAATAATAATGGAGAATGATGAATGAACAAGACATGATCTTGTAACTCACCAAACCCTAGCAATAAGATGCTACAAAGATGTATGAGATGGCTCCAAGGGATGTGGATCTTGATTCTTTCTTGAATAGGATAGATCTTGAATGAAATGCTAGCTTGAATCATGAAACCCTATATCACAATTGTTAGCTCAAAAATAAACTTGATGATGCATGGAGACTCTGACATGATGCTCGATGCTTGAATAAGGTTCTAGAATGCTTGATGATCTTCCCTTGAAGACTCTTAAATAATTGAATTCTCTTCTAAACTCAAATTTGCTTTTATGAATTCTCCCACAAAATTCTTAGGTGAAAAATGAGTAAAAGTTCCTTGTATTTATACTTAATTATGCAAAAATTCTTGAAATTACAACACTACAAGCCAACACAGATCTAGGAGGATAAAATCCCACCAAAATTTTGAATTAATTTTGATTTTTGGCCACATGGGACTCTTTCATCCAAGGTTGTAAATAAGTCCCATTAGGCATAATTTATGGGACCATTTTTTAAAATGCTAAGGTATGAAACCAGGTTCGAGACCCAAAAACCTAGGTGGGACTAATTTTCCCAAGTTGGCGAATGAGTCCCAAATCACTAAATTTGGTCCATACAACTTGAAAACACTTGAATTATGATTAGGTGTTGATTTTTTCTAGGATTATCCTCAAAAATATGCATTAAATGAAGCTTGTGGATGAAAAAGAAGACTGGTCAATTAAAGCATAAGAAAGCCCAATTATTATATATAACCTTAGAAAAGTGTGAAAGTGTGTTACAACACTTTACAACACTCTAGATACGACATGATTAAGGTGCATTTGGTTAAAAATAGGTCTATTAGGTTTAGTTAATTGATAAAACCTTAGAAACATGTAAAAGTGTGTTACAACACTTCAAAACACTTTAGCAAGGTACCATTCATGTTCATTAGTTCACAAGGGCCCAAGGCCTAATATGAGCATGTTAAACATATTTCAACACTAGGTAAAGGAAACATTAAGCTCGATTTTACAAGTAGGGCCCAAAAAAGTGTGAAAATGCCACCGATGACATTTTTCGACACTACAAGTATTTTTTAAGACAAGTATTTTTAGGGAATAGTTTCAAAGTGTTATTGTATTCTACTCTAGTTAAGCTAACTTAAGCCTAGTTAGGTGTTGGAGTTGACCCTTGACTCATTCCCCATGAGGTGTCAAGGTTGTTGAGTTGTCTTGAGAGGTGTCCAATCCCTCTTGACACCTCTCCCTTGCATAGAGGAGAGCAACTCACCACCAATACAGGATGAGCAGTCCTCTCCTCAATCCATGGCATCTGATTGCCTATTCTTGTGGCATGATTTTTCTCATCCTCATCCTTTATAATGAGGGTTTGAGCTCATTGCTAATAGTTAGCTAAATACAATCTTATGCATTGTTCATGTTCTTGTTTCTCCCCTCTCAATACCTCTCCCTTGCATAGAGGAGAGCAAATCACCACCACTACAGGATGAGGAGTCCTCTCCTCAATCCATGACATGTGATTTCCTATTCTTATGGCATGAGTTTTCTCATCCTCATCCTTTATAATGAGGGTTTGAGCTCATTGTTAATAGTTAGCTAAATACAATCATATGCATCACTCATTTGGTTGTTTCTCATCTCCTAGATCTTCCTAATTCTAATACAAAGAGACATCAATTTTCTAGGGAAAAAGTTATTTTAGGTAACCTCAAACAAAGACTAGCTTTATGTTTATGAATAATCGAGGACAATAGTCTCTAAATTTACAAAATCATTTAGAATTATTATGTAAACTATAATCAATTTTAATGCATGAATACAAGTGTTCCCTAGATGTTTTTATTACGATGTCTTGAATGAAGCTCAATATTATTCAATAAGAAATGGTGATGAAATGAATATGTAATTGAATGCCTTTAAAAAAATTTACAAAAGATCAAGATTAATTAATGTTTTTTGTTGATTGTATTGTTTGACACAAAAAATTGTGTGGAATTGTATTTCTAGTTGAAATTGATTGCTTCCCTCAAGAAATACATCACTTGATCTTGCAATGCTTGGGTATCTTATATTTTTATTACAACAATTTCATTCAAAGGGTGATAGCCAAAACTAAGGAAAATATATAAACTTTTAATTTTAGTTAGTGTAGCTCCCACTCATGTGTTTACTCCTACCTTATCATGATCTTTCTCATGAAATGATTAGATATACTGAGCTCAATATTATATAATTTAATTATGACAGTATATGCTTTGTTAGTTTACACATCTTCATTGGTCATTATATGTTTCTTCAACTATGTTCTCCATCATTGCATATCATGATTTCCCTTAAGAGTGTAGAACATGTTTATACAAGTATTTTACCAATGGAAGGATGTGGAGGAGAAGACATGGATTCACTTGACCACCCCACTTTGTGTAGTCATTATGCTCAACTTAGTGACATATGAATTTTATAATACATCTATCGCTTAATCCATCATATATTGTTTGGAAAATATGTTGTGTATATATTCCCTATTTCACTAAATTCTAGTTGCAAGATATATTTTATTAATACTTGTGAAAACATGATTTGAATTGGTATAAATTGTGGATCTATATGTTTGTGTGTGTGGTGGTTTTATTATCTCTCATTTTATATTATTTTATTTCAAAATATATGTTTCTAATGTTTGATAAATATTCCCCTTGCTTAAAATTAAAAGGATAATATTTATGCATTAGTGGAAAATGATATTTACAAAATTATTTTATTTTCAAAAATAGAAAATCAAAATATATTTAATTGTCCTTAGACTAAAAGATTAGATTTTAGAAATTTAATTTCTATAGTTTGTAATTTAAATTTAATTTGTTTAATTTTATATTTTTGATTTGATAAGAAGCATTTACAGGGTGTTGTACCCTTAACACAAAAAGACACAAGGGCAATAGATTAGAGTAGCAAGTTCAACAACATAGATAAAACATACTATAGACAACAAATAAATAGTTGTAAAATAGACATGAATAGAGGAAATAACCACAAAATAACAACCCATAGACCCGAGATACTTGAAATTTTTTTCCCATTCCTCCACGAGGAATTTGAAAAATCCATCTTTTGTTGGATAGAACTGGTGTCAATAGAAGTATCATGCTTATTGATATCCTCTTAGATCACCAAAGCCATAGTGATAGTACGTAAGGAAGCTTAATCCTTTCAAGTGTAATCACTTGAGCCATCAAATCATTATAATCTTGGGGTGTTTTCTCATAGTTATGGATTATCTCATCTTTGTGCTCATAAGTGGGGATGGAGTCTAACATGGAGCCCTCCATGATCATTTTATTATGCTCAATAAAATGGTTTGATCCATCAATGAAGTCCTTAACATCCTTCTCCATATAAGCATTGATGTTATCATCTCTTTTATCTTGTTTAGAATCACTTGAAATTTCATTGACAGACACCTTGTTCATCTTCTTAATAGCCAATCTATGGGATCTTCTCATAGTGGCATCCTTAGAACTAACATTATGGTCCATAATCATCATTTTCTCCTAATCAAAAGCATTATTAGTAGCAAAATCCTTCTCTCCATTCTCTAAGTTTTCTTCTTTGACAAAGAAGGTGGGGGACCTCTTCTTCTTTGTATCTAGGGTTTCCTTCATAGCTTGCTTGTAATTTTTAACAATAAAATTTTTAATCTCACAAAGCCTCGTCACTATCATATTTTAGCTCTGAGATTGAATATTTTTGGCCTTCTTGTTAGAATACTTGGCCAAGGGTTTAAGGTTAGATCTAGGAGTGGACTAGTTGGCAAGAGATTTCAACTTATGCTTGGCATTAGGGTTGGTAGCAACCATTTTGCAAGGGTTTTGTGAAGTTTTCTTGGGGGCTGACAATAGGGTTTCAATCACTTTTAGCCATTTTAACAAATACCATATTTAAACATATCAAATTGTATTAATATATTCAAATTACTTGCATAGAAATTTTTTAGGTACAATATAATATTGATATATTAGATTGAGATGTAATTAATGTAAATGTAATTTATTTATTTTTTGAAAGAAAACAATTAGTGAAAATTATTTAATTGTTAGAAAAGTATTACTTTAAAATATTTTTCAAGTGGGAAATTAAAAGAAAACTTTTCTTAAAAGAAAGAAAGATGCTTATATATATTTTTAAAACCATCTCTTTTCTCCTTTGAAATAAAATTCATAGATATATATATATATGCTTCAATTAGGATTATACATTGGAATATGAAGGTTTGAGATTTAGATTTATTTCTAGCAATAAATATTCTTGAAGTTTTATGCTATAAGAGAACCCTATCCTTTGGACCATTGTTGAAATTTTCCAATGGAGGTATTAATCTAGTACTTACAAGAGTAAATTATTTTATTTATTTTAATTTATATGTCTTAATTTTAATTATAATTTTTTTATAAAGAATAAAATTTATGGTAAATTATTCTCAAAATTTTATGTGGGTATAAAATAATGACTCAAGTTAAAAATAGTGATTTTGTGTGAATTAAAATGAAAATGATATATTTAGATTTTGAAAAAAAAAAATAGTTTTTTAGATAAATTTTAAATGTTCAAGACGATGTTGTCAATGGTGAATTTAGAAATAATTATAGTTTACCCTATTTCTTGAAAAAGGAATATTTATATTAAAAAATATTTTTTATTATTATTTATTGGGGGAGAAAGTATCATTTGAGAAATTGTATTCCTGTACCTTAGATAAATGTGCCATGTATTTTTTCCTCTTTTCCCACGTGTTAATTTTGAGCCTTGAATTTAAATAAATGTGAAAACAAAATTAAAGTTAAAATCTTAGTTCATATTACTATATATTGGGAATATTTTTTTTATGTGCAAAATTTAAGTGATATAGATTTGGGTCCCAAATATGTAAAGACTAATTAATTCCCATGTGTTAGGGGTTTTCAATATTAGAACATGACCACAAACTTATTTAAGGTTGGGAAAAAATAGAAAAATATTGAGGTGGGTAGGACATCCATCAAATCTAGCTAGACTAATCTAAAAGGGGGTTTCCCTAAGGTGTTGGGATATACATTACTATAGGAAAAAATATTTACCTTGTTACAAACCATACTCAATGTAATGTACCCCTATTTATGTTATCACGTCATGTTGATATCTTCATTTGTAATATATGATGTGAAATATCTCAAATATAATTTTTGATTGCCATTATTTCTTAAATTCATATATGAGGATTTGATTATTTGAAAAGCTTCAAATATGACATTTGGTAGCCCCCTATATCTAATGTACATATTTAGACATAAGAAAATACCAATAACTACACCACAAAATTAAATGATGTTTATGATTTATTATTTATGGTGTATTAAGGTGATTAAGAGGTTTGAGAATATTTAGATGTGTTCCTATTCAAATAGGTAAATAGAGTCCATGATTCATAAAAAACATGTAATAACTAAAACCACAATGGTATACCTTAACGAAGACATGTTTGAAGACAATATCTATCTATAAGTATACATAAAATAGGTTGTGGACCTATAAATGAGAATAAAATATAAATTTTAGAATTTAATAATATTCTACTTAGTAATCTAAAAATAACCTTGTACATTTATCTATTTTCCATGAGAAGATAAATTTTAAAAAAATTGGAATTATTTTATAGTCTTTTAGATGACCAAATAGGTAATGACACATCCAGAAACATAAATATGTTACATATATTCCATATATTCTCATTAAATTTTTTCTTTATATGTTATTTATGTTTATTATACATTCAAAATGAACCTTGACAATGAATATGCAAAACATCTTTCCCAGGTATTTGTTGCTACAATATTTTATTCTTGTTGGCTCTACGAATACCTTTTTTCAACCTTTATTTTCTAGAAACCCCTAGTCATCTAAGAAAAAAAAAATTGGGACATTATACTCCCATTATAGGTAGAAAATATAAGGTCAATAATTTCCAGCATACAAGAAACCCTCAAGAATTTGTTACCATAGGGAACGATGCTAGAATATATATTAAAACTTACAAATATTAAATTTTTATGACATATAGGATTCCAATACCCATTTAACATTGTTTCTCTTCCAATCACACATAAAATCAAGGCCTAATATGTCTAAATTTACCTTGAAAGAGTGTATAGATTTTATGCATTTGATCGACAACTCACCTTTTATATTAATAATGTGTTAGTTTACAGTCAGTTATGGCATGGTTGAACACAAAAAATATATAAGATATTTCTTAATATCTCATTCCATTAGTTTTAGTGGTTAAATCATCTTATAGTGTTCATAAGTAGTTGAAATAGTCCACCAGGTGAGGGCTTTCTAGTTGAAATGGTGAAAAATGGGTTAGAGGTTCTATCATATGATTTAGGACATAGAGCACACCCACTTTCCAATTTCATTCAAGGATAACCCTAGAGGTCTTGATGCAAAGGAGAAAGAGATATTGCAATAGGGTTGTCCTAGGGCATGATTGTAAACCGATGAGGGGTTCACAACCAAGTTAAGATTTGGAAAGACAAATGAAATGCAAGATGTAACACTAAACCCTAATATGATGCAATGACTTACAAAATGACCTAAAAAAGTATGCAAAACAAGATAGAAAGCTGCAAGATGAAATGTGTGCACTTAGGAATCTAGAGATGACTACAAGGAAGTATGAAATGCTGGAAAATCTAACTTTAATGCTAAGTGGGACTCATTTTCCAAGCTATGTGAATTAGTCCAAAATCTAGCTTTTTGTGCAAGAACATGAATCTATCAAAGGGGTATCTGAATCCACAAAAAATATGAATTTGAACAAAACTAGGACTCATTCACTAGAAGTGGTGAATCAGTCCAGTTAGGGTTTTATAAAACTTTAAGATCTAATTATTCTCTTCTTAGTCTGCTCAATCTGCTTCTTCAAGTTTTTGAATATGAATCTATCAAAATTAACATGTAGGTGTTCTCAAATGTTCTGTAATGCTTGATGACAACTTTGAAACTTTAGGCACTTTCACAAATTTCTCTAATCTTGCTCTTCAATTTTTCTTCAATCTAAACCTACAAATTAGACACTAAAGAGAGGAAAATATGTTACATTTTGTTAGTGGAAAGGGGTTTACATTGGTGAAACCTCTTTTTGGTAATCAAACATTGAAATAGAATGAAATAGGAATGGAGAATGATGAATGAACAAAATGTGATGTTAAAACTCACTAAACCCTAGTAATGAAGTGTTTCAAACTTATATGAGATGACTCTAATAGATGTAGATCTTGACTCTTGCTTGAAGGTGATAGATCTTGAATGAAATGCTAGCTTGAATCATGAAACCCTACATCACAATTGTTATCTCAAAAACAAACATGATGTATGAAATCCTTCACATGATACTTCATGCTTCAATAATGCTCTAAAATGCTTGATAATCTTCCCTTGAATTCTATTGAATGCTCTTGTAGACACTTGAATGCACTTGTGAACTCAAACATACTATATGCATGAATACTTAAATGCTTGGGGTTAAAATGAGTGAAAGAAACTTGTGTTTATACTCAATTATGCAAGGATTCTTGAAATTTAAACACTACAAGCTGACATCAGATCTAGGAGGATAAAATATTTCTAAAATTTTGAATTAATTTTGATTTTGGGCCAAATGGGACTCATTCATCCAAGGTGGTGGATGAGTCCCATTAGGCATAATTTTTGGAACCATTTAAAAAAATGATTAGAAAGGTGTGAAACCAAGTTTGGGACCCAAAAACCTAGGTGGGACTCATTTTCCTAGGGTAGTGAATGAGTCCCAGACCACTAAATCTAGGCCACACAAGACAAAAACATCTGAATTATGATTGGGTACGAATTTGTGTCAGGATTATCCTTAGAAAGATGCATTAAATGAGGTTTGTGGATGCAAAATAAGGCCAATTAAAGCATAAAGAAGCCCAATTATTAAATAAACCCTAAAAAAGTGTGAAAGTGTGTCACAACACTTTACAACACTCCAAATAAGGCACTAATAATCCTATTCTATTCACAAGGGCCCAAGACTTAATGTGAATGTGTTAGACATATTACAACACTAAATCAAGGTCGAGTTAGGGGGGAACTTTTTCTATCATTACATCTAGCCCCCACTTTATTAAGAGGAACTTTCTTCCAAATCACACTAAAGTAGACCAAATGCACCAATGCTATTAAGATAGAATGGAAATGATTAAGAGGGGTTCTAATGCACCAATGATGGTAAGATAGGATGACTATGATAAAGAGGGTTGTGCAAGCCCCCAGGACCAAGATCCTATGGAAAAAAAACATAAGAACAAAAGAAAAGACATGAAAATAATATAAAGATCAACAACAAGGCATAAGAGTGCACTATCAAAAGCATAAAGAAAATGAAAAAACATGCAAGAGAAATGGGTAGATTAATTTTTTACCATTTTTCCATTGTGATGTGGATCAAATCTAGGATGTTTTTTGTAGAAAAAAAATCCATACTCACTCTAAGGAAACAAAAATCTAGGATATCCACTAGGTGAGAAGTCCAAGAAGGTGAGACACACACACTCATGGCTAGTATGCGCTCACGCAAACATGCAATTGGCTAATGGAAATTCATGTCCGTGTTTAGTTTCCCATCAAAACCACACCAAAGTTATACCTCTTGATAACTTAGATAAGGTGCCATGCAACAAATAGTTTTTGAGCTTCATGAGACAAGCAAAGCTTTGTATGCTTGGAGCTCATTAACTGACAAGATGGCTCCACAAGCATGCAAGCTATATTATGCAAGGTGCCTAAATAACTAAAAATTCAAATGCAACAATAAGGAACATTCAAGGGAGTCTTGATTAGTTCATATAAGGTCTTAACTTAGGAAACATTGTGCCTAATGCTTCCAAGAGAGGACCAATCAAATAATATAAAATTAACAACTTAGGGGATGGAGTGTGTCCCATCAAGGCACTAAGTGGAATGCAATATGCTAAGAGAGATCATGCTCTTGAAGAACACCACAACCAATGTCATCCACAAAGCGAAAGATGCATCATATAAAGTAAAAAGACTACACCATGAAACATGGAAAGAAAAATAAAAAAGAATAATGCCAATGTATGCCTCCACTTTAAAGAAATTTATAAACACCATACTGTGAGAAATTACTTTAAAGTAGAAAATGGTAAATGCAAACAGGTATGTGCAGGACCATCATGGAAAAAATAGGCCCTTAAGTAGCAAAAAATTCAAAAAAAATAGAGTTAGGCAACTTGCCATAAAAATTTGAATAATTTATCTATATTATTTCAAAAATATGTAAGAATAGGATCTGTAGAAAATTGAATGAAGTTTCTAAACTAATAGGTTTTAAAAAAAATAAAAATCTATTTAGTGAAAATTTGAAATTTCAATGCAGTGGTACTTCAATTTCAGGGAAAAAAATAAGTACGTGTCTATATGACCACCCTAACCACAATAAAATGATAATATTATTTTATAAGATTTTGGATATAAGTAGAGGACTCATGCCCCAATGTGATGCATATTTTTTTGTAATTTTTTTCCAAGTAAATAATTAATTATGAATTTTTTATTAAATTTTTTTTAAAAATATAAAAACTCGTATGTCTGACAACCTTAACTTGGTAAAAACTTCATAAAATTCAATTTTTCCTTTTTTAATCCTATATTATGTGAAGCATAGAATGTGATGCATGTTTGGATTCAAAATGTGATACGTTTGAAAGTTATAAGATGTTTTTCAATCAACTTATCAATTAGGACTTTAGTTGTAATTTGAATAGAAAATAAATAATAATTACTTATTAAATTCAAAGTAAAGAATAATTTATATCAGTGGAAAATTGAGAATCTCCTTTAAAAACCCTTTTTCGTTTCATCAATTTTGGGTAAAAAAATAGTCGTCAGGCACATACCCATCATATTGCCACTTTTTGGCCCATCATGATCCTGCACATACACAAACAATAAATAAGACATGAGAGATAACTTGGAAAGCCATATTACAAGTCATATGTTTCCAAATAAATCTATGTCATTCAAAATAAAAACAGGGGTTTCCCCCAAGATAAAACTCCAAACACACATGGGTATGTGCAAGATCATGATGGGCCAAAAAGTGGCAATATGATGGGTATGTGGCTTACGACTATTTTTTTACCCAAGATTGATGAAACGAAAAGGGTTTTTAAAGGATATTCTCATAATTTCACTAATATAAATTATGATTTACTTTGAATTTAATAAGTAATTATTATTCATTTTCTATTCAAATTACGACTAAAGTCTTGATTGATAGGCTGATTGAAAAACATCTATAGCCTTCAAATGGTATCACATTTTTTGAATCCAAAACATGTGTCACATTTTATGCTTCGTATACTATAGGATTAAATAAATAAAAAATGAATTTCAAGAAGTTTTGACCAAGTTAAGGTGGTCAAACATACAAGTTTTTATATTCTTTTAAAAGTTGTAATAAAAAAATCATAATTAATTATTTACTTGGAAAAAAATTACAAAAAAATATGCATCACATCAGGGAATGAGTCCTTTACTTATATCTAAAATATTATAAAAACTATTATCATTTTATTGTTATTAGGAATGATCCCACTTTATTTCTACTTTACTGGGGGAATTTAGAATTACAAACACGTAATTTCAAATTTTCCTCTTTCAGTTTTTTTAAAACAAACCTAGTATTTTAGAAACTACATTCAATTTGCTATAGATTTAGATATTCTTACATATTTTTTAAATAATATAGATAACTTATTAAAAAAATTATGTCAAGTTGCCTAACTCTGATTTTTTTTAATTTTTTGCCACTTAAGGGCCTGTTTTTTCCATGATTCTGCACATACCCACAAAAGGGATATACGGATTTGGGGTGAGTATGTTCTTGCTATAATGTTTTAGACAGCTCAGAATTATCGTCATTCCCAAAATACAAATAGAACTAGAAGAATGACATAAAGAGAGTGAAAATAAAGAAAAATCTTTCAAGTCAACATGGAAGAGAAATTAGTGTCTCGACATCTTGCATCATCCCCAAAAGGAAAGCACAAGACAAATGAAAAGATAAAGGCGAGATTTTGGGTAAACATGGAAGAGACATGAATGTCTCGGTGCCTTGTGTCATCCCCAAAAGGAAAATACAAGACAAATGGAAATATAAAAGGAAAAGCATTTGAGTCAACATGGAAGAGACATGAATGTCTCAATGCCTTCATCATCCCCAAAATGAACATCATCCCCAAAAGGAAAACAAAAGATAAATGAAAAAAATAAAAGGAAAAGATAAAATATTTACAACATAAAGAAGAATCAAGGAACAAATAGAGGAATTTCACAAAGAGAGAGGGATACATCAAACAAAACAATACGGGAGATCACATTGCACACATGTAATCACTTAAAAGAAAAATAAAAAGAAATAATGCAAAGAAACTAGTAAGGCACATTCGATTCAACCTAAAGTAGGTCATCCACATCCCAATATTAGTCTATATAAATGAAAGGTGGAAAACTAGCCTAAGGGACAACAAAAAATGCATTACTATGAGAAGGCTATCTACCTCTTTCCCACAATGAGTCTAAGACAAGAATGAGCCAAGGTAGGTGATGGCAAAGATCATCTAATGGTGAGAATACAAAATTATACAACTATTACATGACAGGGGGTGAAAAGGGTCCCGCTTTAAGGGGCTATATTTATAATATCGAGCCTTTTGATTAGTTGTTGTAAAGTATGAAACTCATTGGTGCTATGGCTAATCATTCTATTGTATCAGTAGTTTGATGTGCATTTTTTCTTAGGATTTGGTTTCCAGTCTTCTCTTATGGGGGTTAATGTAATCAATCCTCTATTTAAGAGTATTTGCAAATTCCTTTCAATGTCAGTTGGTGGGTAAGGGAATTGTAGTTTCTTGAGTTTGTGAGGTCTTTTACATTTGCTAGATTCACCAACTTTTGTAGTTGACTATTGAGGAGGAGGACCTAAGGTCATCCTATCATCCTTGTCACTATTATGAATCATTGGTTGTTCTTTAGGAAAAAGGACATTCATATCCAGACGAGGATCTTGATATCCTATGCCTTTAGTGCTTTCAATTGGTATTTTCTCTAAGAGTTGATGAATTTCATGTTCACTTGTTGTATTACATCATTTTTTTCTCAAGATTGTAAAGTATTTTCCATATGTCTCTTCAAGGTTGATAGGAGTGTCTATCACTTTGTTAACATATAATGGTTGAGTATTTTCTTGCTTAGAGGAATTAGGTTCACCTACTAGAGGGAACTTATAAAGGTTCAATTCTTGTCTTAGTTTCAGGGTGTAAGTAACCAAAAATTTAAATAGGTGGCATTATATGGGGTGTTGGTTTTTCCATTGATACGTGAAAGGATGCATTAACTTCAAGGTTATTAATACAATCATTCTAGAACTTATTCATGCTATCATCATCTTCTCCAATGATGTCAACATCATGAGGAGGACATACATTAGGAGTTGAGGGAGCACGAGTCAGTTCAATTTCATTGGGATGATTTCCAAAAGCACAACATGACACATCCACTAAGGATTTCAAGGACATCCAAAGCTTACCAAAACACATATCCATGATGAAAATTTCAAATTCGAGACTATGCAATAGTGTGAAATGCAATGGTCTAGATGCAATTTTGAATTTAAGTAATGCACAAGATGAACTAATTTAAACTAGTTGCAATGAATTGAATGAAACAAAAATCCTATAAACTAGAACAAAAAGGTGTCGACAACAAATAGGAGCATAGAAACAGTGCTTTAAATGTTGAAAAATGCAATGTAGAATCTGCATTGGGACAAATTCACCCAAGGTAGTGAATGAGTCCCAATGGGGGATTTTTTCAAAAATTTCAGAAATTTTTAATTTATTTTTATGCCTTTTATGTTATATGATCTGAAAACTAAGTGAAAATGTAGATTTTGTTTGATTTTTAATGAAATTAGCTGTAAAAATGCAAGCTATATTAACTTTCATTGATGCAAAATTAGAAACACTAGAATGTCAATTAACTAATGTAAATCCTAATGCAATGTTAATGCAAGCAAGATCTAGGATGACGATGCACAACAAATCAGAATTATAATGTTATAAATGCAGGTTCACCAAAATGAAAAGATGAAAAATGGGTTAGAGGTCCTATCATATGATTTAAGACATAGAGCACACCCACTTTCCGATTTCATGAACAAGGATGACCCTAGAGATCTCGATGCAAAGGAGAAAGAGATATTGCAATAGGGTTGTCCTAGGGGATGATTGTAAACTAATGAGGGGTTCACCACCAAGTTGATACTTGGAAAGAAAAATGAAATGCAAGATGTAACACTAAAACCTAATATGATGCAATGACTTACAAAATGACCTAGAAAAGTATGCAAAACAAGACAGAAAGTTGCAAGATGAAATGTGCGCACCTAGGAATCTAGAGATGACTTGAAGGAGATCTAATATGTTGGAAATTTTGACTTTAATGCTCAGTGGGACTCATTTTCCAAGCTAGGAAAATCAGTACAAAATATAGGTCTCTATGTGGGAACAGGAATCTAGCAAATGGGTATCCAAATTTGTAAAAATCTAAATTTTGACCAAAACTAGGACTCATTCACCTAAAGTGGCGAATCAATCTAGTTAGAGTTTTTTGAAACTTCAAGATCTGAATTTTCTCTTCTCAATCTTCTTAATCTACTTCTTCATGTATATAGATCTGAATATATGCAAATCAACTTGTACGTGTTCTCCAATATTCTCCAATGCTTGATGAAAACTTTGAAAATTTTAGTAACTTTGATAGCTTTCTCCAATCTTTCTCTTCAATGTTTCTTCAATTTAAACCTAAAAATTAAAAACTAAAGAGGGAAAAATATTGTTTTGTTAGTGGAAATGGGTTTTCATTTGTCAAACCCCATTTTGGTAATCAAACCTTGAAATAGAATGAAGTAGGAATGGAGAATGATGAATGAACAAAATGTGATGTTACAACTCACCAAAACCTAGTAATGAAGTGTTGCAAACATGTATCAGATGGCTCCAATGGATGTAGATCTGGACTCTTGCTTGAAGGTGATAGATCTTGAATGGAATGCTATCTTGAATCATGAAACCCTACATCACAATTGTTAGCTCAAAAAGAAACATGATACATAAAATTATTGACATGATACTTGATGCTTGAATAATGCTCTAAAATGCATGATAATTTTCCCTTGAATTCTCTTGAATGCTCTTATGAACTCAAAATAACTATATCCATGAATACCTGAATGTTTGGGGTTGAAATGAGTGAAAGAAAATTGTATTTATACTTAATTATGCAAGGATTCCTAAAATTACAACAATACAACCGACATCAGATCTAGGAGGGTAAAAATCATGCCAAAAATTTGAATTAATTTTGAATTTGGGCCAAACGAGACTCATTCACCCAAGATGGCGAATGAGTCCCATTAGGCATAATTTTTGGGACCATTTTAAAAAATGATTAGAAACGTGTGAAACCAAGTTTGAGACCCAAAAACCTAGGTGGGACTCTTTTTCCCAAGGTGACAAATGAGTCCCAGATCACTAAATCTAGGCCACACAAGCCAAAAACACCTGAATTATGATTGGGTACTGATTTGTGTTAGGATTATCCTCAAAAATATGCATTAAATGAGGCTTGTGGATGTAAAATAATCGAATTAAAGCATAAAGGAGCCCAATTATTAAATAAAACTCTATAAAAGTGTGAAAGTATGTCACAACACTTTATACCACTCCAAATAAGGCAAAAATAAGCTCATTTGATTCAAACAAGCCCAAGACCTAATTTGAATATGTTAGATACATTACAACACTAAATTGAGGCCAAGTTAGAGGGTTCTTTTTATGTCATTATACTAGCTAATGTATTCAAGGGTAGGCTTTTAATTCTATGACTCCTAGATATTTTTTTAAGGTGGGACAAAAGAAAAAAATAGAAAAGAGCAAGGAGGTGAAAATTCTATAGTCGAGATGAAATAACACAGACAAATAAAATATTAGGTGATAAGGCTTCAAGGATCATGTCGAGTGGTCTAGGTAAAGGTGAAAGATTCAACATGGGGCTAGGTAATGCAAGGTAGCTATAGACACTAAAATTATTTACCTAACCTAATAATGATCATATAATTTCTTAAGCATAGTATTAATTAATCACCATTTGTATTAGAAACTAGGAGATCTAGGAGATAAAAGACAAGAACAAATGAATAATATATAAGCTTTTTTATAGATGAACCAAATTACAATGAGTAAAAATCCTTTCTTATATAGGAAATGATTAGGAAATCCACTTGTCAGATGAATTGATGAATTCCCCATGAAATGGCACAAATGATTAGAAAGTGTCTTCTAGGTGTCCACCTTATGATAACTTGGAGTGTGCAAACCAAAAATATCTATGACCAAGTTATAAAACTTATGTTCCAAGTGATGAGTGACCTTGAGGTGAGATGGAAAGACTTCCAACCTCAAAAGGTGTGTACATAAGGTTAACCAAATAACTTGGTAACTTCTACAGTTCTAAAAGGTGTACATTTGGTTACACAAGATGTTGTCTAACATCATCAACCTATATATACTTAAGTATAGTGAATAGATTAAATATTCACACTAACAATCCTCCTTAAGTGATACT
Organism: Sequoia sempervirens; assembly: GCA_007258455.2. NCBI lineage: Eukaryota > Viridiplantae > Streptophyta > Pinopsida > Cupressales > Cupressaceae > Sequoia > Sequoia sempervirens. The sequence continues at coordinate 96,556,461 of VDFB02379711.1, forward strand.
TGGGGAGATCACAAAAGTGCAATATAAATATAAATGGGTCTCAACTAGAGGTCATGTTAGGCACCCATGTACAATACATTATTCTACAAAAGGAGAAAAAGGAGAAAACCTTGTGGGAACAAAAATCCTCTCAAAAATGGAGAATTATAAGGATTTAACACCTTATAAAATATTTCCCTTGATTAGAGGAACATTATGATGAAGTCCTAAATAATTTCAAAGTTTTCTATTGGAATGAATGAACCTCCAATAAATTTGAATCAAGATGAAAGATACAAATATTGCATGAGTGAATTGGTGAATACTACTTAACCGATGTATACAATGTTGATCACTCTGTGAAGTTGATAATACAAATAGTACTATGATAAGCAGTACTAGAATCTCACACTATAATCTAGTAAATCAATCCCCCATACGAGAGATCAAGATATAAGGTTCATGAGGCCTCTCAAGAAAGAATATTTCTCAACTGCTTTATTGAAAGAAGTATTAGTATAATACTAGCATAGTACCCCTTAATGCTAAGAGAATATAAGTAGACTAACTATGATCCACAGTGTGTAATAAATTTAGCGATAGAGAAGGTGTGACCAAAGCACACTCACATGAGGTGAGAATCACAAGAATACATGTTGTAATAGCATAGCCCCCCATTACGCTTTATAATTTAGCGTATGTAGAATAATTTCATAAATTCCCTCCCTAAAAAATAAACATTCAGTTTTGTGGAAATTTATGTGTTCATTTAGAAACTTATTTTCTAGTTGAGTTTTACAAGTTTATTGTCATGAGGTTGATTAAGAAGACAAGATTAAGGTCTTGCAAACCTAAAAAGAAAATAAAAGAATATGAAGATGTGCATTCCACATGTGGACATCTTGACCACTATACTCTTGTACCATTAATCTATTGTAAGCTATGAGCTCATTATGCTATTCTTTTTATCCAACATTATGTGTAGCTAATGTCCAGACTTCTTATACAAATATGGTGCAACTTAGGATGACTTCAAGGAATTACGTGATTGGAAATAACTACTACCTAAAATCCAAGAAAGAAAGAGAATCCATAGTTAAAACTATAGAAGGAATTGGTTTTAGTGGGGAGATATGTCCTAGTGATATTGAGACTTTTAGTAGTGCTTTTTCATGCATCAAAGTAGAGAGAAATAAAATGTAGGAAGCAATCAAGTTCATACCTCCTGTTTCACCAGCCAAGTATGATCCTTTACCACACTCAAGGGATATACCCATAGAGTGGAGTGTTATTCCACCAATGATTAGAAGGGAACCTCACATACCCTTGTCTCCTAAACTTATAGCAATCTTATCTAATAGTGAGTTAGAGGGGTATGTTACCCACAACTATGTTTTTGAAAGTGAATCTTAGGGATATACTCCACTCGAATATTATGAGTAGTCATCTTATGTAAATATATGTAATAAAGGATGATTGAAATCCTTATGATTATAATATAGGAAAAATAAATTAGCAAAAAATTGTGCAAAATTTCTCTTGTCTACTTTACTTAATGTGAATGGTTGAGTGTTGAAATCTTTAAATTTTTTTAAATAAACCTTTTTAGGAGCTAATTGTAAATGAAACCTCTAGGTGGGATACTTTTTATGATAATGGTTCGAACAAGAACTAACCCCTGGGTAGTCATGAAATGGGTCAACCCATAATTTTTTTAGGTGGTCCTCCTTACATCTCCAAACTAGAAAATAGGAATATAGTGGCACTAGTATTGGGATACACTACATAGTGGATATAGTTTTTTGTAAGGTAATTCTTAATCTTCCAATCATCAATTCAACATTTTAGGGAAAGTCATCTTAGCCTTGTAGAGCTAGAAATGAAGGACTTCTTACTCACCTAAATATTTGGTCCTTATCTACCTAACCTAAAGATAGGATTGTAGTATTTTTCCTAGGCTCGACACACTTGGCACCTAGAATATTATAAGACCTTAGGGATTTGAGTCTTATAACTTAGGTGACCAAGTAAACCTAAAATTTTATGTGACAAAAAGAATATTATTTTTCAATACAATTTTATTTGTAGCATGGTAGATGATGAGAGGGTGATGTTGGAGATGGTTGAATTTCTGTTAAATATTTTAAATTTATTAATAAATTTGTACTGAGTCTTTACACCTCTTAGCCTAAATTAGTTAGGCTTTAGTGTTTGTGGGTTTCACTTTTTCTCTCTGAAGCTTTTCAACAAGTGGGAGAATTCCAAAAGAAGGTGTTTCAACCTTGCATTGATAATTTTTTTCTTGATATATTTTATAATCACTTTCTATTTAATTTTTGAATAATTTTTCTTCTTGTCACATAGATGGAATCCCATTTAGAGGATGACTAGATTTTGTATTTAGTAAATATTTGGATTCATATGAGAAGGTAGGCACCCCACTTTGAGGTGGAATATTTTAGGTATTTGTAGTGTGTGTAATATCATCATGAAGGGAGTTACATATAATGGATTCTAGGAAATGTTAGAGCACATATTGAAGAAAATTAAATTGTAATATTGACTAAAACTATGAGGTGATTGTTACACATTCCATGGAGCATCTTTTTAAATGTTGAATGAGAAAAAAATTTGGTTCCCACATTTGGGTGGTCCAATATGAAAGGTTATTACAATGTGAGATGTGTAAGGAATATTCTAAAAATATCTAAGAAGACCTATAGCTAGGAGGGGTGTTAGCATTTGAAATAAATAATTTGGGTGTCATACCTCTTATGTGTTTGAAAATTATTTTTCCAAATCATCATGGTTTCTAGTTTGTACATAATCTATTCATTTCTTGCTTGGAGTTGAATTTTGTATGGTTCATTTACAAGTATTGTTAGGCCACTGAATATATTGCAGTTTTACATGTTGGGGATACTCCTATAATATTTTACTCTATAAAATAATTTTATTCATTGAGTTTACTTAATACTATTTTTTCCAACTTTGGCATGCTATTTTTTTCTCTTGAGATGATTCTTCTCCTAAAAGGGGGTTTTCAACATTAATTTGTGTTATTTTAAATTGCTTATTTTATTTGTATATATATTTCTACTTTCTATAATTGAAAATATTTAAAAATTTTCACAATACTCTACTCAATAGATTATTGTAATAAGCATTTTCCTTACCTTTATTCGTTTCATTAACAACATCTATAATATTTCTTCTAGTAATACTTTCTAGATGGTATGTGTTCTCTTTTTGATAAACAATAATAAATTTTCAAAATGAGTGAAACTTATCAATCTCAATTCTATTTATATAATTTATATTATATTTTCTATGCTTGTCACCCTTCAAGTCATTTAAAAGTTGTTGCAAGTCACTAATATGCATGCTACTATTATCATTTAACTTGTTACATGTGTATTTCTAAATTTCTATGCTACAACATTTATCCTACTTGTTTGGACCTAAATTGTTTTTCTTATGAATTATAGGTAGCTAGGCATAAGCCTAACATTATATTTTAATCCCCTACATATAATGCTTGTGCTATTAATATGTGGGAATCAATTTGGGTAATTTTTAGTTGTGAGTACATTTATCAGATTGGATCATAATCATTAATACATATTGAGTAATCTTAATATCTACAATTTTTTTTTATTTGAAGAATATTTCTAACATAGTCTTAACTAGTCAACTTATATGTAATTTTCAGTAATCATAATGAAATGTACTTTGCCAAAAGATGACCACTTAGAATTATAATAGTTAACTTCAATATCTGAGCATTAGTTATAGGAAGTGTTTAATGAAGGAAGATTATTATTTTACTTAACATAATTTGGACAAAGTAAAATAAGAAGTAATCATATGAAAATATTTAACCTTGTGATCATATTCAAATGAGTCTAGTACTCCTAAACAAATAAGATTATACATATATTTAAGAAATTTAAAATATAATGTATTTTAATGTAGCTTTTAAAAATAACTAAATTTAATTACTAAATAATTTTAAAATAAAAATTAAGAACATTACAATCTTAAAATAAATTTTCAAAATTTCTCTAAAAATTAAAATAGAAAAACAAAAATATATTTAAAAATATTTTTTTATTTTTTATTTTTATTTTTATAAAAAAAATCACTTTGTTGTCCAAAGATAAATTGTCAAAAGTAATTCTTAGAAAATGTCTGAAATATATCCTTATCTTCATTTCAATCTTAACTTTGGAAATAAACTTGTTTATGTTAAAATCTCTATGAAAGTACTGTGGAGAAGTAGGTAGGATAATACTTTATCAACAAAACTCATAAGAAAATAATAGTTGCTTGAAAACAATTGAAGATGGCATCTCAAACTAACTGGTCGGCTGTGATGTACGATTCAACAAAAGCGAAAGGTCAAGATGAAGATCAGATTACATTATGTTTTTTTTTCATTACGTACAGGTTATATTGTATGCGAACAAAATAATTCCATAATCAGTAGCTGACTATATGACATTTTTCTGTTGGCAAACGTTTGGCATCACTATACTCCACTTAAGGATGATCGGTAGGGAATTAAATGAGGAGGAGGAATCCAAAGGCTAAGTTTCAGATGCACAGTGTTAAAATATAAAAGAATTGCCAGAACTTCAAATTTTCAATTAACAGCTCATATCGTTAACTACAGGTCATCGAGAAAATAAATTTCAATTATTCTCTTGATCTCAACACAGTCCACAATATGGTTTTATATGTTTTTAAGCGTCTTCTTTATTTTTCTAAGCATATAGAAACCAAGATTTATTTCCTATTCCTTAGCCAAGGAAAGCAAAAATTATGTCATTTGCTTAGTTCATCACCGAACTAAAACCAAAAAAACGTGGATAGATTTCAACAAGAAGTTAACAGAGTTCCCGGGTAGCTTCTGTTACTCCATTCTTTCACGTCAAGTAAGCAGCCCACACCAAATTGAAGATTTCTCTATCGGATACCTTCTATTACACCATTCCTTCACGTCAAGTAATCATTCCACACCAAATTAACGTGTCTCTAATGTTTATAAATACACACGAACAAGTCTCGTCTTCCTTGAGCATAGAATTGCAGCAACTTGCTTTCGGTAGTAACAGTTGTGGTGAGAAATCAATATTGCGAGAATGAAAAAGGCTGGAGCAGTACTGTTTATTGTCATGATTCAGGTGGCGACCACCATGCCACTAATAATGGCGAGTTGCCCACTTGACGCTGCGAAGCTCGGAGCCTGTGTTGATGCGCTTAATGGTCTTGTACAAGTAGGCGCTGGAGATCCTGTAGTCAACCGATGCTACCCTGTGATTGAAGGAGTTTTGGCATTAGAGGCAGCACTGTGTTATTGCTCAACGATTAGGGCCAAACTTCTCAACCTTAATATCCTTCTTCCATTGGCACTCCAGCTTATTGCAGCCTGTGGAAAGACCCTTCCTCCAAGCTTCAAATGCCCTCCTCAGTAACCTATTTGTGATTACCGAAAGTATTAATATAATCTAGTTTGCCCGTCAGTGACATGCTTATTCTTCCCTATTCTATGTTCTTACCGTGTATTTCAGTGCGTTTTACATGAATACAAAATGTTGGAAGGGTGACGCTTTCCAACATAATGTTGACCTCGTATATTTGAGGTCCGTCAAGATATGACTTTCCAAACAGTAACCGTTGAAATGCCTTAGATTGTACTTATTATTATTGAATGAAGTGGTGGCATAATAAATATTCACCAGATTTGTTTAAATAAAGCATCATGGTTGTATTTTGGTATTCCCTTTCGTGATGGTTTGGGTGAATATTTATGAGTAGAAGTATTTAAATGTGTTGACCTGGTTGATAAAGTATAGATATTTATATATTTTTTTGGTTAAAAATATATGTTTATATTTTTTTGGTTATTCTTTATATCATTTGTTTGAAAGGGTTATAAATATTTGTGTGTTTCAATTATTACTAGAACTTCTACATTTTGTTATAGAGTTTTGAGAATTTCATAGTTGTGATAATTTAAGAGATTTATCTAAGTTTATAAGAATGGAGCACTTTTAGAATTTTGTTTTATTCACTCATGTTAATGATCATTTTCAAAGATGTTCAAGAATTTCACAATAAGTATTAGCTGTGAGAACTTGGATGAATTTATAATTATCTTATCAAGTAATGCATAGATTGAATAACACTATAAGTTTACAATAATAAGTGCTCCATTAAGTAAGAAGGCATTTGGTCACAAATTACATAGCAACATTTTGAATTGGCCACCAAAGAAGAACCACTATATTCAAATGATCCTTGTCAAGGCATGTAATAGTATTTTATAAGACATGTACTAGTATTTATAGTATTCAACACGCTAATGACTATTTTAAAAAATGTTAATTAGCTTTCCTTGTCAAAGATAGCCACTTTTATACATGAGAGTGCCTTGAATTTGATCATGGACACATCCCCTCTTAATAAGATGTGGTAATGGGGCACACAAGGACTAACCTAAACTCATATAATCTTATCTTGACCTAACCAAGGAGAAGGAAAAGGGGAAAAAGTAAGGAAATGAAGGAAGATGGCGAGATAGCAAGAAAGAAGAAGAGGAAACAAGAATAATTAATGAAAATTACTTTCCACTCTTGGAATAACTATGAGCTTTAAATATAAACAAACTAAAACCACTCACATTGTCATCACTCCAAACCCAAAATAGAAGCATGAGTGATGTAATAGTCTAATGAAATTATAGAAATAAATTATTGTCTACTAATGAGAAAGAAATTAAAATAACCACTAAATTACATATTTAAGCTATATCCAAATAATTTATTAACACAAACACATTAAGATAAAAATATCATGTATAACGAAAAAATTGAAAGAGATAAAATGATTATACAAATAGAGATAGAATTAAAAATACTCTTGACTTATTTAATTTCATAGGAGAAATCTTATTTATATCCTCTTCACAACTTGTTCCTATCTTTTCCATTAAGGAAAAATTTAGTCTCGATAATGATATACAACCTATGTACATACACCTAGAAAATAAGTGAGGCACATTATTAAATGTTAAAATCTATAGATTTCTAGAGCATTCACCAATATTAAATATAGGAATTAAATCTTTGAAGGCTTGAGAAACATTATGGTCACCTTATATAAATAGATTTGGCTTATTACAAGGCTCATAATGCATATAAGTAGCATATACATGTCTTAAAATGCCATGATTATGTATTTCTCAAACATAGGATGTAGTTGATGATTTTCACCATCATAATATTTGACATATTTAGTCTTTTTAATCATTCTTCCATCGTTTGTAAACTCTTAAAGTGATTAGGTTCATACTTGATATATTTCCTTAAGGAACCTACCACTAGAAAAAATATATCAAATTCCTCTATGATAACAACTAATATGTTATGCCAATGGGATATGGTTTTCTCATGTTATACACCTAATGGTTTAGGCTTCATGTCCTTAAACTATACAAGCTAGTCATGAACCTAATCACATGACTGATATATTTTTTATTGATCAAGAATGTAAGGAAGATTTATGTTCATATCTATTATGAGTCAAAATTGATAGAAAATATTTGTGAAAATTTATGTGATAAAATGCAATGATAATACCAATAGTCAAATTTAATCGCACTATGAAACACGATAGCCTTTGAAATGAAAAACCTTTTCATCAAAATATAAGCCAGTCATATTAGTGTAACACATAAAATCATGTTCTATAGGCATGAAGATTAAGATGGATGACCTTATTTAATAGATGAGGAAGAGGAGAAGCTAGATAAGAATCAAAATTAAAATAGGTTGGAATAATGTAATGAGAATGTCAACATAGTACCCTAGAAAGATCCCACAATACAATAGCTTATACAAACACACAATATTCTTTTTCTATAAAACAAGAATGCAATACAAATGGCACATCAATATCACTAAATATGCTTACAAAACCTTCCAACTACACTACTAGGGGTTATATGTTGGGTTGCAAGGCTCAGAACCTTGCAACACTCAAAACCACAACACTCCTAAGATATGAGGAAAGGGTCTTTCAGTACTGCTAAACAAAACCAAAATGGTTCACATCAGGTTCACCAAAATGTAGAAGAGGGGGACCAACCAGACCAAGGCTACAAGTAATGGAGAGAAGAGGGCTACCCTAATATATCTTTATATAGAAAAGTGTTTTAGGTGAAGGATGGAGAATGAGGAGCACTCTCAAGTGCTTTTGTCACTCTACTAACGTAAGCCATTTGATGGGGCTAAATGAGAAAACATTTGGAACCTAAACTATACCTCAAATAGCTCTCTGCCAAAGGATAACACAAGGGATGATAGCGCGTTGCACTAGCGTCTCACTAGGGTACTAGCATCTGTACAGATAGAAAGTATGAAGGCACAATAAAATTCACAAAAAAACCTACTAACTACTTAGTGGTTCAAGTTTAAAGCACTGACATAGATGATAATAAACATAATAAACAAGATAACCAGAAAAGTGACGTAGAAGATGATAAAAGTGAAGGTGACAGAGACCAACTCATGAGAAGTCCAACTCACCAACAAACTCCACATGAACGTGTACCTATACAAAGCCAAGAGAGGAAAAATGTTGGGTCTATATAGGGTTTTTCAATAGTCAGACCCTCGCTTTGGTGTTTCCACCTCCACAGATAGCCAAAAAAGTCATGAGATAGAAAATATAATAAAGAGAACAATAGAAAAGATACCAAATGGTAGCAATAACACTATGCTAGATAAACCAAGTGACAATATTATGAAAATGAAGAAATGAAATAATATCACCTTCTCAATCAATGTGCCCTCAAGCACGTAGAGGAGGATTCAAGCTTGGTTAGGTCTATGCTACTACAACAATGAAGAAGCAATCCCATTGGACACCAAGTCATAGCAGCTCCAATGGTGGAAAGCATGTAATACACAATAGAGAAGTTGTGTAAAAGCTCAAGAATTGTGATGCAAGATAAAATTAATGTGTAGAAGCTCAAGAGAATTGCTAAGAGGATGGAATGAAGTTAAAAGATAGGCATTTGAAAAGGAATTAGGAGGGAAAGAGTTGTTCTTAGGTTGGCAGGAAGGCATAGAGGTGTTACTCTTCATCACTAATGGAGAACGTAACATCTCTACGAATTTCAGAGGCAGGAATCTATCAAGGATGGTAGTGCACCACATAGACATCCATGTGTCGCACACTCATCCCTAATGAAAATTCCCCCACCAACACAAAGGAAAAGCTCTACGTGGATGCATTGTAGTTAGGTGATGTGGAATTTCTTAGTCAGATTTGATTTTTCCCAAGTAGAGGGTGTAAAAGGGGAATTTGCAAGATGGGTGCAAATTCACTCCTATACACACCAAAATAAGAAAATCCTATATCTTGAACACAACAAGAACAAACATGTTCAATGGATATTTTGATTAGACCTTCTATTGTGATTAAGTTAGATGATGATAATGAAATTGCAAAAATTGATAAGGAAGTTCATAAAGAGTTAAATTTATTATTTTCCTCTTCCATGAGCTTAATTGATAACAATCATAATGATCCTCTTAAAAAGAGTGATTGACCATGTGCTAAACTTGGTGAGTGCCCTAGTGTGGCACTTGATGTTGTCCCTTTGGCTAGTTTTCCACCTCCCCATATAATGAACAAGATTGGGATGCAAAAAACCTGCTATAGGTTGACTCACATGTGCCTTACTAGTCTTGTCTTTGTTTCTTTTTCATGTTCTTTATATGATTTCATATGGATAATTTGATCCCCTGTACTGTTCTATTTGATGTGTCTTCATGTTTATTCCTTTATTTGTAGCTTCATTATTCTATATGTTGTAAACCCTTTTATCTTTTCTTTTGTCTTGTTTTTTCCTTTTGGGGATGACACAAGGTGTTGAGACATTTAGGTCTCTTCCATGTGGACCCAAAATCTTTTTTTGGTTTTTTCTCTCTATTTGTCATTCTTCCAATTCTATGAGTATTTTGGGAATGATGACATTTGTGAGCACTACAATATCATTATAGTAAAGACATACACTGACCCTGAATTTTTGGATCCCTTATGTAATTTTGGGATTTCATTTTGGGGGAAATCCCTTCCTTTTTCATGGCATAGGTTCATTTGGAAACATATGTTTGACATAGGGATTTCAAAATAATCTCTCATGTCTTGTTTAGCATTTATCATTTTCTGTACTTTAAAGTAATTTCTCAAAGCATGGTGTTAGAAATTTATTTAAAGTACGGGCATGCATTGGCATCATCATTTTGGAGATCTTGGGCTATATTATTATGTTTCATTATGTGGTATTCTTACTTCTTGCGATGTGTCTTCTTCTTGGTGGTGTCATTGGGTTTGATGTATTACAAGAGTGTGACCTTTCCTGGAATACAACTTTCCTCTGAGTGGTGATGCTACACGTTGCATTCCCTAAGTTGTGAATCTATTATCCTAGACTTGTACTCTCTTGAAGACATTAGGCATGATGTTCCCTCAGAGGAGACCTTACATGAAGTAAGAAAAACTCCTTTTAACATGTCCTATCCTATTCTCATTTTGTTCATAAATGTTTAGCAAAACACAACTTGATAACCTTGTGAAGCTCAAAGTTACAACCCCTTTTCATTGCCACCAAGCGCAATATACTTTTCTTTCCTATGGAGCCTTTTTTGTTCATAAGTGTTTAGCATAATGTAGCTTGCTAAGCATTATGAAGCTCAAAGTTGATATTGTGTGGTGCCTTATTAAAGTTACTAGAGCTATAACTTTAGTATGGTATGCAAGCCTAAAAAGATTCTCTTGTTTCCCACCCTTAGGGGCTCACCTAGTGAAAAAAAAAATTCAATAGCCCATGTGAGTGTGCATTGTTGTTTTCATAGTGGACAATGAGTTCCACTTGTAATTTTTTTTTAACAAATAGCTGAGGCATCATCCACATTGCATTAGAAAATCGAGGGTTGATCCACCCCTTTTCTTTTATTCATTTTATTTCTTTAAGTCTTTTATATTTTATGGTTGAGTATCTTTTCATTGTTGCATGTACATATATATATGTTTAGCATAGGCATGTGTCTCTCTATTCCTTTGTTGGTTTTTCTATAAGATCTTAGATCTTGGAGGCTTGATCAACTTCCTTTATCTTTTTCATCTTATCCTTCAAAAAATTGTACAATTACACCTCTCTTGATTTTCTACTTTAGTGTGAATTGGATGCAAAGTCATCCTCTCACTAAAGTGGGGGCTAAATTTAGTACATAAAAATGTATCCCTTTTACATTTTCTCACTTGTTTAGGCCCTCCGAATTTTAATTGGACTTAATAATTCCTTAATGTATTGTTGATAAATTTACCACCTTACTTTTTCACACTTATTTGGTCCCTCTTAATTAAATTGATCTTAATTATGCCTTAATAAGCCCTTTTACTCATTTAATAGCCTAATAAAGTACATTTTTTGAAGGGTAACCCCGACAATAATTAACACCTAAAGATAACATTTTACATTGAGCAATGTGTGTTCCAGGAATAGGGACATGGGATCCTTTCGGCCATGGGTGAATGGGTCCTCACTAGACCTTTGAACTTAAATTTAAATTATATTTTTGATGGTATTTTAACATTTTCAAATCCATAGTTCAATATCAGATCGTGATACTTGAATTTTAGGAAATTAAGGATACATACCTATAAATAAAAGGTTATTTCACTAAGTTTCACCTAGCATTTTTTCAAGATTTACTAGAGAGTTTTATGATAATTTTTGGAGTATTTCAAGAGCAATCAAAGGCATCTACCAGTAGATATAAAAAATATTTATTGCAGCAATCAAAATCTATCCATTATGTCAAAGTCTTCTTACATCATGCATGTTTAGGAGCTAACATTGTTATGTAGGTTTCAAGATCAAGTTCAAGCATTCAAAGCATTATTCAAGTTTCAAGATCCACATCCAATTAAACCATTTCATGCATGCTGTAGAATTCCTAAGATCTCCATTATCAAGGTTTCATTCAGGGGTTTGTTGAGTGGTAACATGACTTTGTTCATTCTTCATTCCCTTTTTCATGCATTGTTTCAATTCAAGGTTTGATTACCAAGATGGGGTTTGACCAAGGCACACCCCCATTCACCCAAAAATAAACATTTTTCTCTCTTGTGTGTGTGATTGCAGATTTAGGTTGAAGAAGGATTGGAGACCTTTTAAAGTGTAAGATTGAAAAGTTTTCAAAGTTGCAAACATTGTCAAATTTGTAAAATCACAATATCTAACCTATAGATTGGATTTCTGACTTTTTGAAATTGAGAATTAGACAAATCAAAAGCTATAGATCTATGTCAGAGCTCCCAAAAGTTGCAAAAAAACACTAAGAAAAGACACATTCGCCCATGGGTGAATGAGTCCCATTCAACCTTCAAAAATTGCCTCTTGGTGATTGGTAAACACATTTCTTCCCTTCTTAGATCTGCATTTTATATTTTGGTTCTACAAATATTGAGTTTAATATTGTTGTTTCAAGTGCTAGATTGCATTTTAGAGTTGATTTGTTATTTTTAGTTTTTCTCCCCAAAGTGTAGTTTGACCTTGACCCCCATCCTTCAATCATAAGGAAATTTGAAGATACTCACATCGGGTTGACTCACCTTAGGGTTGTTATTAAATTCATTATGGGGATCTCATTTCCTAATGAAATATTGAGAAATAGGACCTCCCTTATTATCATTCTAGATTTGGGTTAACAACAACACCTAATTTTCTATGTTTCATATATATAAAGAAAAAGAAGTGATTCCCCCCACCATTGTTGATTGAATAACAAATGCGAATCTACCTCTTGAATTGGTGACCCTAAGGTGTTAGTGGCCAATAGCTAAACCATTTTCACCAACAATCAACACCCATTTTTTTGTGCAATAGTGTTGGTTGTGCTGTTGGGGGAGCCACTTTGTGGGTGATGACTTGCTTTTGTGAAGTTTTCCTTAAAATTGATACAGGTGCATCATTTTGTCTAAATAATTTTTTTCATTTTACCTAACTAATGCCACGTGAGGGAGGCAATAGGATTTTAAAATTTAATTTAATTTTTTTTTTTTTTTTTAAGGAAATAACTACCTTCCCGTGTGCTCATTTAATGAGCAACAATAATTATAAATGAAAGAGGTAAAAATGAGCAAGAGTTTTTGAACTTTAAAGAGGTAGTTGGGAGAATTTATGTAGGTTTTTGAATGTTGCAATAGATTTAGGTAGGATTTTTGGAGTTTTTTGGAAGAAGCTTCCAAATTATGGCAATTGGGAAGAGAAGAATAGAGCAACATAAAAATAGAGACAAAACAAAGAAAAGAGGGCCAGAACAACATAAACAGAGGAGAATAGAAGAAGTTAGCAAAGATTATTAGAGAATAATAGAAGGAATTTTTTTTTAGTAGCCATAGAGGATCGTACCTGATAGCAAGAGGACAAAGAGGAATGAAAAAGGGAGCTCTATTATGCAAAACTCTATGTAAATGCATGTAAAGTGTGTAAAAGTAGAATTTTAAATATAATGTGATATTTTCTTCTTCATCATTGTTGTCACTGTGCATGTTTCTATAAGTAATACTTGCTAAGCCTTTATAATTCTGGAAGTATGAAATGTTGTGTGCAATTTTTGAGTGTTTTATGTTGCTGAAGTTATGAATAGTCACCTACAGCCAGTGCCACGGGTACCAACAACAATAGTCTATTTTTTCTGCAACTTAGTTTGTGCCTCTATAATTGATTTTATTCCTCTTAAATGTTTTATTTGACCTACAACTAATGTGTAAAACTTTGTAATTTTTTTTTGAGGTTTCTTATAGCAACACAACCTTCCTTTTCCACCTACTTGCTCATTTTAAAGTGGGTTTTTTTGTTCCTACAAGGGGGTGGGTTCCATTAATGTGGTATTAGAGCACAAATACAAGTCTGGGAAGAAGGATAGTGGCCTGAGATTAAGATTGGAGTAATCCCTTTTGAGTGTGAACTGTGGGTGTGTTCCTATACCAAGGGATATTGTAGCAAGGAAAATTGCAGTAAGAAGGAAAAAGAAAAAAAGGTGAGTCAAAGCAATAGGATGTCACCAACGAGAAGGATGGTAGAGTTTGTAGCTACAAAAGCAGTAGGAAGAATAGATGAGGTGTTAGAAACTTTGAGAGGAATGTAGAAAAGAATGAATGCAATAGAAGGTGGAATGAGAAGAGGCAGAGCACATGAAGAAAGTGAAAGTGAAGATGATGGAGGAGCCTAGATGGCTGGACAAGAAGGTGACAATGCAAATGGAGATATGGATGTATGTGAAAGAAGACTTATAAGACCTATTTCAAGCATTGGGAAACGAACAAGGGTGGAACTACCAAGCTTCTTAGGAAGTTTGGAACCTCATGAGCTAATTGATTTGATAATAGAGATGGAGGAATATTTTGGGTATGATTAAATAGAGGACCCCAAAAGAGTGAAGGTTGTTCGAGCAAGGTTGAAAGGTCATGCAACACTTTGGTGGAAAGTGGTGCAAGTTGAAAGAAGGAGAAATGGGAGAGATAAAATCACAAGATGGGATCAAATGGTAAGCAAAATGAAGGTTAAATTTCTACTTGGTGATTATAATCTTGAGCTTCTCGAGAAGTTATAGAATTTAAAACAAAGAGAGTCAGCTGTGAAGACCTATATACAGGAGTTTTATAAAATTTCCATCAGATCTGGTCATAATGAATTAGACCATGAAAAAGTAGCAATATATGTTAATGGGCTAAGGTTGAACATTCAAGATGAGTTAAGAATGATATGGTTGTGAAATGTGGAAGAAGCATATTAGTATGCTCTAAAGGTTGAAGATAAATTGGCAAGGAAGCAAGGAACAAACAAAGGAAAAGGTGGACTCAACAAAGAGGAACTGCAAGAACAAAAGAATTACAGTCATGGAAAGGAGGCTATTCCTTTAAAGAATCAAAAGAAGGATGAAACAAGATCAAGGCCATACCCAATGAGAGGTAAAGGTGGATATGGAAGAGACCAAGGTAGAGGATTCCAAGGGATATGTTTTAATTGTGGACAGTCAAGCCATAGATTTTATGAATTCCCACAATGCAGTCTAGAAGGATCACAGAGAATAGGGGTAATATGTGCTCATGTAGCAAAGGGGGATAATGAATCTATAGTGTCTATTAGTCAACTAGATGAACCTGAGAAAGGAGAAGCACTTATAATGAAGAGGACATTATTGAATCCAATCAAAAAAGAAGATGATCTTATCCAAAGGAAAAAATTATTTAGAACAATATTTAAATCAGGTGGAAAATGCTAAAAGATCATAATAGATAGTGGCAACACTAATAATTTAGTTTATGTTGAAATGGTTGACAACTTGGGAATAAAAATTACATATCACCCAGCCTCTTACCAAGTGTCATGGTTGATCAACAATGCCTTGTGAATTTTCAAATAGGCACATATGAAGATGAGGTGTGGTGTGATATTATGCCCATGGATGTACGTCACTTACTCTTAGGAAGGCCATGGCAGTTTGATAGAAAGGCAGTCCATAATGGAAGAGAAAAAAATTACATATTGGAGAAAAATGGAATAAAACACATTCTTACGCCATTGGAAACTAAGGAAGAAAAAGTGGAAAGTGGTCCAAGAATGTTGCTAGTGATAGGGAAGCAATTCTTAGAAGAGATTAAAGGGGATAAACTATGTTTTGTAGTAGTTCCCAAGGAGCTACAAGGAGATGCAACAAAGGACAATGGTGACATGCCTTTAGAAGAAAAGGAGTTGCTAGAAGTGTAACCAATGAAAATGGGAGATTTGTGCTATCGTATGGTTTAGAATATAGAGCACACCCACTTTGAAGTTATTCCATTCAAGGATAACCCTAGAGATATCAATGCAAAAGATAAAGAGATCTTGCAATAGGGATGTCCTAGGGGCTAAAAGTAGACTAATGAGGGGTTCACCACCAAGTTAATACTTGAAAAAGACAATGAAATGTGAGATAAAATGTAAAACCCTGATATGATGCATACTTGAACTAAATGACTTAAAATAAATATACAATAGAATAAAAAGAAGTGAAATGAAATGTGTGCACTTGGGAATTTGAAGATGACTGGAAGGAGTTATGAAACGCTAGAAATCTTGAATTTTTTATCTAGTGGGACTCATTTTCCATTCTGGGTGAATCAATCCCAGTTCTGGATTTTCACACAAGAGCAGGTTTCGGATAAAAGGGTATTTGAATCTACAAAAAATTCTGAAAAAACCTATAGTTGGACTCATTCGCCACTTGTGGTGAATGAGTCTAGTTTGGATTTTCTAGAACTTCAAAGTTCTGATATGCACCTCTTAGAATGCTCAATCTACTTCTCCGAGTTTCTAGATCTGAAACTTTGATTTTGGGTTTGTAGATGACCTTTTAATGAATATTATGACCTTGCAATTGGGGATACAACTCCAACAAGCTTGCAATCTAATCTTCAATGATCTTCAAGTCTTGAAATCACATAGATTTGCAATCTCACAAAGAGAGATAGAGAGAGAGAAAAAGTGTTGATTGTTAGAGAATAGGAGTTTTCATTGGTCAAACCCTTTTTAGGTAATTAAACCAAACAATGAAACAATGAAACAAGGACATGAAACATAAAACATAGGATATGAAACATGAAAAATGATACCTTGAATGATTTCTTGTAAATGATTTCTTATAAACTTACAACTCAACATGAAATGGTCATGAAGGATGTAGATCTTGATCTTGATAATAGGTGTAGAACAATGCTTGATCTTGGATCTTCAATGGTACATCACAACACTAGCTCAATAATATGCTTGATGCTTGATATGTTTGACATGATGATGGATCTTGAATTTCTGCAATAATTGATGAAGAATTTTTCCCTTGAATTCCTTAGAAATGATCTTGAATGCTCTCTCAAGATGCTCTTGTAAAGTCTTGGAGTGTTTAACTCTTGAGTGCTTCACTTGATATCATATAGGATTGTGTTGGTTATAATGTGAAATAAGGATTTTAAAGCTTTCTTATTTAGGAAGTCCACTCAAATGACCATTTATTTGATCCCAAAGGTCGACATACAAGAAATTTGAACTTAAAACCATATTTTTCTTGCTCAAACCTTGAAAATAGTCCAAATGGGACTCATTCGCCAAGCTGGGTGAATTAGTCCCACCTGGATGGGACTCATTCACCCAAAGTGGTGAATGGGTCCCACATGGCCTATTTTGAATTCTAAAGTGTTGGGGAGTGTGTAAATGAAGCTTATATGTTGATATTGTCAGGTTTTTTTATTGAAGTATGCATTAGGATGCATAATATGGGGTCAAAGGGGCCTATTAATGATGATATTAAGGTTATAAATGCAATAGGGCCCAAAATCCAATGTGAAAGTGTAAATAAATATACTTTACAACATTAAATTAAGGAAAAATTGGGTCTATTTACCTTAGAAGGGCCCTAAGTGTTTGTGCAAGATCATGATGGGTATTTGTAGGGTATGTGTCTGATGACTTTTTTCTTACCCAAAATTGATGAAATGAAAAGGGTTTTTAAAGGATATTCTCAGCTTTCCATGAATATAATTTACGCTTTACTTTGAATTTAATAAATAATTATTATTCATTTTCTATTTGAATTACGACTAAAGTGTTGATTGATAGGTTGATTGAAAAAAAGCTATAGCTTTCAAACGGTATCACATTTTATGAATCCAAAACATGCATCACATTCTATGCTTCACATACTATAGGATTAAAAAAGAAAAATCTAATTTCATGAAGTTTTGACCAAGTTAAGGTGGTTAGACATACAAATTTTATATTTTTTAAAAGTTGTAATAAAAAATTCATAATTAATTATTTACTTGGAAAAAAATTACAAAAAAAATATGCATCACATCCAGACATGAGTCCTCTACTTATGTATAAAATATTATAAAACATATTATCATTTAATTGTGCTTAGGGTGGTGAAGACACCTATTTCTTATTTTCCTTGAAATTTAAGTACTACTCCATTGAAATTTCAAAATTTGACCAAATAGATTTGAAAAAACCTAGTAGTTTAGAAACTACATTCAATTTGCTACAAATTCTATTCTTACATATTTCTGAAATAATATAGATAACTTATTCAAATTTTTACGTCAAGTTTCCTAACTCTAATTTTTTTGAATTTTTTGCCACTTAAGGGTCTGTTTTTTCCATGATGATCCTGCACATACCCCTAAACCCCATGTGAATGTGTAAAAAACATTACAACAATGGATTAGGTCCACCTTAATTTACAACCCTTTTAAATTTAATGTGAAGGTGTAAATAAATACACTTTACAACACTAAATTAGGAAAAAGTTAGGTTAATCTAGCTTAAGAAGGGACCAATACCCAATGTGGATATATAAAACACATCACAACACTAGCTCAAGGTGATATCAAATCCAATTTATCATTAATTATTTCTAAATTATGTCAAGATACTTTTTCCATGACTACATTTATCCCCCACTTTAGTGAGAGGATGAACTTGCTTCAAACTCACACTAAAGTAGAAATTCAAGAGGGGTCCAAGTGTACTGATGTGGATGGTCTAGGATAACAAAGATCAAGGAGGTGATCAAGCCCCCAGGATCCAAGATCCTACATGAAACTGACATAAGTACAAAAAGACACACACAAGGTGTATGATATGTAGTGAAACAAGATACGCGATCATGCAATGTCATTGATGAAAGAAAAAGAAAGAAAAGGTGGATCAAGATTTGACAAAAATGCACTCACTCTGGGGTGACAAAACTAATAGTCATTCGCAGGGTGAGTAATCCAAAAGGGTGAGACACATACACACATGGATGGTATGTACTCACACACACACAAGTGGCTAAGGGAAATTCATTCCCTCATTTGGCTTTCCGTCAAACCATACCAAAGTTATACCTCCTGATAACTTTGATAAGGCGCCATGCAAAAATGAACTTTGAGCTTCATGAGGTGAGTAAAACTTCATATGCATAGGAGCTCATGAAAAAACAAGATGGCTCCACAAGCATGCAAGATGTGTAATGCAAGGTCGCCATATAACAGTTATTGTAAATGCACAATAGTGTAAGGAATGTTCAAAGGTATTTTGCTTAGTTCGTGCAAGGTCTCTTCTTAGGGAATATCATGTGTAATATCTCTAAGAGAGGAAAAGTGAAAGAAATATCACACTCTTAGAGGAAATCAAACCCAATGACCCCACCAATAAAAGGATGCATCACAAGAAGAAATAAAATCGCACAATGAAACATGAGTGTTAGTGTATGCCCCCACTTTAAAGAAATTGCTAACACCATTACTGTGAGCAATTGCTTTAAAGTAGAAGATGTGAGAGCTTATTCATAAAGCCCTATTCCAAGTCATATGTTCTCGAATCGAACTACGTGAAAAAGTATCACATACGAGCCAACTTAAGGCATGTCGTCTACATCCCAAGCTTTCTCTTATATGTACATGAAAGGTGATCAACTTGCCAAAAGAGATAATGACAGGTGACATACTAGGAAAAGGATACCTAACCCCTTGCCCCCACTTAGTGCAGGGAAAGGATGAGCCTAATAGGATGAAAGTAAGTTTCAATTAGAAGAATTAGGTGCTTCAACACAAGGAACAACACCACACTCTTTAAGATTTTAATTTTTTTTACTTAAAGCCTTACATTCATTAGTAGAATGACCATGAATTCTATGATATGCAAAAAATGAAGTCTTGTAATAAAATTTCTTTCATCTTCTTGGAGGAAAGGATATCCAATGATCTTAGAGGAGTCTCGACAAGATACCCTCTTGATCAATGGTAGGTGTTCCTTTTTTTGTGACAAAGATATCTCTTGCTTAGTACAAGATGTCATCCTTACACATGACTCTTTAGATTGTGAGATTTTTCTCTCTCATTTACAAGAGAGTGTAAAATCTAACGAATTCAAATCATTAGTGTTTTATGTGATGACACTGACATTAAGTGAATATTTATTTGTTTGTTTCATTTATAGCAAAGGTTGACAATCAAGACCACTAGTGTCTATCAGTTAAAGATACACTAATGTTAAACTTGACTTAGAGGAATATTTTGTGATAGTGTTGATATTAAGTGAATGGTTGCTTTTTTCTTTTGAGGGACAATAACCAAGACCACAAGTTGTTTTTTACATGTTAGACTCTATAGGGACATGTATACCTTGTTTGTTAGCATTGCATCCTTTTCCATTATAACTGATTTGTTTCATAAGTTCATAACATTTTCCATAAATATTTTTCATCTCTTTTTGATTTTGCTGTTGCTCGTGATTAAGTTCATCAAACTTTGTTGTGTAATTTGATTCTTTATCTAAAATGGTTGAGGTGGATTCTTTCGAAAGGTCTTCTGAATTTTTTGTTTATATTACCACCTTTTCTCTTCCCTTTTCTGAATCTTTGTTTACAATTTTTTATTCTCCCATGAATGTTGGATCAAAATCTAAGGAACCTCAATCACCTTCTAATAACTTTGTGATGTGTTTCTTTTTTCTTTTTGTTGCTTGGGTTCTCTTTTGTGGTTGGTGTTAATGTTGCCAAAGGATTTTCCTTGCCTTTCTCAATGTTAAACAACTATTTGGATCAAGGTTGGCTTCAAGTGTGTACACTTTGTTATAGTAGATGTATTTCATTTTACGATAAAGGGTAGAAGGCACCCCATTCATTGCATGAATCCTTGGCCTTCCCAAAAGGAGATTATATGAAAGATTGGTTGGCATATCATGGATTGGTGTTTCTAGTGTGGCCTTTCCAGTTGTAATAGGTAAAGTGATTACACCAAGTGGTTTTGTTCCTACATTGTCAAATCCACGGATAGACAAGTAATCAGGTTGATTTTTTGATTTATCCACATGAATCCTATCCAAAAGGTTTACACTACACACATTAAGGGAAAATCCATTATCAACAAGGGTTCTCTTTATCCCTACTCTATTGTATTTAGCTATTATTATAAAAGCCTCATTTTGTTTTTGCACTTTCAAAGGAGGAAGCTAACTTTTGTGGAAAAAAATGTCAACATTTATTCTTTGAATCATGGCTACTATGTCATTCGGTTGTGCATTAGAAGGGACTAGAACTTGTTGTAAAGAACTTTGAATCATGTTTTGATAATGAGGGGAGGCTTGAATAAGGTCCCATAAGGATATCTTAGTGGGAGTATTCTTTAGTTGTTCAACAAGGTCATAATCCTTTCCACTTTGTGGAGGTAAATGAGGAGGACCTGGTAAGATAGGATTAGGCAATGGGATGGATGTTGAAGTTCTAAATCCATTGGTTGTAGATTGTTTCTAGTGTTATATGTATGAGCAACGGTATTATGAATTGGTTGTTGTGACACATTATTCTTAGGTGGGTAAAGGATAAGTTCAGGTTTGTTTTGAGTTTGAGGTTTATGTGAAGGTGGGTGAAGGATGAGTTGAGATTGAATAATATTAACTTCCCGTAGTGAAGGAGAGTCTAATGTTACTTCATCATCTTCGTCTAAGGAAACTATATCACTATTTTCAATGTTATCATTTTCTTGCACCATGATATCTTCCCTAGGAGGAGAGTTTTTAGGAGAACAACAAGTTAGATGTTCATGACATTCAAAGCTTGCTTCTTCTAAACTGACTTCATCGCATGTAGGGGAGGTCAGAATATATTCTTTATCAATAGTGGAGACACTAATAGAAGGCTCAATTTGATTGTCCTTTTTCTCCAAGGTCTCATTCTCTTGTGCCATACTTTCTACCCTAATATAAGAGCTTGCAAGATGTTCATCACATTCTATGATTAGATTTTGTAAAGTAGCCTCACCACAAATATGGGAGGAATCAAGAGAAGGAAAACTAAGATTTTCATGCACACCAAATAGATCTTTCTAGATGGTAGGAGCATTAGGGAAGGGAGGAACAAGATTCTCATGACCTTCTATAGGTGCATCTTCTAACGCCAACCTATCATCTTCATATTGAGGAGTGATATTAGGAGAAAAGAAATTTTGAATGTCATGGCTGTCTATGATATCACTCTCCTTCGCTAAAGCATTCTCACAAGAAAGGGATGAATGGAGATTAGGAAAAGTGATGTTTAGAAAATTTTCCTATGATCTCATCTTCTTATTTTCTAATATCTTCCAAAGGGGGATG
The DNA here is from genome assembly GCA_007258455.2 of Sequoia sempervirens. Classification (NCBI taxonomy): domain Eukaryota; kingdom Viridiplantae; phylum Streptophyta; class Pinopsida; order Cupressales; family Cupressaceae; genus Sequoia; species Sequoia sempervirens. Next base: position 96,578,695 of record VDFB02379711.1, read on the forward strand.
AGGAGAGGGACAATCAAGACTCTCAATGCTTGTACCTTCTTTCACCGAGATACCTTCATCACTAATAGGAGAGGCATCGAGAGAAGAAAAAGTATCATTGTTATGTTTGTCTACACTTGCATCCTCTTGTATCATACCATCCCCACCAATAGGCAATGTAATATTAAGGATTGTTGCAATGGTTTGATCTACTTTTTCTAATATTTTCTCATAACTATGAAAGATAGTAGAAGGATGACCAACATGTTTCTTAATGACCTCATTGTTGTATTCTAAATTGAACTCATAAGAGGAGATGTTGTACTTATGCAATCCATTTTTAACCATATCAAAGCCAAATCTCTTGAAAGAAAACATGTTATCATGGAAAAGTGAAGAAAGTGCATTGCAATGACCTAAAGTGCAATGTTTAAATGTAATTTTTAGAGTTGAAACAAAGTAATTTGCTGATTACACTATGCAACAACCTGAAAGATGAAATGTTGTAAATTTACAAATTTGGAATACATGAAATGTGCCAAATTAAGGTAGATTTAGTAAAATGCATGTAACAGAAACTTAGCCAACTGAAACATATAGTTAATGCTAGCAAACAGAAGTGCAAAAAGAAGGCTTTTAATCTTGTGAAAGGCAGTTTAAGTGGTGTATTGAGACTAATTCACCCAAGGTGGAAAATGAGTCCCAGTAGGGAATTTCGTTGAAATTTTTTAGAGATTTTTAAATGATTTTTATGCTTTTTAGTTTGTATGATGTCTAACCTAAGTACAAATGCAGTTTTCAAATTATTTGTAATGAGTTTAGATGTAAAAATACAACCTATATGCACTTTCAGTAATGCAAAAATTTAGAAACCCTAGATGTCAATTAACTAATGCAAATCCTAATGCAAAGTCAATGCAAGCTAGATATAGGATGATGATGGACTCCAAATCAATAAAGAATGTATCTAAATACAAGTTGACCAAAATGGTACAAATGAAAATAGGGAGTAGTTCTATCAAATGGTTTAGAACATAGAGAACACCCACTTTCAAGTTATTCCATTCAAGGATAACCCTAGACATATCAATGAAAAAGAGAAAGAGATCTTGCAAGAGGGTTGTCCTATAGGCTGAAAGTAGACTAATGAGGGGTTCACCACATAGTTAAGACTTGGAAAAGACAATGAAATGCGAGATAAAATGTAAAACCCTAATATGATGCAAACTTGAAATAAATGACTTAAAAGACATATAAAATAGAATAAAAAACTGTGAAATGAAATGTGTGGACCTGGGAATCTGAAGATGACTGGAAGGAGTTTTGAAATGCTAGAAATATTAACTTTTTGACTTAGTGAGACTCATTCGCCATTCTAAGCAAAACATTCCTAGTTCTGGATTTTTGTGCAAGAGTAGGTTTTAGACAAAAGGGTATTTGAATCTACAAAAAATTATGAAAAACACTTATAGTGGGACTCATTCACTACTTGTGGAAAATGAGTCTAGTTTTGATTTTATAGAACTTCAAAGTTATGATATATACCTCCCAGTCTACTCAATCTGCTTCTCTAGGTTTGTAGATGATGTTTTAATGAAGATCACAACCTTGCAAATGTTGAGACAACTCCAACAAGATTGCAACCTAATCCTCCATGATCTTCAAGTCTTCAAAGCACCTATATCTAAAATCACACAAAGAGAGAGAGAGATAGAGAGAGAGAGAGAGAGAGAAAGTGTTGATTGTTAGAGAATAGGAGTTTTCCTTTGTCAAACCACTTTTAGGTATTTAAACCAAATGATGAAACAATGAGAAAAGGACATGAAACATAAAATAGAGGCTATGAAACATGGCTAAATGGAAAAAGTTGTGTCACACTTGATAAAGGAAATGGCCAACATTGATCCAATTTTTAAACTTGTTAAATATGTATTTTTTAGTATATTTTATGTTTGTATTTTTCTAAAAAAATTAAAAAAATATTTTAAACTAGTTTTGAATAAATTAAAACTATAATTTAGTTGTTGATAAAATGCTGAAAAAATGAAGTTGCATGGGATGCCAAACTTTTTATAGTAAATTTTATTTTTCTTTCAAATTTTTTGTGTGTATTTATCACTTGAAATTTTAGTGCATGGATATATTTTTTTCCAATTTTGATAAATATATATTTTTAAATAAATATTAAAATGTGCATGAATCAAAAAATAGTTATTTTCATCAGACGTTAAATTTCATATTAAATATTTATTTAAAATGGAAAAAAAAATATAGCATCTTAAAATAGATTCTTTTATATAGTGCATCATATTTTTTTCAATTTTTTCAATAAGTTTTAGTATTTTTCCTTGGCATAGTAATCAACCTAATATTTTGTGTTGATAACCTACTTTTAGTAAAAAATAAAAAATAATTAAACTATTAAAATAAATATATTTTTGAAAACTACACCTATGGATCTAGAAAAGGGTATTTTTATATTTTTTAAAAATGTTATTTACATTAGCAAGAGTTATTGAAACTTCAAGTTTTTCCCATAATTTTATTTTTTTGGTAAATTGCACTCAAATTGGTGCTCCATATATTTTTAACCAACAATTTTAGATGAAAAAGTTGTTGAAGTATCTAACTTAGCTAGAATGAATCTTACTAGATCATATGTTTGACCAAAATTGATTTTTAGTTAAAAATACTTAAATTCAGTTGTGTTGATAAGTTGGTTGAAAGTGTGACACATTTTGTGCTTTTACCCACATGAACAATAATACCTTGAATGATGTCTTCTAAATGATGTTTATAAATCTACAACTCAAAATGAAACAACCATGAAGGATGTAGATCTTGATCTTGACAATAGGTGTAGAATAATTCTTGATCTTGGATATTCAATGATACATCACAACACTAGCTCAATAACATGCTTGATGCTTGATATGATGATGGATCTTGAATTGCTGCAACAATTGATGAAGAATTATACCCTTGAATTCCTTAGAAATGATCTTGAATGCTCCATTGACGCTCTTGTAAAGCCTTGGAATGATTAAATCTTGAGTGCTTGACTTGATATCATGTATGCTTGTGTTTATTATGTGAAATAAGGATTTGAAAGCTTTCTTATATAGTCAATTCACTCAAATGAAATTTTATTTGATCACAAAGCCTGACATAGAATAAATTTTAACTTAAAGCCTAATTTTTCCTACTCAAACCTTGAAAGTAGGCCAAATGGAACTCATTCGCCAAGTTGGGTGAATGGGTCTGATAGGGCCTATTTTGATTGCTAAAGTGTGAGGGAATGTGTAAATTGAGCTTATATACTGATATTGTCAGGTTTTTGATTGAAATATTCCTTGGGATGCATAATATGGGGTCATATGGGCCTAGTAATGATGATATTAAGGTTATACATGCAATAGGGCCCACAATCCAATGTGAAAGTGTAAATAAATATACTTTACAACATTAAATTAAGGCCAAATTGGGTCTATTTAGCTTATAAGGGCTCTAAATCCCATGTGAATGTGTAAAACACATTACAATAATGGATTCGGTCCACCTTAGTTTACAAGCCTTTTGAATTTAATGTGAAGGTGTAAATAAATACAGTTTACAACACTAAATTAGGAAAAAGCTAGGTTAATTTAGCTTAAAAAGGGACCAAGACCCAATGTGGATGTATAAAACACATCAGAACACTAGATCAAGGTGATAGCAAGTATAATTTATCATTAATTATTCCCAAATTATGCAAGGATAATTTTTATGTGACTATAGGAAGAATTTGATGAAATTGTGTCCAAGGATTTACCAGAAGGACTGCCACCTATGAGGAGCATCAACCATCATATTGATTTGATTCCAAGAGAAAGTTTACCCAAAAAGGCAGCCTATAGATTGGCACCTGTAGAGAATGAAGAGGTGAACAAGCAAGTGCAACAATAGCTACAAATTTTGAGATTTTGAAGAGGAAAGTCACTGAAGAACTGGTATTAGCATTGCTTGATTCTCAAAAGGTTTTTCAAGTGGATTGTGATGCAAGTGATACATCCATAGGAGCATTTTTAAGCCAAGAGGGTGTACCCATTGCATATTTTAGTGAGAAGCTTAATGATTCCAAGAAGAGGTATTCAGTCTATGACCAAGAATTTTATGTGATTGTGCAATCTTTAAAGAAGTGGCATCATTATTTTCTTCCAAAGGAGTTTATTCTCTACACGGATCACCATGCTTTCCAGTTTATTAATAGTTAAACCAAGGTTAACCAAAGAAAAATGAAGTGGGTTGAATTCCTACAAGGATATACACTTTTGTTCTCAAGCATAGAAGTGGGAGTTCAAATAAAGTAGTGGATGCATTGAGTAGAAGAGCAACATTGTTGACTGAAATGAGAGATGAAGTAGTTGGATTTGACGCTATGAAAGAGTTATACAAGGATGATTTGTATTTTAAGGATGCATGGTCAACATGTATGGAACCTACTGCTATGGATAGGAAACCATGGATGGATTATTTTATAAAAGAAGGACTAATGTTCAAAGGGAAACAACTTTTCATACCTCAAGGATCAATGAGGCTGAATTTAATAAGATCTAAAAAACATTTTGGTGGTTTAGCTAAATATTTTGGAGGTGATAAAATAATGGCACAACTTAATGAAAGATATTTTTGACCAAATATGAAGGCACGAATCAGTAAATTTGTGCAAGGATGTCAATTTTGTGAATATTCCAAAGGAGGGAGTCAAAATATAGTCCTATATCAGTCATTACCCATACTAGAGAAACCATGAGAAGATGTAAGTATGGATTTTGTGCTTGGATTACCAGGAACACAATGAGGTAAGGATTCCATTTTTGTGGTTGTTGATAGATTTTCCACAATGGCTCACTTTATAGCATGCAAAAAGATAGATAATGCAACACATGTAGCCAATTTTTTCTTTACAAAGGTTGTTAGATTACACGGTTTATCAAGAAGTATAGTTTCAAAGATCGTGATACAAAGTTTGTAGGGTATTTTTCGAGGATACTTTGGAAAAAATTAGGAACTAATTTAAAGTTTAGTTTTGCATATCATCCTCAAATAGATGTAGAAACAAAAATTGTTAATCGAAGCTTAGGGTATTTGTTAAGATGTTTATTTGGTGACAAGCCTAAGCAATGGGATTTGATATTGCCTCAAGATAAGTTTGGATACAATGAATCGGTAAATAAACAAGTAAGAGTCCATTTTAGATTGTTTATGGGCATAGTCTTAGAGGTATTTCAAAATTAAGAGAGCTTGCAAATACTGAGGGATATTGAAGGAGAAGAATTTTTCAAATATATGTAAGATCTGCACCTACAAGTGTGGGAAAAACTTAGTTTGGGAAACCAACAATATAAAGAGAAGGTTGATTTGAAGAGGAGAATTTTTTTTTTTTGAAGCTGGAGATATGGTATTGGCACATCTATGAAAGGAAAGATTTCCCAACCATGCCTACAACAAACTAAAGTGGAAGAAGATTGGATCGTGCAAGATCATCAAGAAGTTTTCACCAAATGCCTCCGAGTTGGAGCTTCCTGAAGGTTTAGAAATCTCGCCAATTTTTAATATTGTTTATTTATTTACTTACCATGAGGGAGAGACATCACAACAACACAAAATAGAGAAACCATTACTAGGAAAATGGAATGAGCAGTTACCCAAGAAAGCACGAGAGGAAATTAAAGATATTTTAGATTCTAGAGTTATAAGAATGACAAGGGGCAAAGAGTACAATGGATATTTAGTGAAATGGAAGGGCATACCAGTGGAGGATGCAATGTGGATAATCCTAGTAGAGCTGGAATCATTCCAGTTAATGCAAGATGATAGAGTTTCTGATCACATGAATTGGACCTTAACCTATAGTAATACAAAGCTTTACACAATAAGCAAGGGCTCACAAATTTTCTAGCCCTGTAGATTGATGCAAGGGCATCATTTTGTCTAAATATATATTTTATTTTACCTAACTAATGCCATGTGAGGGAGGAAGTAGGCGTTTAAAATTTAAAATTTGAGTTTTGTTTTGTTATTAAGGTAGCAACTACCTTCCAATGTGCTTATTTAATGAGCAACAGTAATCATAAATGAAAGAGGGAAAAATGAGTGGGAGTTTTGGATCTCTAAAGAGTTAGTTGGGAGAATTTATGTAAGTTTTTGAACATTGCAACAGATTTAGGCAAGATTTATGGAGTTTTTTGGAAGAAGCTTCCATATTTTGGTAGTTCAGAAAAGAAGAACAAAGCAAAAAAAAAATAGAGGCAGAAGAGAGAAAAGAGGGCGAGAACAATATAAATAGAGGAGAATAGAAGAAGTCAGTAGAGAATATCAGAGAACAATAGAAGGAATGTTTTGTCAGTTGCCATAGAGGATCATAGACAGTAGGAAGAGGACAAAGAGGAATGAAAAAGAGAGTTCTATTCTACAAAAATCTATTTAAATGCATGTAAAGTGTGTAAAAGTTGAACTTCAAATATAACATAATATTTTCTTCTTCATCACTGTTGTCTCTATGCATGTGTCCATGACTAATACTTGTTAAGATTTTGTTGTTCTAGAAGTATGAAATGTTGTGTGCAAGTTTTGAGTGTTTTATGTTGAAATTCTGAATAGTCACCTACAACCACTATTGTTGGTACCCGCAACAACAGTCTTTTTTTTTTTGCAACTTATTTTGTGCCTCTGCAATTGATTTTATGCCTCTTAAACTTGTTATTTGTCCTGTAGCTCATGTGTAAACCTCTATAAAGGTTGTGTGAGGTTTCTTATAGCAACACAACCTTCCTTTTCCACTTGTTTTCTCATTTTAAAGTGTATTTTTAGATGCCTACAAGGGGGTGGGTTCCATAAAAAATCCATCACATGGTACGATCTTTGGGAAGCCATATGATCTCTCAACAAAAAATTGCTTTAGAAGATCCTGCTGCAAAAATTGGGTAAATTTATAATAAAAATTTGTTGAATTGGCCTCTTGAACGCAACAGTGAGGTCCTTTTCATGCCAAAATGCACCAAAAATTCACCTAAATCCAAATATTCTAAAAAAAAATAAAGGTTCTATATTTTCTCATGTAATCCTAGTTGGGAAAAAACTCAAAAATGAAGAAGGGGTTCATTTAGTCCATGCTTTGATACCATTTTAGAATTGTGAATAGCACTAAATGTACGATCAAACAATGAACAAAAACACTTTCCATGCAATAGAGTTACATATAATGATATTCTTTATTTTCAACATGAAAAATATTATAGAATGAACCTCAAGAGTCTTCAAGGAGATCAAGTGATAACACAATGAGGGTGTGTGCTTTATAAGAGCAACCCTAAATGATAAAGGGATTAGATCATGGCAAGTTTTTTCATCCTAAGACAAAATGATCTAATAATAGCTCTCTAGTTAACAAAAAAAAAACACTCCTAAGTTTAGCTTAAGTGCATGAGAATAAATAAATTAGCCTAATAATTAATTAAAAATTAGTTAATTATTAGCTAATGCATGATTACTCTAACATAAATGATTATATATTCTAAGTCAAATGCAATAAAATATTACTCTTTTAAAATAATATTTCCATCTTCGAATGTGTGTGTCCTTGTGAATGATAATTTTTTTTTGACTTTTTTGCTCTAATAGAGGGTTATTTTATGTGTGAACATTTAAGTATTTTATGATTTGGCACTATATTGTTGACCCTGGACAACATAGATTTTTGTTCTTGCAACATAATTTTCTACTATTCATATAACATTTGACTTTGAAGCTGTAGCATAGTTTTTCTTCCTATAGCGATAAATTGTTTACTTATAGCTTAGCTCAGTTTATCTGCAGCATAGTTTTGTTTACCTGTAGCTTATCTATGTACAACAAGTGTTTTAAACCTTTGCAAAAATTGTGTGAGTTGCTTACAACATGTAACCTGCCTTTTGCACTTGCTAGCTCCAAATTGATAAGGTATTTGGGTACCTATAACACGGTGGGTGCCATAACGATTCTTTTTTGTATCTTCATTGTACGTGTTTCTATGATTATGTGATTTCTTTCGGTTCCTCTCGATGATGCAATAGTGGAGAACATCTTTATATTCTGTTCTGTACCTTGATGACAGTTGTTGCTGCTCGAAAGTCCTTTTATATTTTTTTATAGATTCTAATATTAATATAAGTATTATTTTCGTTAAAAAAATTGTAAAAAAAATTATAAATCGTCACAAAACATCAAATTCCAAGCCAGCTGTATATTATTTTTGTCTGAAAACATTTGCAATCGCTCTGGTTCCCCTTCCAGATAAACATGATCGGTAAGGAATCAAATGAGCAGAACGTATCCATAAGATAAGTTTCAGATCCATAGTTTAAAAATATAAAAGAATTGCGAGAACTTCACGTGCTTGGTTAACAACTCATACCGTTGATCACACGGCATGAATAAATAAATTTCAATTATTCTCGTGATCTGGAAAAACTCAATTATATGGTTTTTTTGTTTGTAAGCTTCTTCCTCATGTTGAACTGGATCCAATGGTAAAGTACTCAACTTCATTTTCAGTTTATGTCATCATTCCACAAACTTTTTCCTCGCTCTTCTGATAATGCCAAAGAACAATTTTTTAACAATTATTCCCTGTAAGGCATATAGAAAACTACATGCATTTCCTATTCTTTAGTCAACTAAAGAAAAAACTACCTCATTTTCCTTCTCCACTAGCATACCAAAACCAGAAAAGCAGGAATAGATTTCAACAAAAAGTTAACAGAGTTCACGGGTAGCTTCTGTCACACGATTCCTGCACGTCAATCAATTGGCCCACTCCAAATGAAGGTGTCTCTCACGGCAATAAATACCCACAAAGTAGTCTCGTCTTCGTCAAACATAGAAGTGCACCAATTTGTTTTCCATAATACCATTTCATTGATTCTGCTGTGAAATCAATAGTGTTAGAATGAGAAAATCGGGAGCAGTATTTTTCATTGTTATAATTCTGGTGGCAACAGCCATGCCAGTAATAAAAGCATGGACCCCTCCTCCTCCTCCGCCTCCTGCAAAGAAATGCCCTCCTCCTCCTCCTCCGCCTTCTGCAAAGAAATGCCCTCCTCCTCCTCCTACTTCTGCAGCGCAATGCCCACTTGATGCTTTGAAGCTTGGAGCCTGTGTTGATGTGCTTAGTGGCCTTATTCACGTGGGCATTGGAGATCCTGTAGAAAACGAATGCTGCCCTGTGATTCAAGGAGTTTTAGGACTAGAGGCAGCACTGTGTTTGTGTACAACAATTAGGGCCAAGCTTCTCGACCTTAATATCCTTCTTCCATTGGCACTGGAGCTTATTGTATCCTGTGGAAAGACCGTTCCTCCAGGCTTCAAATGCCCCGCTCAATAAGTTCCTTACCATTGTTCAAAGTATTCTATAATATAATTTGCTCATCAGTCACATGCTTATTACTACAAATACTATGTTTTTAGGTGTGGATTTCACTGTCTGTTTGCTGAATAAAAATGTTTGAAGGGTGACGATTTAAGACATAATGTAAATTACAACATAGTAATGTTCAAATGTCTTAAGATTGCACTCTTTTTTTTTTAATCAAGTAACGACATAATGACTATTGGCCTCGCCATTTTACAAAGAAATCACCTTTTTGTTTGGTAATAGTATTTGAAGGTGTTATTAAATTGTTGATAGACATATACATTTATAGTTTTGTTTGGAGTGGTGTCTAGTAAGAGAAAAGCAAAACATGATCGACTTTGGGAGGGGAAAAGGATGGCTCTGCAATGCATGAGGCCGCAGCCATCTAGGCTCGGCCTGCATGTAGTCTTTTGGTGGTTGCATGTGTAGTTGGGGGTCGGATTTGTTCTCTTCTTCTCTGAAGCTTCTTGGGGGTGGGTTTTTTTACGCTATTTGGGGGGAGGCTCTTTTCTTTTGCAGCAGGTGTGTATTCTGGGGTTGGGGGGTTGCGACCTTGGTGTCCAGTGGAGTGTGCCTTCTTCGAAGGGCTCTTGGTTTTATTTGGGCCTTGCTTGCTCATCTTGCGTTGTGTGCTCTTTGATGGATACTGGAGAATCTTCTAGGGTTTGTCCCAATATGGACTTTCGTTCTGCTTTTGGATCGAAACCCTCTCCACAGGGTTCGAAGATTTTTGATAATAATCTTTTCTCGGTGGAACCTGAGAAAGTCGAGATGGGCTCAGTAGGGGGGCCTAGAATTCCAAAGATTAATGGGTGCCTCGAACGGTGTAAAGAGAGGCCGAGCATAGTCATTCCAATGGAGATGTTGGCTGAAGACATTGATTATTATGCACGACATTCTCTTTATTGCAAATTCTTAGGTTTGAAAATTTCTTTGCAATTCTTGGAGATGTGGGCTCAAAAGACATGGATGCCTGAGGGAGAGATGGAGATCCGCCTCCTGGCAAATAACTACTTCATGGTTACTTTTGATTGTTTGGCTGATCGGAATAGGATTTTTGAAGGGGGCCCGTATTTTTATAACCAGGTGGGCTTATTTATTAAGCCATGGCATGCTGGCTTCAACCCGGCAGAGGAACTTCCGAATCGGGTTCCGGTTTGGGTCCGTCTTCCAAGGCTCCCTGTGGAATGCTGGCGAGAGGATGTGTTGTGCCTATTAGCCTCGAAGCTGGGGAAACCTGTGGGTTCTTCTCAGCAAACACAATTCAAAAAGGTAATGACTTTTGCCCGGTTTTGTGTAGAAATTGATTTAAGTAAGCCATTGCCAGACTCGTTAGAAGTGAGTGCAGGAGATTATTCATGGGTGCAACAGCTGGATTATGAAACACTTCCCTTCCGTTGTCATTTCTGTCATGAGTATGGTCACCTCCTGCGCAGATGTCCAAAGGCCAAGCCTTTGGAGGCTCATTCTTCTCAACCTTCAGCTAATCCACCTAGGGTGGATAAGGGCAAGGACCCCATTCAGGGTTCTGGTGGTAGGGAAGATGGATTTATTCCCGTTAGAGGCCGAAACAGAAATAAAGGTCATAAAAGGACTTTGAAGGACAGGCAGGAGGAGGACACCTTCAACAGGTTTGAGGTGCTAGAGGATCTTAGTCAACAGGAGGTGAACCCAGGATTTTTGGATCTAGATCATGGGACTCTGGATATTGATCAGCATGGCCCTTTAGTTGAGGCAATGCTTACTCCCCAACAGGAGGGGGGTATGGGAGTGCCATGCTTAGATGAGGTTGGGAAAGATTCTAGTCAGGTTTTGCTCAACTCAGAGGGGATTATGGCTCCGCTTACTGATGGGACTTCGGCTCTAGGGACAGATCGTCAAATGGAGGTTCAGGTTGAGTTGGGTGGTAGTGCTGAGGTAGTGAAAGATAGTGTAGATAAGGTTCACCTCTTGCAAAAAGTTGGTCCAGAGGTGGGCAAGAAGAATATTAAGGCGTCCTCTCAGTTGGGTGTTCTGCAAAAAGTTCTCAAGAAGGGGGGGCCGGAGAAAATTTCTGCTCTGGAGAAGCTGGAAGAAGGATGAGGAAAAGATTAAGATGATAGGGGAGACTTTGGTGGAGTCAGGGTCAGTCAAGACTCTGGATTCGCATTTTTCATGCCCCTCGAAATGATAGTTCTCTCTTGGAATGTTAGGGGCTTGAACAGTGGCCCTAGACAAAAAGCTGTTCGGGATTTGATTAGGTGTCATTCGCCTGATGTTCTTTTTTTGCAGGAGACTAAGCTCTCTGTGGAGGGTATGATGGATCTAGTTCCTAAGTTATGGGGGAATGGTGGATGCCAATGCATTGGTGCTCAAGGGTCTTCTGGCGGGGTGGCATGTTTATGGAACCCGCGTAAGATTTGCCCCCTTTGGTGGGTGTCTTTCAGGTCCTCCCTTTCCATGGTGGCCTCTTGTTTTATGTCAGGGGAAATTGCTCTCTTCTCCAATGTGTATGCGCCTGTGGAGTTGCAAGGAAAGCAACTTTTGTGGTCCAACATTCGTTTAGTTCGCAGCTTATTTCCCTACCATCCTTGGATTATTGGAGGCGATTTTAATGCTATCACGGAGCTTGCAGAAAAACGAGGTGGTATTGCAAGGTTGGAGGCTTCTGCATTATTGCTCCAGGACAATATCTCTGCTTTGAATCTTGTGGATATCAAACCTGGCAATGGTCTTTTTACTTGGAATAATAGGAGAATTGGCGATGCCTCTATTTCTGAAAGACTTGATAGATTTTTGGTGTCTAGTTTTTGGGTGGGGGACAGGTGGTTGATAAGCTCTGAAATTTTGGATGGTCGTGGTTCTGATCATTGGCCTATTAAGCTAGTGGTTGATGTGCCTCAACGGTGTGCTAGACAGACCTTTAAGTTCCAACTCATGTGGCTTAGGGATGAATCTCTTCATGTTTTGCTCCCTAGTTGGTGGGATCAGGGGAAGCCAGCATATGGCACTGCCATGTACTCTTTCTCAAAGAGGCTCCAGTATGTTAAATACAGATTGAAAAGATGGAATAGGTAGCATTTTGGTAACTTATTTCAGGAAAAGCAAAAGGCGCGAGATAATCTAGACCTAATTACCAGACAAATTCGAGATCAAGGCCTCTCAGAGGAGCTGAGTTTATTAGAGGTTGCTGCAACAAAAGAGCTTGAGGAATGGGAGTTAAGAGAAGAGATTTTTTGGAAACAAAAGTCTCGTATTGAATGGCTCCAGGCTGGGGATCGAAACACTGCTTTCTTCCATAACTCAGTTAAGGATCGGAGACAAGGTAATGCTATTTCTTCTATTCTGTTGCCTAATGGGGAATCTTTGTCCTCTTCAGCCTCTATTTCAGCTGAATGCATTCGATATTTCTCTACCCTTTTCTCTGAGGATTCGCCTCCTGCGGAGGAGGATGAAGCTAAAATTTTAGATTGTATCCCGAAGCTGGTGACTAATGAAATGAATGAATCATTGCTTGCTCCTATTACCTTGTCGGAGCTTGAGAAGGTTGTATTCCAGATGAAGAAAGGTAAAGCTCCTGGGCCTGATGGATTCCCCATTGAATTTTTTCAGGAGTTCTGGGAAGTGGTTAAATTGGACCTTTTAGAGGTTGTCCAAGAATCCTTTATGCATAAACAAATGTTGAAGTCCCTAAATGCTACATTTTTAGCTCTTATTCCTAAGAAGGTGGGAGCTAACTCCTTGGATTTGTTTAGGCCTATAGCTCTATGTAATGTTGTGTATAAAATTATTACTAAGTTGATCGCAGAAAGGCTGAAGCCTTGGCTTGATGACTTAATTTCTGAAGAGCAGGGGGGTTTTGTTGCTGGAAGACAGATCATGGATGGGGTAGTTATTGCTGCTGAGGCCATCCATTCTATGGAATCCTCAAAAGATAAATCTATGTTTATCAAGTTAGACATGGCTAAAGCTTATGATCGTGTTAAATGGAGTTTTCTATTTAAAATCCTTGGAGCTTTTGGCTTTGCTGAGGGTTGGATTGAATGGGTTAGGAGTTGTGTCACTTCCTCCTCCTTTTCGGTGCTTATCAATGGTGAGCCCACTTGTTTGTTTGGTGCTTCTAGAGGCCTTAGGCAAGGAGATCCCCTATCTCCTTACTTATTCATCCTCCTTGCGGAAGGCCTGGGAAGACTCATTCGTGCTCAGGTTGCTAGTGGATTGCTTCAGGGATGGAGTTGGGGAGATGGTATTCCCCCTCAGTCTCATCTGCAATTTGTAGATGATACTGCCTTGATGGGTAGGGCTAAGGTTGAGGAGGCTCTCAATTGGCGCAGTGTTTTGGACAGTTACTTGGCAGCTTCTGGGCAATGCATAAATGAGGGGAAGTCCTTCATATATTTCTTCCACACTCCTAAAGGTATTCAAAGGAGAATTGCTGGTATCCTTCGGTTTCAGATTGGTTCGCTTCCTTTTTCCTATCTTGGAATCCCTCTTGCTGTTCGCTCTCTCCCCAAAAGGTTTTGGCAAGAGACTCTTGATAAGTTTCGAGGATTGGTCAGTCATTGGACTTGCAGGTGGCTTTCTTCAGCAGGTAGAGTGACTCTTTTAAAGTCGGTGGTCCAGGCTCTTCCTATTTATAAATGCTTTGTTCTTTCTGCTCCTTCAAGTTTTATTAGAGATTTCGAGAAATTGTCTCGTCAGTTTCTGTGGGCTGGTAATCTTCTTCATAGAAAATGGAGTCTTGTGAAGTGGGATGTTGTTTGTAGGCCAAAGCAAGAGGGGGGTCTTGGTTTACGGCGGGCTGATTTGAATGGGCAGGCCTTGGCTGCTAAGTTGTATTGGCGCTGGTGCTCTCAACAGCATATGTGCTGGGCTAAAATTCTGACCTTCAAATATTTGGGGGCAGTAGAAAGTAGGGAGGTATCAAGGTTTAGTATGGAGGGGAAAGGCTCTGTGATCTGGAGTACCCTTAAACGTGGTGCCAAGTTGGTTAAACAGGGACTTTTTTGGATTTGTAATGGGGGTCGAGATGCTCTTTTCTGGTATGATTCTTGGGATGGATACCCACCCATTGTGTCATCTCATCCCCATCTCCAAGATTTGTGCCAGATTTTTGTGGAGGCGGGTTGGAGTCATGTGGCAGATTTTAAATCTCAACAATCTTTGGGTCAAATTTCTGTGTCTAGGTGGAAGAGCCCCTTGGATTGGCCTCCTGGTGGTGCAGTGGAGGATCGTCAAGAGCTTGCTAAGATTTTATCGAGTCGTGTCTGCAATTCTCTCCAAGGGGCTGATGTGCTTGCTTGGGGACCCGACTTGAAAGGAAAATTTTCGGTTGCCTCTGGTTATCAGGTTTTGGATAAACAGGTCTTTGGAAGCTCCCAGGTTTCTTGGTGGAAGCATGCTTGGAATAAATTTGCTTGGCCTAAGTGTAATTTTTTCTCTTGGCTTGTGGTTCAAGGTAAGTGTCTTACTTGGGATAATCTTTGCAAACGTGGGTTCCAGGGCCCCTCCATGTGCATTCTATGTGGTCAGCATGATGAATGCTTATCACATCTATTTTTTCAGTGCTCTTTTGTTAAGACTATCTGGCATCACTGGTGGAATCTTTGGAGCTTACCGTGTTGCCATGTCTCTTCTTTGGAGGATTTTTGGAAGAGACAGGGTTCTTCTCCTGCTACAACCTCTTTTCTTAAAATTGCTTGGAGCATTGGTCCTAGTTTGATTGTTTGGCAAATCTGGTTGGAACGTAACAGAAGAATATTCTTGGATAAAAAATTGCTCGTGGGGCAACTTTGGAGGCGAATTCTTGGGGCTTTGCTGGAGACTTTGACTGCAAAGTGTGACTTGTCTGTGCCGATTGCTCCTGGGGACTTGGGTGTTGTAAATTCCCTGGGTCTTGCCACAGGGGGGAAGTGTATTATGAGTAAAGTGCATCGTAGGCGTGGGCGTGAGAGGGTTGCTCGTGAGGGCTTTTGGTGCCCACCTGCTCTAGGGGAGTTGAAAATTAATACTGATGGGTCTTCTAGAGGTAACCCTGGGCATGCTGGGGTTGGTGGTATTGGTAGAGATAGCCTTGGAGTGGTGGTTTTCTTCTTTTCTATGTATCGTGGTTTGCAAACTAATAATCTTATGGAGGCTAGCGCTATTCTCTTGGCGGTTGAGCGTGCAGTTTCCCTTGGATGGCGGCGGATTGTTTGTGAAGCTGATTCTCAGGTGGTTATTGATATGTTGAATAATCAAAATTTGGAGGATGTGAATTGGCAGCTAGCTGTGGTTGTCAAACAGATTATTTCTCTGTGCTCTACCTTGGAGTCCATTGTTTTCCGTCATATTCCACGGGAGTGGAATAGGGTGGCTGATGGGCTGGCTAGATGGGCGTCGGAAAAGACTGATTCTTGGTCTGTGGATGATTGGAGCAATCTCCCTGTTGATATGGCCCCTGTTCTTGAGGAGTGGGTTGCTGAGGATATGAGGTGCTTCTTGGGTGTGAATTAATTCTTGTTGTTTTGGCCCCTTGTGGCTTCCTTCTTTGGACTTTGTAATGCTGTTATGATTCAATAAAGTTTTTACCCTCTTTTATTAAAAAAAAAAATAGTTTTGTTTGTTAAATAGTATAAATTTATATATACCCATCACCTGACTGTAAGAGTTATAAATATTTGAGTTTATCAACTATTAATAGATTTCGAAATGTTATTTATAGTGCTTTGAGAATTTCATAGGTGTAGTAATTTAAAAAAAATGTAATTAATTTCTAGAAAAGAAATAACATTGAAGAAATTTTTAATTTACTAACATTAATGATTATTTCAAGAGTTACATAAGAGTGTCACACAAGTATTCATCATTATAACTTGGATGAATTTATAACTATATTATTAAGTTGCATTAACTCTATATAATTTACACTTAAAAGTGTTCTATTAACTATGTTCGCATGTACCTACAAATCGAACATCAACATTATGAATTGGCTGACATAGTAGATCCACTCAATCAAAATGTTCATCATGAATATAATTTTATTCTATAAAGTAGGAATATGTAGAAACATTACATGTAAATACTGTGGTGAATGACTTTAACATTTTCTTACTCTTAAGCATGACCATATGGTTTGTGGCATATAAACTCATGAATTGATCAAGTATTACATGTTCCTCAATGCTTACTAAGCCATTTATTTGACCTATAAGGATTTTCTATTCTTTACATGTTACAATTGGATTTCTAATGTTTGTTAACATTTCTCTTTGTTTGAGTTGTTTTAGATCATGCCCTTGTTGACAAAAACCTATTTCCAAGATCACAACTATTTAGGATGTAGTCCATAATGATTCACCACAACTTTTACGTAAAACACACAAAGTATAATTTTTTCTACAGATCATGCTTAAGAATATCATACAAGTACATCAACAAATTTTCTTAAGAATAGGTAATGTAATGAGAGATACTTGGGTATAGTTGTATGTTTAACATAAGAGATACTTGGTTGAGATTATCAATAAGGATAATCATTTTTCCATAAAAATATTTGGTGCCATGTGGCATAAATAATCACTTCAATCATCTATTTATATCAAAATTAATTTGGGGCCTATAAAACTCATTTAATCAATTATAAAAAATTGAGTATGCTTGATCTCTTAATGGATTGAAACTAATGATTGACAACTCAAAGACAATGTACTCCTAATAGAATTTTTTTGTGGGTGTGTTAAATATAGTTTCACATTTGTTCAAAGATAATACTCCTATTGGTGCATATAACAATAGGGGAATTATTCCACCAACTTAATATTAATTCCTTGCTTGATGAAATTAATTAGATAAAATTTATTGATTCCAATGGTTCCTTGTATGATCATCTTAAGATATTTTTCATTATCAAAAGTTAAAAATATCTCTTGATTACATCAAACACAACTAATAAATTTTGTAGTCAAATTAGTTGGAGGGATTCAACTAATAATGGAAATCCCTTCAATGTTTTGGATTTACTAATTTAATTTTCTCTATGAATTGTTTGGTGGATTCCTCCAAATATATATGAGTTTATATGGATTTCAATCATAGTTTGTGTCAAAATTTCACTGACCAAGATACTCAATTTAAAATAAATAAACATCTTATCACGTAGCAAACCTAGATGGAACATGTTAATCCATAGTCTTTGATCAAGAAAGTGTACAATCTATATGCCATGCATGATATTAAATTATATTTTTCTACTAGCTTTGAACAAATAGTTTTTTTTCGAATAATTTATCAAATCTCATGTCATGAAATGGATTGAATAAAATTTTAATCCAATGAATTTCCTTATATCTAAGGTGGTCATCATCTTGAATCAAAATATATATGGGTCAAAGTTATATGTGTCACTAATTTTCATATTTTTCATCAAACATATTTATACTTCTAAAAATGTCATAGTCTATATATTGCAAATTCTACAATACATAAATTATCAAATTACATACATTAAAAGTTGTGTATTCAATGTTTAACACTTTAAATAGTCAAAAAAATCTATAAAAAAATACACACTTCATCATTTTCTTTCTTATAAACTCATAAAATTTATTTTAACTTGCATAAACAATAGATTTGGCATGAGTAGAAGTGCACAATATTAGTTTTAGAAGAAATATTTATTGTGCTATGGTTTCCACTAGATAATGGACTTCATTGTACTTAGTACTTCAATATTAGTAAACACTAGTTTCCTCTCCTTGTAGTGGTCCTCATATTTAAACACTATACACATAATTAGAAGGATTTTATAATTACTTCATTCATTAGGCATTAAACATGGATAGTTCTTAAATATGTTAGTGTAAAAATATCTAACCATTTATCCTCTTAGGACTTTTTAATACTTTTTTGGCTATGTTTTCCTAGGAATTCCAATTTTTTGTCTCCACCCATAAGATTATGAAACTTAAGTGATAATATCATGGTCTAAATTTTCATGCATTATATTTACTATTAATACCAAATATAAATGTTAAGTACATATTATCTATTGGTTAGCTAATCTCTAGGAGTTGAGATTAACTAATAAAATGTCTCTTAAAAGAGATTATTTCCTTTGAATAATTACTCTCTAAATATTATCCCATTTCTACACCTTATATATGTAAGAGCATATACCTAGTGTTTGATACAACTTAGCTATAAGAGGTAGTGCCTAAAAATCTAGGATCACCCATATTAATTATTCTATAAGAGACTAGCATCAAACAACTCAAAGTGAGGTGAAAAATACACAAGAAAATAAATTTGGCACATTCACTCATGCATCCATTATTCATAACTAAGTAATTCCAATGATATGTACATCCACATTTTCTTATAGTAGATAAATATACAAGATTACTTATGATGCATGTCACAAAATTGACTAACTAATACTAGAAAAATAAATTCTTATTTAAGGATCCATTATAAATTTATTGTTATCTATGAATATGTATTTAACACTAATAGCACACCTTTATTTAACTTATGGAGGCTAGACATAAAATGTAAGAAAAATATGGGTTCTAGAAAAATTGAGATTAAGTACTCATTTAAAAAAAAAAATCTCTCATAATAGGAGTAAATAAGAAAATCCTTGTTGGATAAAACCCCACAAGAAATATAAGTATGTATAAGGGATGAATCAAAATTATCCAATTTCATTACAAATACATAGTGAATACCCCATAAGAGAGAGTGGATGAAAAATATTATGAATCCACTCTAGGAAGTAGCTCATGTATCAAAGATGAGTGGCTAAAGATAGAATATAATTTACTATCTATAAATAATATTTCTCTCCTTAGGAATAAATAGATCCATACGTTGATGTAGAACCCATTCATTTACTTTGGATGAATAGGGAATTCAAATCCAAATATGTTCCTTTGAATTCAACTCTAATATGCTCATGTTGAAAATTATGTCTCCTTAAAAATTGGAACTCAATGCCCAATCAGAGAAGTTAAAGTAGGAGAGAGTGTTTTTAAACTACGTATGAAAACAAAAAATGAAGTAATGAAAATCCTCTAATAAATGCTCCAAATTATAAATTTGAGACTTTAGAAACAAGGATATATTTTCTACTAAATATGGATCAAAATGAGGTGGATTTGGAAGACTAAATTTGTCCTACTAGGTAAACCCACAAAACTGGTTTAGAATTCCATTGAGGAAAGAAAAATGCATTTTCAAATGGAAAACACTTTAGGGGGTTTGTTAGAACTAGGGGGGTTCGCTAGAACCAGGAGGTTCACTAGAACTCCCCCCTTCTAGCGAACCCCCATTTAATGGGTTTTATTTTTTAATTGCATTAAAGGGAGTTTTCTAGAAGAAGGGGTTCAAGTGAACCCCCTGATTCTAGCAAACACTGGTTCATTCAAAGCCCCCTTTTCCCTCTTTCTCCCTCTCTAACACAAAAAATCTACAAAATATTTCCCTTCAAAGCTTGAGTTGAGGATGAAAATGGAGGAGACTTCATAGACCCAAATGGATGATGGTAGTCTTCAAAACGAGCTATCCATTGAATATAATTTTAATATGTTTTTGTTTTATTATTATTATTTTTAAGTTTGATTAAACATAGGTTGTTCACCGAAAATCAAGCTCTCTATTCTGCACATGTGGAAAAATAACAAATTATCAAAATAAAATTTTGAAAAATATGTGTAGGTTAGGTATTGATGTCCTTGATCCAATAAAAAAAATGAATTTTGATACATACAAGAAAAAATTATGTTGTATACGGTTCACCTATGTCTGAATTGTAATTGGTTTGACTTCGAAACTTGATCAAGGAAAAAATATTCAATAAAACACTATGAAAACAAATGAAAGGGTTAGATATTGTAGCTTCACATCTAAATTTGAAAAAAATAGAATTTTATGCTTCATAGGAAAAAGGTTATGTTGTATACAATGAGAATCACTCCTTAAAAATGGTGTTTATTGATAAAAACTAGTTTTTGAAGGAGATGGAAAAAGAAGTGCAATTTGATTCCAAAAATTTTGAAAAAATAAAATCAGAATCTATAGAAAAAATGTCACAAATCACTAATTTGTATCATCTTCAAATTCCTCATGGTTTAGTCGCTATAGGTGCCCAAAAGTGAAGATTTAGTTAGAAAAAATCATTTTAGTGTCCAGTTTGGCTAAAAATTGTAAACTAGTATTGTGGGATCACCCTACTATGAATAATCAATGGAAGCTCTCAAATAAGTAACAATAAACTCTCAATTACAATTATATAATGGAAACATGATCTTGATAGGA
The DNA here is from genome assembly GCA_007258455.2 of Sequoia sempervirens. Classification (NCBI taxonomy): domain Eukaryota; kingdom Viridiplantae; phylum Streptophyta; class Pinopsida; order Cupressales; family Cupressaceae; genus Sequoia; species Sequoia sempervirens. The sequence continues at coordinate 96,599,384 of VDFB02379711.1, forward strand.
GTAGAAGGAGCAATACGATAAATCTTGTACCGCTAGAATGCTCAAGACTCTTAAAATATCAAATATCCTCTAAATTATCATCATCAAAGGGTATATTATCTACATATAGATTAGTACAAGGTTATTCATACCAATATCATATATAAATCATGACAAACAATAATATTTATGCATCTAAAACAGTAAAAATAGTTTGATAATGAACGCTAAAAAGAATTAATCCTATAAGATGGTTTATATTATTTCTCCATGAAAAATTCCTCCTAAGTGTATTTAGTTCTAGTATGATGACTTGTAAATATAATACAAAATATTAAGCTACCTAAAATATGCTATGATGACATCTCACTAAAACTCATATTATCCTTGGGTGGGGGCCCTAGCTCGGTTGGCTAAATCTTTCCTATTGTAGGAGGTTGGTCATGAGGTCTAGTCTCCCCCACCCCTATGGTATCGAAGGGCGTGTCGCACTAGCGCCGCCAGTCACGTTAAATTTTTTATTAGGCACATTGCAATTTATAGGGGGTCGTGCTACCCGATTCCTATAGTCTAAAAAAAAAGACTCATATTATCCTTATTTATAGATACCACAAAAGGATATATAGAAAATCCAATGACACCTACTTAATTTAATAAGATTAGAGATCAAAAATCTTAATACACATCAATGTTAATAATTAAGTTTAAAGTAGAACTTTTATAGATGCATGTATGTTGAAGTTATCAATTAGAATGCATAAAATTGATAAACTAAATAAAGGATACTTGGGGATAACTCTAAAAAATTCCATGTAGGATTGAGAAGAGGTCCTAAATACCTTTACAACACTTCTTATTTTGTGAAAATTAGAGGTTCTATGGGGGGAAATTATCTTCGAAGCCAAAAAAGGTGATCTAGAATTTAAGTAATAATTAAAATGACTAGTGGAAAAATATGGAAAAAATACAAATAGTAATATGATGTGCATAAAATAATTACAAATATATATGGCCATATAGATAATTATGAATTCATATAGTTGTATATAATTTACATAGAAAAACATCAAGACCTAAGAAAAATCACCTAAGATTCTTTAGTGCTTGATTTTGGTGTTTGTATAACCAATCATGGATTTTTTTATACCTTGAGGACTCATTTGGGGTGTCTCTTTTGAGAAAGGATGCACAAATTATAAGACCATGCTTCAAAACACTAAAAATTATGGAAGAAACTTGTTGTTATTGTTCATTGATACTATTTTGGAGAGCATATGTTGGTCTAGAAAAGATACGATCACTTATAATAATTCTGCTATAAATGCTCAAGAAACATGAAATGACTAAAAATTAGGGTGAAGATATTAAGGGAAACAAATTTATCTTATATGTCTTATAAGATACCCCTTCATATATGTAAGTTTAACACTTTCTCATATACCCTAAAAACTAGGGAGGAAACTTGTTATGGTTCTTTCAAAAGCTATTAATAATTACCCCTCTCAAAATACCTATTAATGTTATGCATTTTCATAGATTCATATCAATATTTCAATGGAAAAATATTATACAAGCATGTAAATTAGATTAGATATATTTACTTTGTATCTAATGTTGCATTGCTTCTTCCATGTAAATATTGGTGTGTCTTATATTTTAAAGTAATCTTCTTAAATTTGATAACTACTTATTGGCATACTATTCAATAATTTGTGTGACATATTAACTAGATCATTATAGAATTTAATTGTTTAAATTAGACCATAGTTACATCTAGTATAACATGTGTACACTTATTCAAAATGTGGCATTTACTTAAAAAAAATTAATAGGTTGTTTAGTTAGATCACATCTTCCATAAATCCATTGCATATATCAATAAGATCAAATTATTGTATTTATTAAATAATATTTATAGCATTTTTAATTAAATTAAAAGTGTGTCCAATTTATGATATGTAATTTAGGTTCTAAGAAATGTAATGCATGTTCTTAAATGAGAACACTTGTAGCAATAAAAGTGTTAAGTAAAAACATTCATAACAGTTGTTGGATTTTCTTCTTTTATGGCTAGGGAAGCCATTTTAGATTAGGGTCTATGGTTTTGGGATTCTCATCACCTTTCCTTGAGGCCATGGGTCCCCTCATTCAATCCCATGAAGGAACCCATTGATATTATACATATTTGGGTGAGAGTGCCTTATCTCCCCTTAATGTTTTGGGGTTCCTCTACTCTTCAAGGAATAGGCAATGCTCTTAGTAGTGTTTTGAAGGTGGATGAGGTTTCCTTAAATTCATACACACATCCTATTCTTGGATTTTGGTGGAGGTTTATTTGTCTCACACACCACTTGGAGAAGTTATTCTCCAAGTGAAAGACTGGTCCTGTTCTTAGCTCATGGATTTATAAGGAATATTGTTTCATTATAGATGTTTTGATAGTAGATACTTGGCTTTTGACTACTCTCATAGCTCTCATCTTGCTTCTTCTTCCACTTAGTGGAATAATTCCCTCAAGGACCATCCAATTATGTACCTGAATGATTCCTCTTCTTCATATAGTGAAGATAAGCCTCCTTCTCCTATTGCTTAGAAGAAAGTGACTCATGTTATTAATGTTACAACTCATATGGACTCTTCTAATTAGATTTTAGACAAAGTTGTTCCTACTGCTATGCGTGTTTCCTCTACTAAGGCCCCTATTGCTTTGATTGTTGATAATGTTGTCTATTCCACAGTTCTGGCTACTCCTTCAGTTTGGATGTTCCACCTATTGTTACTTTCTTTTATAAAGGGGCTTCCCCCTCATCCTGTTTTATAGATTCAAATATTGATTCTGCTTCTTCTTGGACTGAGGTGTAGCACAAGAAGAAATGTACTCCTAAGTTGAACTCTTTCTCTATTAACAAGCCTTTAGGGGAAAATTTGCTGGGTTCAAGCTCGGGTGCTTGAACTATTCTATTGGTGGCCTGTAGGCCTATTCTATTGGTTGAAAAGCCTATTCTATCTTTTTTGTTTTTTTTTGGTTTTATCTAAAGGTTGTGAGACATGTTTCATGTTGTTGTATGGGTCAAGGTCCATTAACCCTACTTTCTTAATCAAAGAAAAATAACAATGCTCATATACATATCATGGCATTCATATAAATCCTCATATAACCAAGTTGACAAAATGTGGTGTATCATAAAAACTAACATAATCATACAGTAGGTTTATGGCTACTAGACTCCTTGGGGCTTGGTTGTGGTGGTTGATGAGATACTTTAGATCATAAGTAGCTCCTAGAGCCACTTTGTGCTAGTACAACCCTGAGCTAACCTCTATGTTCTACATTGGTCATGATTGTTGCTATATAATATTACTAAAGTTGATCTCTCTAGGCTTGTACTCTATCTAGTTCTATCTCTAAGGGTCATTCCACAATAATGGGTTACACTTTTTGGCCAAACTTGACATTGAAATCAACATTTTCATAGAAAGCTTCACTTTCTGACACTTATAGTAGGTAAACTATTAGGAATTTGAAAATGATGTAAGCTAGTGATTTGTGAGATTTTGTCTGTAGATTTTAAATGTTTTTTTTATTTTTAAAATTGAAATTAAATTATTATTTTTTTGTGTCTCCTTTGATAACTAGTTTTTAATAGTAAACAACATTTTTAAAAAGTGGTGTGTACTTCGACTCGCATAAATTTTTTTCTATAAAAGATAAAATTCTGATTCTTTTGAATTTAGGTTGGTAACAGAAGTATCTCATGCTTTCATTTTATTTCATAACATTTGTTGAATATTTTTCTTTTAATTAAGTTTTGAAGTCAAAACATTTATAATTTAGACATAGGTGCACTTCGGCTCTCATAACTTTTTTGGTATGTATTGAAATTCAATTTTTCTTCTTTTGTTGGAATGAGGGCATCAATACCTAGTTCATCTATATTTTTCAAATTTTTTTCCTCAAATTTACTATTTTTCCAAAATGATTTTTCACCGAACTTGATGTTCGGTGAAAAACGTATGTACAGTAAAACTAAAAACTAAAATATAAAATAAAAAGAAAATATATTAAATTTATAGTTGTTGGAAAGCATGTTTCAATCACTACAATCATCCAGCTTGGTTTATCAAGTTGACTCTATTTGCACCTCCTTCCCAAGCTTCGATAGTAAAAAAAATGCATAAATTTTGAAATGGTGAAGGGGAAGGTGAAAAAAGGGGGTTCATTAGAACCCCATTAGAAGGGGGTTCGAATGAAGGGGAGAGGGGGTTCATTAGAAGGGGGGGTTCATTAGGAGGGGGAAGGGGGTTCATTTGAAGGGGGGGTTCATTAGAAGGGGGTTGGTTCATTTGAACCCCCTTCATTAGAAGGGATAAACCATTTTCAATTTTTTGATGTACATTTCTAATTTTTCTTCATTCGAAAAATTGTAACCCACTATTGTGGGTTTACCCCTAACATCATTTGTATATGATCATAAGTGGGACTTCGATCTCTCTATCTAAGCTTGTCATACATAGCTCTAAATCATAGTATGGGTTCAAAATATTCTATGTGATGCTGTAAATTTTTTTGTGGCCTTTAATCAACTTGCACCAGTTGATGTAGTTGCACATAAAGAAAAATATTTACCATCACTACACCCATAAATTTAAGCCAATCTCAAGTTCCAAATACAAAGAGAAAACCATAGAATAACATCAAGTAACAACATCATATAAAGTGTAACTCAAATTTAAATAAAATATCTAGTGTACTATAAAGTGAAAATCAAAAAGCATAACATATCACCTAGATTTCCAACCTCCAAATTGGGATCCATGCATGAGACAGTTGTAGCTATATTTAGCCTCCCTCATGAGGTAGGAGTATCGTACATGCCACTCTAGTTGTATCCCTTCTTTAAGACCTCCCAAACGATGGGGCTCCAGATCTCACTTCTTTCATTCACCTAATGTGTTTTTTTGTAATTTTGAGGATACTAAATATTTATTTATATAAGGAAATTTATTGAACATTCGATGTATGATAATAAATTAGGCTATGATGTTTTAATATTTTGATATGGTAAGAAACTATTGAATATGTAGAAAAGTATTGAAAAAGACATTTTAATTTTAATACCTTTTATGTCAACATACCTAATTGTTTAGTAATCATAATATGCTGATGTTTGTGTATGAAGGATTGGAAATGATCATAGTTTTAAGATCTCACAAATATATTTCAATAATTAGACATCACCGTAATATGGTTACAAAGAATTCTTATTTATAACTAAAATAATATCTCAAAATAACATTTTAATAAATTTTAATATTTTAGTTATTAGTTTTCCATAGGTCACAACACATACAATATATTCATTTGCTAGCATTTTGGTACAAATACTTCTTGTGTATAACCATTTATTGCAACAAGACTTATCTATGGGTTAAGAATTTAGTAGGATCATCTATATCTCAAGAGTGTTTGATGTATTATATGACATGTTGAAAATATAAATTTGTGAAGAGAGAAGTTTTAGAATGGATTGTATATCTTAAAATTTAATAATTGTCTCCATAGATTATACATTAATTGTATTTTTTTCCATATATCATAAGGGTATTAATGTTGGAACACAATAGTCTACTAAGAGGGGGGTGAATCAGTAGATATTAAAATTCTATCCTTCTTAAAATATTTTGTGCATACTACATTCTTTAACTCTTAATGTACAAATATTAAGCATGTGATACAAAAATATAACCAAGCACACAACATATCACATAACAATGTATGATATACGTGGAAAAACTAAAATGGGAAAAAACACGGTGACAAAGGTGGCTTGAGTCTACTGCTCAAATCTGACATCACAAATAAAACTTCTATTACAATGTTTTAGGGGACCCACCAATGGAAGCACTAACTCCCTGATTTAGGAGCACCAAATATAAGGACACACCAATCCCCTACTCTGAGCACCAACTCAATACAAATGAGGTAACAACCTCTACAACATTACAAGCTCAAATGTACATATAAATGGTTCTACATAAACCTGAGATGCATCAATACATATAATACATTGTTGAACTTATTGCAACATACACTCTATTGTTGTAGCTACACTCTCAACAACACATAATTCTACTCTACACTCTCTTCTACTCTACACTCTCTTCGCTAATGCATTCTTAGCTATACATCACTCTATTCAACACTATGTGCACTCACAGACTTCTAACTCCACACAAACATTTGCAAACTCAACAACTTAGACAATAACTTATTGTCTTCCTTCTTTACCAATCTGCAATCATTACCTTGAGATTGGCTACTTCCTCTAGATCTGCCCTCATATCCTATTTGGGTTTCCCTCACTTACAAACTTCACCAGCAAGCTATATGTTCATCAAGCTACATTATGTCATCAATATCATCATAAAAGACATTTGATAAGGTTTATCAGATATCACCATACCTATGAATCAAGCCACACAACATTTAATTCAGATACAAAGAATTTCCCTTCATTCTCTCTATCAAACCCTAAAATCTGATTATGCATTTAATGAATTCTTTTGATTATTCGATTTAATCTTGATTCTTGTATCTGCAATGCCCTCTATAATTTTTGTCACCATTTTGTGCATCAAATATTATTTACATTGGTCGATGGGTGCAGTTGGACTAATTAATTCTTTCCTCTGTGTTGGTTTCTAGTCAAAACCATCTTCATACTGAGTTAGCCGTTTATGATTACTAAATTCAAATCAGGGTCATCGATCTACTAAGTTCACATCACAATCCTACACTTTCCATTCAGTTTCATAACTTAAAATGATAAACTTTCGATAAGCGATCATTTAAATCTCCTCCTTTGATCTTATCCTTCATACATTGCTTTCCATACGTGGGGTCCACCAAGACATGCATCCAAAGTCTACTCATCCCGCAAGATTGAAAATGGGCCCACACAAACCTTGTAGGGTTAGCAGGTTGTTTCCATTTGTCGTCCATGTCATCACCACTTGATTTGAAAAAAAAATGTGAATTAGCATATCGAGTAATCATTCTTCACCACCTATTCATCTCTGTCATAATCTATCAATGTATCGGGTCCCACTAGATTCACTACAGGCACCATCTAATATTCTACATTCAATTGTTGTTATTCATTGGTATGCAAACATAATCTTCCACCATTTGGTCCCACTAGACTCTTTAGTGAGCACCGTTCGATCAATAAGGGATAATCTACATTGTTCCTCGCTAGCCCCACGGGTCTTGATTGGGCCCCACCAAAATTCAAGCGGGGTGCGTAGGCTTTTGCCATCTGTCCACCATCACATCACTTTCCACTAGTTGCAACTGCTACCTTTGTAGGTCCCACCATGCATCAATAGTCAATATCCACCTATCATGCATTATTCTCCACCATTTTCCATTGACCATATGGGACTTATTTGGGATCCACCAAGTAATTAGCAGAATACACAAGCACTATCTGATCTTCTTGATCGTAACTGTTGATCAAGAAAAGACAAATACTTGCAGGGTACATAATAAATATTAAATGAACCAAATATTTTCTTGGTTGGTAAATAGAAGGTGAAGGGCTAGTCACCAATACGATAAGATAGACGTAAGTTATGACTTAAGTTACTAGAAACCTATTATTAATATTCAATGCCAAAATATAATGTTTGTGAATGCCATCACTGTAAGCTCGTGCACACATAGGGTTTAACTGATAAACCCTAGACCCAGAGCATGAACAAATGAATGTTGGCATCTCCATTGATATCAAGACCTACACAATACTTTTCTAGAAAACTCTTGAGAAACCCAGTTTGAATTTTCCATCTAATTTTCCATCAGCTCCACTACTCTCAAAATAATGCTTTGTCATTATGCAAACAATCTCCCTTGCATGATTTGCATTTATGACATCAATGACAACTATATGCCAAAAATCTCCCCCTTTGGCATTAATGGAAAAATGAAATGCTCATACCAATTGGTTGAAATGGTTTGATATTAATTGAAGGTAATTGAGATCTATTACTATTTCAGTTCTATATCGATTGGACACATAAAGCAATGGTCCCCCTTTCATGTGCTCATCTTGCTCAAATGAGAATTTTTTTGTTCATGATCTTCTCCCCCTTTGACATCAATGGAAAATGGTAGATTCCCCCTAACACATTACTCTCCCTTTGAAAATAAATTCAAAGAGAAAATGGGAATCTAGAACAATACAACCATCAATTCATTAGAAATTTGTAAAACCACTAATACTTGACTTGATATGTCCTGTCTATTTCTAGGGATGATTGAGATACATATGAAACTCCCCCTGGATATGTGCCCCATCACTAGAGAGTAGTGAGATGATGTGGGAGCAATGACTCCCAATTTTTACCTCAAGTATTCAAACTGCTCCTTGGAAAGAGGCTTGGTGAAAATGTTAGCTTCTTGTTCCTTGGTGGGAACATATTCCATGCTGACTTCCTTATCTGCAACCTTCTCTCTTATGATGTGATAATAGATATGCGATTTTTTCTAGAATACATCACTATATTCTTTGATATTTTTATGGCACTCAAATTATCACAAATAATTGAAATAGGTTCTTTGTTCTCCACCTTAGTGTCCTTAAGTGTTTGCTTCATCCATACGACTTGAGTACATGTTTTTGTCACATACACTGCTTCATTATCCCAAATGTTATCATTTTGTACAATTTTCAAACAAAGGAAAAATGACAATTCTCCTAACACTGACATCTCAAATTCATCTTGCATGTGTGTAGAAAATATTCTACATAGTTTATCATTCTGTGAATAAAGATTTTGGCACATGATGGTTTTCTAGAACTTCTAGGGTTTTCACCTAAAATGAGAAAGATGGGCCAAAATACAATGTAAAAACTCAAAACTAAAGCAACGATGGATGCAATATGCCTAAATGCATTGAACTAGAAAAGAAAGATTATTATTAATGCAAAACCTAAGATATGCAAGTTGTTTGAAAACATAGTGATGTATGCAAAAACACCTAATAATGCAAGTAAACAATGATATAATTAAACAAGAATGGAGAGGTGCTTTTGGAATATGAAGTGTGATGTGAAGAGGCTCTAGAATCCTAAGGAGTTGACTAGAAATGTTGACTGGGACATTTATGCCTAGTTGGGCGACTTAGTCCAGTTTCAGGGAAAATTTGTCAGAACAAGAATTTGCTAAATGGGTACTCAAAAATATAAAAACCACTTTTCAGGCCTAGAAGTGGGACTAATTCACCACATATGGGAACTTAGTCCACTTGGGAATCTTGGGAAATTTGAGGCAGGAATCTGTAGCTTTCTGTCTGCTCTTCCCTTCCTGATAGGTGTCTAGTTTAGATTCTACAAAAAATAGGTTGAAAGAGGTCTTCAAGCTTCAATTAGGGCCCTTCGTTTGCTTGAATGATTTTGATGGATTGAAAAAAAATTTCTAACACTAAACTCTTTGACAAATATTCATACAAGACTTGGAACAACACATGCAAAGAGGGGGAAAAGGGTTAAGGGTTAGAGAATAAGGGTTTGCCTTGGTCAAACCCCAATTTGGTAATCAAACCCTAGATAATGAAATGAAATAAAGAGAGAATGATGAATAAACAACATGGAATGTCACAAACTCACCAAACCCTTGATGTTGAAATATGAAGATATCTTCATGACATGCAATCCTACAATGAAGTGCTTGAATGCTTGATAATTGCTTGAATGAATGAATTAGGTGCTTGAAAATGAATTGGGGAGATGAAAATGAAAGGAAAAACCCTTTATTTATACTTTATTTTCTAATATTTCCCGAAAATAACACATCACAGGATGACCTTAAGGTCAAGAGAATAAAATCTGCCAGAAAATTATAATTATTTTGATTTTTGTGCCTAGTGGGACTAAGTCACCCCAGGTGGTGACTTGGTCACACCAGGGAAATTTTACTAGGTGTCAAGGATTGAAGTGTATTTAATGAGGTTTAATAGGAATATTCTCAAAAATACACTTAAGTATGGCTAGAAAGTGTATTAAGGGATAATTTAAACATAAGAAAGGGTTGAATTAGTGATGACAAGTCTAGAAACGTGTGAGAGTTTGTTACAACTCTTTACAACACTTTGAAATAAGACTTGGTAAGTGATAAAAAGGGGTTATTTATGTGAATTATAATAAAAAGGTCCTAGAAAAGTGTGAAAGTGAGTTACAACACTTCACAACGCTTTTACAAAACATCCTAGAATTCTTAATAACTCTGAAGGGTCCAAGACCAAATGTGAATGTGTTGACCACATTACAACATTAAATTTAAATCTAGGAAAAATCAAGCCAAAGTCCACTAAGATGACCTAAACATGAGAGAAATTGGAAGGGTTACTTTTTCCGTGTCCATAGTTAGTCCCCACTTTAGTGAGAGGATGAACCTACCTCAAACTCACACTAAAGTAGCCAAACATGCATATCAAGAGGGGTTTCAATGCACTAATGCTTAGAAAGATGAGAGAAAAATGATTAAAAGGGATGATCAAACCCCTAGGATGAAAATCCCATGGAAAAACCAAACATAAATACAAAGGAACACAAATGAAAATGATAGAAAAGAATGAAAGAGGGAAGTTGGAAAGAAATAAAGTTGGATCAAGCTTTGATCATTTGTCCAACCCATTGTGGATCAAATCTAGGTTGTTTGTTTGGAAAAGAAATGCATACTCACTCTGGGGTGATGGAACTCATGGTTGTCCACTGGGTGAGAAGGCCCAAAAGATGAGAAACATACACTCATGGCTGGTATGTACTCACACACACAGGTGGCTATGGGGAAAATTCATGCCTCAGAATGGGCTTCCAACTCAACCATACCAAAGTTATACCTCTTGATAACTTTAATAAGGTGCCACAAAAAAAATGACATTTCGAGAAAAATGATACAAGCAAAGCTTCGTATGCTTAGAACTCATGAACAAAAATGATGGTATTACAGGCATGCAAGTTGTGTTATGCAAGGTGGCCATATAATAAATGCAAAATGTAACATGCAAAATATGTTCAAAGGAGTCTTGCTTAGTTCATGCAAGTTCTTTAACTTAGGGAACATTGTGCCTAATGTCTCCAAAAGAGGACCAATCAAAGAATAGAAAATTTGTAGCTTAGGGGATGCAGTGTGTTGCATCAAGCCACTAAGAGGAATGTAATATGCTAAGATAGATCAGGCTCATGAAGGACATCACACCCAATGTCATCCAAAAAGTGACAAAACACATCGTATGAAGTAACAAGGCTGCACTAAGAACAAAGAAAAAGGAAAAGTGCAAATGAATAATGCCAATGTATGCCCCCACTTTATAGGAATGGCTACACACCGTACTGTGAGAAATTACTTTAAAGTAGCGAATGAAGAATGCAAAGAGAAAGAAGACATGAGAGACAACTTGGAAAGCCCCTATGCCAAGTCATATGTTTTCGAGTAAGGCTACATATGTGAAGGAAAGAAAGGGAAAACAAAAGAAAGAGGGGTTTCCTCCAAAATGAGAATGACAAACACATAAGAGATCTATGGATTTGGGGTGAGTATGTTCTTTTCTGCAATGTTTTGTAAAGAGCTCAGAACTATCATCATTCCCCAAATACATAGAACTAGAAGAATGAGACAAGGAGAGAAAAATCAAAGTAAAAGAAATATCCATTTGGGTCAACATGGAAGAGACAGTATGTCTCGACACTTTGCATCATCCCCAAAAGGAAAACAGAGGAAAAATAGAGGATAAAAGGTGAAAGAAAATGAAAAATATTTTGGGTCAAGATGAAGGAGGCATTTCAATCTCAATGCCTTGCATCATCCCCAAAAGAAAAAAAAAAAAAGATAAATGTAAAAGAAAAAGAAAAAGAGGGGGGCCTTTTGCATCAACATGAAGGAGACATTTTGGTCTCAATGCCTTGTGTCATCCCCAAAAGGAAAACACAAGAAAAAGATAAAAGAAAAAATTGAAAGCGATGTACGACATATATAAGAATGAAGGTAAAAATAGAAGAATGTTACAAACAGAAGGAGAACATCAAAATGAACTGAACCATAGATTCTAAGGATTACGGTCTTTCACCTAATGGAAAGAGATAGATCCCACACCAAAAATCTAGGTGGTTCACTCAAACTAAGGAATGTATGATGTAATTATGCCTAAATGCAATGATTTAGATGCAAAAAACTAGTAAAAGATATTGATTATTAAGTGAAAACTATTGAAATGCAATCTTGTCTGAAAACACATTGTGTAATGTAAACCACCTAGAAATGAATGCAAACTGCAACAAAATTTGATTAAACTGAAAGTGTGCACTTGAGGACTTGATGGGGATTGGAAATGGCTTCTGGAATGCTTCTAATCCTAATTTTTAGGCTTGGTGGTACTCACTCACCATTTTGGGTGAATTAATCGTAGTTCTATGAAATTGTTTCGGAACCAGTTTTAGACAAATGGGTGTCTAAAAATGCAGAAAACTAAAAAACAAGCTTGGAAGTGGGCTCATTCGCCACCTATGGTAAATGAGTCCACTTTTGAATTTATGAATATTCAAATTTGGAAACAAGAGCCTTTGATTTGCACTTTCTGCTTCTCCAGTTGTCTAATTTTGAAACTGTTAGATTTGGGCCTGAAAGCAACTTTTTGTGGGTATTTTGCGTTGTCCAATGAAGAGGTGAATTGAAAAAATTTGCAATGCAAGATTCAATGATTTCTAAGCCTCCAAGGTGCCTAAATCTGCAAATACACAAGACAAGAGAGAGAAATGTTGTATGTTAGGGAATGGGGGTTTGCCTTGGTCAAACCCCCTTTGGGTAATTAAACCAAAATAGAAAAAAATGTAATGAAAAAAGTAATAATGGAGTTGATTACCTTTCCATGATGATTTATCTTGAATGTATGCATCAAAACATGAATAATCTTCCCTTGAATGTCTAAAAATTGTTATCTTAATGACTTGAAATGATAAAACACTAACTTACTTGACTTCAGATGGAAAAATGATGGATGAATAATGAAGAATGGTTATGATTTAGGGTTAAGAGATTTGATTTTATACGAAATAAACCTTATTAGCCAATAAATTGGATCCCTAAGGCGAACATGTAAAAATAATAAACTTAAACTTCAGTTCTTGTCACTCAAAGGTCAAAATTGGCCCAAGTGGGACTCATTCGCCACCTTGGGCAAATCAGTCCCACCTAGTAGGGACTCATTTGCCATAGGTGGAGAATTAGTCCTAGTGGCACCCATTTGATAGCTAGGATGTTGGGAAGTAAGAAAATTAGGTTTATATAGTGACTTTGTCAGTTATTTCATCAAATTATGCCTCAGGATGCATAATATGGGGTAATAGGGGCCTATTAGTGATGATGTAAAGGTTAATTAGGGCTTGGAACACATAATTAAATGTGAAATTATAATTAAATACACTTTACAACATTAAAATGAGGTCCACATAGCCTAGGAAGGCACAATATCCAATGCAAATGTGTAGGACATATTAAAACACTAGATTAACATTAAGTTTATTTTATAAGCCTTCTAGATTAGTGTGATAATGTGATTAAATACATTTTATAATGTTGAATTAAGGGTTGATGGGTTTATTAAGTCTAGAGAGTTGTGAAAGTCCTTTATAACACCTTTACAATACATTGATTAATGCATTTTAAAGGGTCCAAGACCTAGTGTGGATTTGAAAAACACCTCACAACACTAAATGAAGGCCTCGTTAAGTCCAATTTATCATGAATTATTCCCAAATAATGCAAGTTTCATTTTTCCTATAGTACATTTAGCGCCCACTCTAGTGAGAGGATGAACTTGCTTTAAATTCACACTAAAGTAGACATTAAAGAGAGGTCTAAGTATACAGATGCAAATGACAAAGAATTGAAGAGATCAAGAAGGTAGTCAAGCCCCCAAGATACCAGATCCTAAATCAAACCATCAAGATACATAATCATGCAATGGAAAGAACTAGGAAGAAGAGAAAGATGAAAATGAAAAGGTGGATCAAGCTTTGATCGTTTGTCTAGCTAGTTGTGGATCAAATCTAGGCTATTTGTCAAAAAAAGAAAATGCATACTCACTCTGGGGTGACAAAAATCATAGTGGTCTGCCGAGTGAGAAGGCCCAAAAGGTGAAATACATACTCTAGTTGGTATGAACTCACAAACACATAGGTGGATATGGAGAAAGTTGTGCTACGGAATGGGCTTCCCACTCAACCATATCAAAGTTATACCTCCTAATAACTTTAAGAAGGCACCATAAAGGAAAATGGTTTTTGAGCTCTACAAGGTAAGCAAAAAAATTTATACTTGACACTCATAGGCATTGTAAGTGGTGTAAGAGATGTTCAAAGGGATTTTGCTTAATTCGTGCAATGTCTGATCTTAAGGAACATCATCCTTAATGCTTCCAAGAGAGGAAAAATGAAGATGGTCTCATCTTGTTTCCAAGAGAGGACAAGTGCAAGGTCTCATCCTGGGTAACATTGTACCTAATATTTCCAAGAGAGGAAATCACAAGAAAAAGAAAATCACACAATGAAATGTGAGTGGTGATGTATGCCCCCACTTTAAAGTGGTTGTGAACACTAGTACTATGAGAAATTTTTTTAAAGTAGAAGAAGGAGAACATGAGAGCTTACTCGGAAATCCCTATGCCAAGTCATATGTTTTCGAGAAGCTACGTCATGAAAAAGGTAATATGTCACATTCAAGCCAACTTAAGGAATGTCATCCACATCCCAAGCTTGCTCTTATAGGTTCATGAAAAGTTAATGACTAGCCAAAAGAGCCAATGACAAGTGACATATGAGGATAAGACTACATAACCCCTTGCCCCCACTACGTGCAGGACAAGGGTGAGCTGAAATGATTAATGAAATGCATGTGAAATTAAAAATCTATATCAATTAGAGGAACTAGGTGCCCCCACATAGGGAAGCATGCTGAAATCCTTAAGATGTTGGGGGTATGTGTAGGATCGTGGTGAGCCAAAAAGTGGCAATATGATGGGTATGTGGCTGGTGACTATTTTTTTACCCAAAATTGATGAAACGAAAAGGGTTTTTAAAGGAGATTCTCAGCTTTCCACCGATATAAATTATTCTTTACTTTGAATTTAATAAGTAATTATTATTCATTTTCTATTCAAATTATGACTAAAGTTGTGATTGATAGGTTGATTGAAAAAAATCTATAGCTTTCAAACGGTATCACATTCTTTGAATCCAAAGCATGTGTCACATTCTATGCTTCACATAATACAGGATTAAAAAAAAAAAATTAATTTCATGAAGTTTTGACCAAGTTAAGGTGGTTAGACATATGAGTTTTATATTTTTAAAAAAATTTAATAAAAAATCATAATTAATTATTTACTTAGAAAAAAATTACAAAAAAATATGCATCACATTGGGGCATGAGTCATCTACTTATATCTAAAATCTTATAAAATTTTTTTTATCATTTTATTGTGGTTAGGGTGGTCCGATAGACACCTATTTTTTCCTTGAAATTTAAGTACCACTACACTAAAATTTCAAATTTTCACCAAATAGATTTTTTCTTTTTTAATCAAACGTAGTAGTTTAGAAACTACATTAAATTTTCTAGAGATTCTATTTTTACATATTTTTGAAATAATATAGATAACTTATTCAAATTTTTACGTCAAGTTTCCTAACTCTAATTTTTTTGAATTTTTTGCCACTTAAGGGCTTGTTTTTTCCATGATGATTCTGCACATACCCTTGGATTATATGACTCAATGTACTACATTCATTAGTGGAGTGACCATGAAATCTATGATAGGTGCAGAATGAAGTCTTGTAAGAGAATTACTTTTAAGTTCTAGGGGAAGGGTGATCATGTGATCTTACAGGATTCTCAACAAGATGCCCTCTTGTTCAATGGTAGAAGGTGGTCTTGTTGTTTGCATCAAAGATACATCTTTCTTAGTATTAGATTTAATACTTACACAAGTTTCTTTAGATTGCGAGATTTTTCTCTCACTCTTATAGGAAGAGGGAAAATCTATCATATGCAAATCATTGGTATCTTGCAAGTTGACATTGATAGTAAGCGAAGGAGTTGTTGTATGTGTCATATTGTGTAAAGGATTATGTTCAAGACCACTAGTGTCGAGGAGTTTGGGATGGAAAATTGTTAAAGATGATTTAGGAGTATGTTTTTTGAGATTGTTGATGTTGAGTGAAGGATTAACAATCTCTATTAAAGGAAAATAACCAAGACCATGAGTAGTTTGTTGTGTGATAGGATTTATAAGGTTGCAGATACCTTGTTCATTAGCAACAAATCTTTTTCCACTATATCCAAGTTGTTTCATAAGCTCATATCCTTTTCCATAAAGCTTTTTCATTGCTTTTGGATTGAGTGGTGATAGGTGATAATCATTGTCAAAGGTGGTTGTGTAATGTACTTGTTTGTATGAAGTGATTGAGGCGGATGCTTTTGAAAGGTTGTCTAAATTTTGTGTTGACAATGTTGTTTCTTTTCCCTTATTGGAATCTTTATTAATTATTTTGTATTCACCCATGAAGTCATGTTAAAAATCTAAGGAACCCCAATGATCTTCTAATAGCTTCATTATTTGGTCAAGATGTTTTTTTTCTTGTTGTTGAATGGGTTCCACTTGTGTGGTTGATGTGGATGTGTTTAAGGGATTGTATTTGTTTTGCTCAAGTTGTAAGACACTATAAGGTTCAATATTAGTGTAAAGGGTGTATACTTTGCTGTTGTAGATGTATTTCATTTTGCAATCAAGAGTGGAAGGTACACCTTTCATTGCATGAATCCATGATCTACCTAGGATAAGATTACATGAAATTTCATAAGGTATAACATGGATTGGTGCATTCAAAGTGGCCACTCCAACTATAAGAGGTATAATGACCACCCCAAGCGGTTTCTTTAACATTCTAAAGTCCCATAATAGAGAAAGAATTAGGTCAAATTGTTGATTGATCAATTCCAAGTCTATCCAAAAGGCTTACACTACACGCATTGAGGACAGAACTAGTATTTATCCTTTTTTGTTTTTATCATTCTATAATCATGAAAGTATCATTTTTTTTTGCACATCCAAAGAGGGAAGTTCACTTTGGTGGAAAATAATGTCAGCATTCAATATGTGAACTGTAGATGCTATATCAAGTAGTGCCACATTAGAATTGACAAGAACTTTTTGTAAGGTTGTTTGACGTATAGTGTGATAGGTAGGTGAAGTCTGAAGAAGGTCCCAAAGGGAGATCTTTGTGGGAGTACTTTTAAGTTGTTCAATAGGATCATACTCCCTTAAGCAAGGGGCACTAGGAAGTATAGAATTTGGGAAAGGTAAATAAGTTGAGTTTGGTTGTGGTAGTGATGGATTTTTTTGAGTGTTATATGTATAAACAATAGGATTATGACTCGATGGCTGCAACACATTATTATGAGGTGGGTAGAGGGTGAATTCGGGTTTGTGTTGATTTTTTTTGTGTGAGGGGAATAAAGGATGAATTGAGGTTGAATAATATTAACATCCCTTGCTGAATGAGAGTCTATCATAGGCTCTTCATGTCCTTTCAAGGGCATAATATTATTATCAATGTTATCTTTTCCTTGTATGAGGATATTCTCCCTAGAAGGAGAGTGTTTAGGAGAACATGAAACCTCATTTTCTTGACAATTAAGGCCTAGGTCCTCCAAACTAACTTCATCAAAACTAAGGAAGTTATTAATGGTGGAATTTGTTTGATGATTGTTAGTGGGGAGATTAGAAGAAGACTTTATTTGATTGTCAGTTGTTTTTAATGTCTCATTCTCTTGTTCCATATTATCTACACTACTAGGAGAGGTTGTAATATGTTCATTGAAGGTTGAAATTTGTAAAGTAGCTTCATCATAAGTGGGAGAGGCATCAAGAGAACAACCATTATAATTTTCAAATAGATCTTCCCAAATGGGAGGAGCATTAGGAAAGGGAGGATCAAGGGTTTCATGATTCTTAATAGGGATGTATTCTAATACCAACCTATCCTTTTTACATCGAAGAGGGATGTTAGGAGATATAAAAGTTTGATGGTCATGACTATGGAGACTAGGTAAGGTGATTTTTAGGAATGTTTCTATGATCTCATGTTCTTGTTGTCTAACATCTTCCAAAGGGGAATAAGGAGATGGACAATCATGACCCTCAACGCTTGTACCTTCCTTCACCAAGATACCTTCGTCACTAATAGGGGAGGTATCGGGGGAAGAACAAGTATGATTGCGATGATTGTCTACACTACCATTCTCTCCAATGGGAAATGTAAGATTAAGGATTGTACCAATGTTTTGATCATGTTTCTTAAAGTCCTCATTGTGCTAATCAAAATTGAACTCATAAGAGGGAATGTTGTATTTATGCAATCCATTTTTAATCAAATCAAAGCCACATCATTTGAAAGTAAATATGCTATGATGTAAAAGAAAACAAATTGCAATGTAATATCTTAAAATGAAATGCAATTTTTAGATATGAAACAAGGTAATTTTTTTATTACTCTATGCGCCAATTGGAAAAATGACATGTGGAAAATGCAACTGTAAAATGGAGCAATGCATGAAATGAGACATTTTATGTTAGATCTAGTGAAATACATGTTACATAAACTCATCTAGCTCATATAGGTAGGTAAAGGCACCAAATAGAAGCTTAAAAAAAGAGTTTTTAGTTCTATAAAGGGCAGTTTCAGGGGTGAAAAGGGACTCATTCGCCCAAGGTGGTGAATGAGTCCCAGTTTGCACTTTTTTTCAAAAACTTTAGAAATTTTTTAGTGATTTTTTATTTTTTCTAACTTCTATGATGCAAACCTAAGTTAAAAATGCAGAATTTCAAAAAATTTAAATGAATTTAGATGCCAAAATATAACCTAAATGCACTTATCTTGAATGCAAAAATTTGTAACACTAGAATGCAACTTAGCTAATGCAACATGCAATGCAATGTAGTTCTAGGATGAGGATGGAATCCAAATAAGAGAAGAAACTATTCAAAAAGACAGTTCACCAAAATCAAAAATATATTTTAAGGATTAGGGATGTGAAGTCTCTTTTGCTCAATTAGGGTCTTTCAGCTAATTGAAAGAGATAGATCATAGACAAAAAATCTAGATGGTTCACTAAAACTAAGGAATGTATGAGGTAATTATGCCTAAATTCAATGATTTAGATGCAAAAAACTAGTAAACGTTATTTATTATTAAGTGAAAACTATTGAAATGCAATGTTATTTGAAAGCACATTGTGTAATGCAAAAAAACCTAAAAATGAATGAAATTGCAACAGAATTTGATGAGATTGAAAGTGTGCACTTGTGGACTTGATGGGGACTATAAATGGCTTCTGGAATGTTGTTGATCTATATTTTTAGGCCTAGTGGGACTCATTTTCCATTTTGGGTGAATTAGTCTCAAATCTATGAAACTGTTTCAGAACCCATTTCAGACAAATGGGTGTCTAAAAATGCATAAAACTAAAAAAAAGCCTAGAAGTGGGACTCATTCACTACCCATGGTGAATGAATCCACTTTTGAATTTCTGAATATCAAAGGTGGAAACAAGATCCTTTGATCTGCACTTTCTGCTTCTCAAGGTGTTCGGTTCTGAAACTATAAGATTTGGGCCTGAAAGCAAATTTTTGTGGGTATTTTTCCTTGTCCAATGAAGAGGTGATTTGAAAAAATTTGCAATGCAGTCTTCAATGATTTCTAAGCCTCCAAGATGCCTAAATCTACAAATACACAAGACAAGAGAGAGAAATATTGAATGTCAGGGCATGGGGGTTTTCCTTGGTCAAACCCCTTTTAGGTAATCTAACCAAAATAAAGAAATAATGTAATGAAACATGCAACAATGGAGTTGATTACCTTGTCATGTTGACTGTTCTTGAATTTTTGTAGCAAAAAATGAAGAATCTGCCCTTGAATGTCTAAAAATTGTTATCTTAATGACTTGAAATGATAAAACCCTAACTTACTTGACTTGAGATGGAAGAATGATGGATGAATAATGAAGAATTGTTATGATTTAGGGTTAAGAGAGTTGGTTTTATTGAAAATTTAGCTTATTATCCCATAAATTGGATCCCTAAGGATGACATGCAAAAATAATAAACTTAAACTTTAGTTTTTCCCTCTCAAAGGTCAAAATTGGCCTAAATGGGACCCATATGCCACCTTGGGAAAATCAGTCCCACTTGGCAGGGACTCATTCACCACAAGGGTGAATTAGTCCCAATAGGGACCATCTGATAGCTAAGATGTTGGGAAGTAAGAAAATTAGGTTTATATAGTGAATTTTTCAATTATTTCATCAAATTATGCCTCGAGATGCATAATATGGGATAATAGGGGCATATTAGTGATTATGTAAAGGTAAATTAGGGCTTGGGACACATAATTTAATGTGAAAGTGTGATTAAATACATTGTACAACAGTAAAATGAGGTCCACATAGCCTAGGAAGGAACAATATCCAATGTAACTATGTAGGACACATTACAACACTAGATTAACATTAAGTTTATTTTACAAGCCTTATAGATTAGTGTGATAATGTGATTAAATGCACCTTATAATGTTGAATTAAGGGAAGATGGGTTTATTAAGTCTAGAGAGTTATGAAAGTCCTTTACACCCACTTAGTTGCAATTACATTTTTTCTTAGGGGCCTAGGAACTAGTTCCAATATTTTTTTCTTTTCAATTTGGTTTAAATTCACTTCCATGGCTTCTATCCATCTCTCATCATTACTAGCTTCAAAGAAATTATTTGCTTCTTTCTGAGATAGGAGAGGAAAATTTACTTGTTCCTTGTTCTTTGCAAATCTCCTTTTGGTGTGAACTCCTTCATATTTATCTTCAATTATCTAATCTACTAGATGGTCCATTTGAACATACTTTTCAGAGTCCTTCTTAACTTTTATTTCTTTAGGTTCTTCATCATTATTTGCTACATTTTCTTCATAGTCTAAGGCATCATCAAAATTGTCTTGATCAGAATTGATACATATATGTTTTATACTTTCATCAATCTTTGCATTAATGCTTTCCATTTTGATCATACTTTATATGTTTTATACATTCATCAATCTTCACATTAAGGGTTTCCAAAATATTGTCTAGCCTTTTGTTATAGCATTTGTAGGATTTACTTTGAGTGTAATATGCTAAAAATATTCCTTCATCACTCCTTGAATCAAACTTTCCCATCTTTTCATCTTCTCTTTTGATGTAGCACTTGCTTCTAAATACTTTTAAGTATTTCATAGTTGTAGGTTCACCATACCACAATTCATAAGGATTACTATCACTATGTACATGGATTTGAACTCTATTCTGGATGTATACTGTAGTATGTATCGCTTCTCTCCAGAACATATCAGTTAATCTAGCTTCTTTTAGCATCATTCTAGCCATGTCTTGCACAACCCTATTCTTCCTCTCTACGACTCCATTTTCTTGTGGATTTTTTGGTACCAAATATTGTCTCTTAATTCCATGTCCCTCACAGTAATGAAAAAATTCACCAAATGTGAATTCTCCTCCTATATCTGACCTTAAACATTTTAACTTCCTTCATATCTCCTTCTCAACCATCTTTCTAAATATTTTGAATCTCTCAAATGCTTGTGATTTTTCCCTCAAAAATGTAACCCATTTCATCCTTTTATAATAATCTATTAGTAGCATAAAGTATCTTTCTCCTTTCGGTCCTCTTTTTCTTGTGGGTCCACATAAATATATCTGAACTAGCTGTAAAGGCTTTGTGGTTGACTATTCCTTGGTTGGAAAGCTAGTCTTTTTTTGGGGTATGTGCAGGATCATCATGGAAAAAATAGGCCCTTAAGTGGCGAAAAATTTAGAAAAATCAAAGTTAGGCAACTTGATGTAAAAATTTGAATAAGTTATCTATATTATTTCAAAAATATGTAAGAATAGAATATGTAGCAAATTGAATGTAGTTTCTAAGCTACTAGGTTTATTTAAAAAAAAAAATCTATTTGGTGAAAATTTGAAATTTCAATTAAGTAGTACTTAAATTTCAGGAAAATATAAGAAGTAGGTGTCTGTTTGACCACCCTAACCACAATAAAATGATAAAAAAAAATTATAACATTTTAGATATAAGTAGAGAACTCATGTCTCGATGTGATGCATATTTTTTTGTAATTTTTTTCTAAGTAAATGATTAATTATGAATTTTTTATTACAACTTTAAAAAATATAAAAAGTCATATGTCTAACCACCTTAACTTGGTCAAAACTTTACATGAAATTCATTTTTTTTAATCCTATAGTATGTGAAGCATAGAATGTGATGAATGTTTTTTATTCAAAAACTATGATACCGTTTGAAAGCTATAGATGTTTTTCAATCATGCTATTAATCAGAACTTTAGTCATAATTCAAATAAAAAGTGAATAATAATTATTTATTAAATTCAAAGTAAAGAATAATTTATATTGGTGGAAAGATGAGAATTTCCTTTAAAAACCCTTTTCATTTCATCAATTTTGGGTAAAAAATCATCAGCCACATGGGCCATCATATCACTTACATATTGCCACTTATTGGCCTATCATGATCCTGCACATACCCTTTGCTTTCCTATCTAGCAATCTTTGTATATGATGTTTGAAAACTTAGATACTTTAGGCATATCTCTAACTAATCCTCTTGAACTCACGTTCACCAAGTTGTAAAAGTTAATGTGGCCTAGAATTTTGTGCCAAATCCAACTCTCATCAAAATATCCCATTAGAAAAGTTTGACCTTTTACTTTAACAAAATTGTAGAGATTATAATCAGTTCTTAGACCTTGCATGAATATCTTTCCATTCTTTCTAGCTTTCCAGCCTTTAGAATCAAATGTGACCTTATAACCATTGTCACACATTTGGATCACACTTAGCAAATTGTGGTTCAGACCTTCAACATAGAGCACATCTTTAGTTTTGTTCTTCCCATCCATGCTCAAAATTCCTTCACCGTGAATATTGATAGTAGTATTATTACCTAAACTCACTGATCCTCCTTTCCTCATTTCAAGTTTAAAAAAAATGTTTTTATTTCTTGTGATATGCTTGGAGTAGCCACTATCAATTACCCATAAATCTTGTTCCTTCACATGTAATGTTATTTGGGAAATCAAGGATTGAGTAGAATCCTGCTCTTTATCCCTCCATACCTTCTTAGGTTTATTTTCAAAGTTTTCTTCCTTTTTCTCAAAGACCTAAGTTTTATTTTTAGCTTTGGGAGGTGTTTTTTTCTTCTTCTCAAAATGAGCATTTCGTCTTACAAATTTTTCTCTATAGTTTCTAGCTATATGACCAAAATTATAGAAATTGAAATAAACTATATTCATATCAACTAAAGGATTAAGCATGTTTTTTTCTTTTAAAATTTACACTCGTTTTAGGGATAATTCTACACTCTCTAGTCCCATGAGCATACTAATTGCATGAATAGCAATATCCATAGAAATATGAAGAATAATTGGTCATAGAATTTTGTATAGGATGAGGAGGTCTTTTGTACATTTGGCTTCTTGTGTCTCTCACCCTAGTGAATTCATCAGTATCAGTCCTTTTGAAGTTTTGGTTATTCTTTTGGTGATCAAGATCTAATTGGCTATCCTTCTTGTCTACAAGTTTCTTTTCTTCCTTAGTTAGTTGCTCTCCTTGATAGATTTATAATTTTCTTCTACTCTAAATCTTTCATACAACTTTGCAGAAGCATCAAGAAAGGAGCTTTGTCCTTTCTCCAAACCTAAGCTTGATTTTTCTTTAGTTGAGGGCCTCTGGATGCTTAGTAACTAATATAGAATGCTTGAGCCACTTTTTAGTTTGAGTCCTTTCTCTATCTGCACTTTTTCCTTTTCTAGATCTCTTCTCATAGCAACAATCTCTTCCTCAAGATTCATGCATCTGTCAGTTCTAGATTGGAGCTTGGACTTAATCACATCCTCTGCTCTATTGGCTTCTTCTAGCTTTAGCTTCAAATCTACCACATTCTAGGTAGATTCTTCTAGTTCCTTGCTTAGTTTATCTGACTCTTTTTGACAAAGTTTCTTCTACTACTTGTTCTCCCTCTTTAACTCCTCAATATCATCTCTAAGATGATTAATCTCATCTAGAGCACAAATGAGTTCTCCTTGGAGATCAACTACACCTTCTTCTTCACCCTTTTTAGGAAGTTTT
The DNA here is from genome assembly GCA_007258455.2 of Sequoia sempervirens. NCBI lineage: Eukaryota > Viridiplantae > Streptophyta > Pinopsida > Cupressales > Cupressaceae > Sequoia > Sequoia sempervirens. The sequence continues at coordinate 96,623,673 of VDFB02379711.1, forward strand.
TCAACCTTTTAATTCTTTTTCTCCTCAAAATATTTTTCAATAAAGAGAAATTCATGATTTTTTGCAACAAAAGCATAGATGTATTCATCATTTGACCTAGTGCAGTCATCTAATTTATCACTAGCTTCATGGATGTATAGAATTTTCTTTTTCTTCTAAAATTTTATTTTCTTAGGGTGGTAGGGTTTCTTCATTTTGTCATCTACCTCTTGTTTAGAGTTTATTTTATTATTGTAGGTAAATTTAGCAAATGAAATGACCTACTTTACCACATTAAGAAAATTTGAAGGGTGAAGCATAGATTTTTAGCACCAATGAACTTTCTAACTCTTCTAGTGTTTTTCACCTAAAAGGAGAGAGCTTAGGCCAAAAATGCTAAGGGGTTCATTCAAATTATGTTATGTATAATGTTATCTAAGCTAAATGAAGTGAACTAAATGAAATTAAGATATTTAAATGAATGATTATGAATGCAAAAGTAAGATTTAAGCTATGCTGGAAAACACACTGTGATATGCAAACAATGAACTAAAAGATGAAATAATGCAGAACAAAAAGAAATGAGATAAAATAGAGTGAACCTATTCAAGATGTGAGGAATATGGAATTGTTTGAATGTTATCTGAAGTTACTGAAAATCAACAATGCGACTCATTCTCCTAGGGTGGAAAATTAGTCCTGCTACAGGTGAAAAACTATCAGGAACGAGTTTCTGACTATCAAGATCTGGAATATGACAAAACCTAGATTTTTAGTCTTAAGATGGGAATCATTTTCCACTAGTGGTGAATCAGTCCTCTCCCAAAATTATGATAAATCAGGAGACAACTCTGCAACACTAGATCTGGAAATGTCTGCTTGTTGGGTTACGAAAGTCAATTCCATAGGAAACATACATAAAACCTTCTCTAAGCTTGAAATAGAGTTGATTTGACTTGAAGCACCTAGTTGAATTTTTGACCAATCTTCAATCATTTAAATGCTTGTTAAATCTGCATACAAAATTTTGCAAACACACATGCAAGAGGGGAAAAATGGTTAAGGTTAGCAAATAAGCCAAACCCCACTTTGGTAATCAAATCCTTAATAGAATAATGAAATGCAAGAGAATGATAAAAAAATAACATGCAAATGCTATTAACTTACCAAATCCTTGATGAAGAAATTATGAAGTAGTGTTAATGTATTCTCCAAAATGTTTGAATAATGCTTGATTAGATGTTGTAAGATGCTTGAATGCTTGAGATAGCTTCAATATGATGTGTGAATGTTGGAGGATGTCAAATGAGGTGAAAATAACTTATTTATACAATCTTGTGCCTTAGTAACCTATTCATACCTCATCATAGGCTGACACCAAGTGATTTTGAATAAAAATCTGAAAGGAAATTTAAAATATTTTGAATTTGGAGCCAAGGGGGACTCATTCACCACCCATGGTGAATGGGTCCCACCTCAGACCTGAAAATGGGTGTCAAGAATTATCTTGTATTTAATGTTGTTTGTCGGGTTTACATTAAAAAATTAACTCAATTAAATGATATAAGGGCATAAAGGGGTGGAATAAAGCATAAGAAAGGTGTAAATAGTGAAACTATGCCTTGAAAAGTGTGAAATTTTGTTACAATACTTTACAACACTTAAAAATACTGCTTGATTAGTGATGAAAAGGTGATTTTTAGGTGAATTATAATAAATAGATTCTAGAAGAGTGTAGAAATGTTTTGCAACACTTCACAACACTTTCACAAGACATCATTATTTAAAATTTAGTACCTAAATATGCATTTTCAAGCCATGTTACAATATAAAATCAAAGAAAAATAGATCAAACATAATGAAACAAGACCTAAAAGGCCATGAAAATGACAAGAGGCCATTTTTCTACAACACATTTAGCCCCAACTTTAGTGAGAGGATGAACATGCTTTAAACTCACACTAAAGTAGCCATGAACATCGAGGGGAGGGTTCTAATGCACTTATGTTAGAAAGATGGAATAAAAACGATAAAGAGGGATGATCAAGTCCCCAGGATGAAAATACCATGAAAAAATAAGCATAAGAACAAAGGAACACAAAAGTGAAGAGAATCAGATGAAGCTTTGATAATCTATCTAGCTAGTTGTGGATTAGATCTAGGCTAAAAGAGAATGTGTACTCACTCTAGGGTGACATAACTAGTGACGGTCCATCAGGTGAGAAGCCCCAAATATACTCACTCTATGGCCACAAAACTTTTGATTGTCTGTGGGGTAAGAAATCCCAAAAAGGTAAGATACATACATTGGTTGGATGGCACTCAGAAATAGAAAGGTGGCTATGGGGAAAAGTCATGCCACTAGGTGGGCTTCTTGATCAACCATATCAATGTTATACCTCCTAATAACTTTAACAAGGCACCACAAAGAAAAAAACATGTTGATTCATGCTCCATGAGACAAGAAAAGCTCTGTATGCTTAGAACTCATGAAAAAAAAGGGAAGGGTACCATAGGCATTCAAGTTGTGTTATGCAAGGTGGAAAAAATGCAAAAGTGTAAAAATACAAAATAGTAAAATGTAAAGGATGTTCAAAGGAGTCTTGTTAGGTTCATGCAAGGTTAATCACTTAGGGAACATTGTGTCTAGTGTCTCCAAGAGAGGACCAATCAAAGAATAGTATATTCATAAATTAGGGGATGCAGTGCGTCACATCAGACCACCAAGAGGAATGTAATATGCTAAGATAGATCACACTTATGAAGGACGTCACACTCAGTGTGATCCACAAAGTGACAAACGCATCATATAAATGACAAGGCTACACTAGGAACCAAGAATGCAAATAAATTATGGTAATGTATGCCCACCACTTTAAAGGAATTTCTACACACCATTCTATGAGTAATTACTTAAAGTAGTGAAGGAAAGAAAATGTAAAAGGAAAACAAGACATGAGAGCCAGCTTGGAAAGCCCTATGCCAATTCATATGTTCCAAAGTTAAGCTATGTCATGTCAACAAAAATGAAAGAAAAATAAAGGGAGTTGGGCCCCAGAAAAGACCACACCAAACACATAAGAGATCTATAGATTTGGGGTCAGTATGTTTGTTGCCTCAATGCTTTTATGAAAGAGCTCAGAACTATCATCATTCCCCAAAGCACATAGAATTGGAATAATGAAAGAAAGAGAGTGAAAGAAAAAGAAATATAAAGTTCATTTTGAGTCAACATGGAAGAAACATTGTGGTCTCAATGCCTTACATCATCCCCAAAAGGAAAAAACAAGCGAAAAAAATGGGAAAGAAAAAGAACATGAAAAAGATTTTGGGTCAACATGAAGGAGACATTTTAGTCTCAATGCCTTGTGTCATCCCAAAAAGGAAAACACATGAAAACGACAAAGTAAAAAGGAAAAGGGACTATTTTAGTCAACATGGAAGAGACATAGGGCATCTCTATGCTTCACGTCATCCCCAAAAGGACAATACAAAACAAAAGTGAAAAAATGAATGCACAACATATAGAAGAATAGAGGTACAAATAGAAGAAGTGTACAAAGAGAGGGAATATCAAACACATGATATGGGGGAACACAATACACAGATGAAAGAAAAATGAAAAAGGAGCAAGAGAAATGCAAAAAAAGGCTATCTAGGTGAATGCAAGTCAACCATCTAACAATTCATTTGCCTCCCAATCATGTTCAATGTAATGTGAAGGCGATTGACTGTCCAAAGGAATAATTGCAAGCGCCAAACTAGGAGTCATATCAGGTTCTTCACTTGGTTGAGAGGATTTATCTCTTAACCTCATTGTAGATGAAAATAAAGAATTGAGATCATTGTGTACTTCTTCATCTATTTTAGCGATCTATGCATCATCATCATCATCATCATCAAGATTGATGACAACGAGAGGATGAAGGGTGATTCCTAAGGATGAATATATTAAAAGTTGTGGTTGTTGGATTGGTTCATTTTGTTACAAAGGTTGCATTGGACTATCTTGTGGTGCGTCAAGAGAAGGATGGTGGTCATCTATTAGTTTTGTCAAAGGTAGAGGTTGATTTTCTTTATTTTCTTCTATTTGATACTGATAGGTGAGGAGATGATGACGACGCCTACATTCCCTAGCACTGTGGTTTCATTTAATTCTATTTTGAAGTTGTTGAGGTGTAAGAGTGGATGGAATCATCATAGGTTCTTTTGCTTCCAAAGAGGGAAGAACAAAAGAAACAAAAGAGGATGGATCAATCACTTTCTCTTTGGATTTATACACTTGTTTAATTGGAGGAGGCATGATAGGAGTTGTTTCATTTCCCTTGGTTGTTTAAACGATGGTAGGGAAGTGTCTAAGGGTGGTTTTTCAGGAGGTTTTATGGTTTGCTTGATATTGGACTTAGGCTGAAGCATGGCTTCATCTATGATAAGAGGAGTGGAAGTTGATGGGGACATGTTACAAAGAGACAATTCGGCTATTTTTTTGGCTTTGAAATTTTGATAGGCTAAGAAATATTTACGAGGGGTGATGGGTTCCATAAGTGTGGGCTAAAATGCTTCTAAAGAAAAATTAACTCTAGAGGATAAGGGATTAAAGCCACTATGGTGTATGGTAAATATTTCATTTCCATGTGGAAACTTCAAATACTTGTGAACAACTAATGAGACTGCTTTCATTGAGCAGATCCAAGGATGACCTAGTCATAAATGAAATTGATCTGATTGTGATCTATACTTGAAAATGTTACACCCAAAGTTTTAGGTCATGTTTTTAAGGGGAGTATGATCAATTTGATCGTAAGGCATGCAAAAATAGTATGTTTCTTAATCCATGTAGTTGGTTTGTTATACTCATCTTGATATATATCATGTAATAATAGAAACTCTTATGTGATCACATTCTCACCACAAGCGAGATCTATTAATATCCCATTAGTGGGCTTATCATAGATTTTGCCAGCTTTGTAAAAAAGACCATCAAGAAGTTTTTGAAGTATATCTTTAGTAGAAAAAGTGATATCAAGAGATTTATTGGTTTGGCCCTTGCGAGGGATAACGTCTATCACACCCAAAAATTTATCCATAGGAATAACTTGGGTAATAGTTCGAGTTATATCGGGTTGTTCACTAGTTGTATCAACATTCATTACATCATTTTTTGAAGGTTCACTAGCCTTGAAAAATGAGATATTGTGCTTAGGCATAGGATTGGTGAATATTTGTAAATTCTAGTTAGGGGTGCAACCAACTTATTGCCTTGATCATTAACACCCACAATGGACAAATGGCCTAAATCAATGAGGTCTTCAACTAAATGTTTTAGAAATTTGCAATGTTTAGTGTCATGTCCATTTTGGCAATGAAAATGACAATAATCATTAGGTTTGAAGGTGGGTGGTAATGGTTGGTTGGGATCAAGTGGTTTAATGGGTGGAAAACTAAGAATTAATTGTTGAAGTAATCGGTTCATTGTGTTATGGAGGGTATCAAGTAAGGGAGTAAATTGTCTCTTCGGGTCCCCATAGGTATAAGGCATGACTGCTTTAATAGCTACCAATTGATTTGGAACTGGTTGAGTTGGCTGCGGTTGTGGTCGAGGAGGTAGGTTGAACTGTAAAAATCCTCTATTTGGTTTGCGAAAGTTTTGATTGTTGGTTTGATTGTTGTGTTCAGGCTTTTTAGCTCAGTTAGAAATGAATTTTGAATCATGACTTAAAATTGAGTTATGATATCCACACAAGGTTGTATATAAATGCATAAAAGAAGGGAATTTCATCATAGTTAATTTATTGTAAACGTTTGTGTGCGAGTTTTTGATAAAAATCTCTTGTAGATGTGCATCAAGAATCATGACATTAGTTTCAGCATACAAGTATTGGTATCGTGAGATAAAATCAATTATTTTTTTGTACGTGTTTTGTCTACATCTCATGAGGTCAACCATTATCTTTTTAGGTGTCATGTGAACTTGAAAGTGAATTATGAAAGAATCCACCAATTCATTGAAGGATTGGATGGAATGATTAAGAAAGTTGGAAAACCACTCTAATGTAGAGTCATTCAAGGTCCTTAGAAATAGTTTGGCTAAAAGTTTATCATCAAGGACAAAATCACTAGATAATTTTTAATAAGCATTAACATGGTTGATAGGGTCTCCTTTACCTCTGTATTCCTCAAACTGAGGCATTTCTATCCCTTCTAGCATCGGGGTACATAAGATTTCTAAGGATAAGGGGCTAATAGGGACATGATATGTGGGAAAAGTAGTTTGACCTTGGCTAATGGTGGAAAGTTGGTGTTGCATGGAAGAAACAATGTTAAGGAGTTTTGTAGGAATAGGGTCTGGGTAAGTGGTTTGAGATGGAAGGGAAAATGGTGATGGAGTTTAGGTGATGTTAGGGGAAGTGAAAGGAACACTAAGAGGGGTGAAGGTAGTGGAGGGGACTTGTGACGCTACAACAGAACTAGGAATGCTCGGTGGAATCAGGAAAGAAGTAGCTACATAATTAACCTAGTGCATAGTTGTGGTGACTTGTGGATTGGTATAAGTTGGTATGGATGTTATGGTTGAAGGAGGAGGAACTTGAGGTCCTCCTTGGCTTATAGGAATGTTTGTGGATTGGGTACTAGAGGAGGCGTGTTTATTGTAAATCTCAACAATTTTCTTCATAACTTGCAAGCCATCATCACTTATTGAAAGTTGAGGGCATAGAAGTGGTATTGTCAATGCCTAATGCACCATTGTCCATACTAGGAGTAGGAGCTCTTGAGATCCCAAGGTCCACAATGAAAGGGCTATTGTGGGAGACCATGAGTCAAAAACTTCGTCTCACTAAAGTATTATCAACGGGGCACCAAACACTCATACAAGTACCACAAAAGATAGGGTGAATGCAAATGAAAAGTAATCTAGGAGTTATAAATGAAAATAACAAAAAAATTGCTAACTGTAATAGAGAAGTAACTATAGAAACATAAATGTAGGAAAATGCCAGAAAAATTTTAGATATGTTGTTTAAAAAGTGCAAAGGGACTGATTCGCCCAGGGTGACAAATGAGTCCTAGTATGATAATTTTTTATGTTTTTCAAAAAAATTTAAAATAATTTTAATGCTCTAAAAAATGCAATTAAGGATGCAAAATGAAAATTTTTAGTTTTTTCAATGAGATGCAATGCAAAAATCAAATCTAAACAAAGCTTTCACTAATGCAATACAAGAAGTCATAGAATGCAAAAAAAAACAATATGCTAATTGAATGTCGATGCAAATATAAACAAGGATGTAATATGTGAATGAAATCCTAAATGCAAAGTGTTCAAAATGAAGGTTCACCAAAATGAACTATCAATTTTTGGCACTAATGTACTCTCTAAATCTTCTAGGGTTTTTCACCTAAAAGGATAGAGCTTAGGCTAAAAATGCTAAGGGGTTCAATCAAATTATGTTATGTATGATATTATCTAAGCTAAATGAAGTGAACTAAATGCAATTAAGTGATTTAAGTGAATGATTATGAATGCCAAAGTAATATTTAAGCTATGCTGGAAAACACATTGTGATATGCAAACAATGAACTATAAGATGAAATAATGCATAAAAGAAAGAAATGAGATAAAACAGAGTGCACTTGGGAAAGATGTGAGGAATCTAGAATTGTCTGAATGTGTTCTGAAGTTACTAAAAATAAACAGTGGGACTCATTTGTCTAGGGCAGTGAATTAGTCTTGCTATTGGTGAAAAATTGTCGTGAACCAATTTCTAACTATCAAGATCCAAAATCTGACAAAACCTAGATTTTCAGTCTTAAGGTGGGACTCACTCACCACTAGTGGTGAATCATTCCTCTCCCAAAATTCTAAGAAATCATCAGAAAACTCTGCAACACCAGATCTAGAAATTTCTGCTTGTCAGGTTGTCGAAGTCAATTCCACAAGAAATAGATAGAAAACCTTCTCCAAGCTTGAAATAATGTTGATTTGACTTGAAGCACCTAGTTGACTTGTTGACCAATCTTCAATCACCTAAATGCTTGTTAAATTTGCATGCAAAATTTTGCAAACACACATGCAAGAGGGGAAAATTTGTTGAGGGTTAGCAAATAGGGGTTTGGCTTGGTCAAACCCCACTTTAGTAATCAAACCCTTAATAAAATATTGAAATGCAAGAGAATGACAAAAAATATAACATGCAAATTTTATTAACTTACCAAACCCTTGATTAAGAAATTTTGAAGTAGTGTCAATGGATGCTCCAAAATGCTTGAATAATGCTTGATTAGATGTTGTAAGATGCTTGAATGCTTGAAATTTCCTGAATATGATGTGTGAATGTTGGAGGATGTAAAATGTGGTGAAAATCACTTATTTATACAATCTTGTGCCTTAGTAACCCATTTATACATCATCACAAGCTGACATCAAGTGATTTTGAATAAAAACCCGAAAGGAAAGTTAAAATATTTTGAATTTGGAGCCAAGGGGGACTCATTCCCCACCCATGGTGAATGGGTCCCACCTAGGACCTTAAAATGAGTGTTAGAAATTATCTTGTATTTAATGTTGTTTGTTGGGTTTACATTAAAAAATGCACTTAATTAAAGCATATAAGGGCATAAAGGGATCAAATAAAGTAGAAGAAAGGTGTAAATGGTGAAGTTATGCCTAGAAAAGCATGAAATATTGCTACAATACTTTAGAACACTTCAAAATAGGACTTGATTAGTGATGAAAAGGTGATTTTTAGGTGAATTATAATGAATAGAGTCTAGAAGAGTGTAGAAATGTTTTACAATACTTCACAAGACCTTCACAAGATGTTATTATTTGAATTTTAGTACCTAAATATACATGTTCAAGCCATGTTACAATATAAAATTAGAGAAAAATAGATCAAACATCATGAAACAAGACCTAAAAGGTCACGAAAATGACAAGGGGCCACTTTTATATGGCACAAAGGGAAAATTACCTTTGTTTTTTCCAGATCCTCTTCTTAGTCTTCTAATGAAGTTTTCCTCCTCTTCATTAGTCTCATCATTCTTACATGGAATCAGTTATTCCTTATTTTTATTTGGAGAAATATCCTTATCCTTGTTAATAGTCTTGAAAGTAGCTTGTTTCTTGGAAGGTTCTTCATCTCTCATCCTCATCTCATAGGCTGTGAATATACCATGTAGCTCATTTAGAGTCAGCTTGTCAGTTTCTCTCCCTTCTTCTATAGTTTAGATCTTAAAGGCATACTTGTATGCCATTTATCTGAGAACTTTCAATACAACCACATCCTCTTTCATCTATTCTCCATGTATCCTAATAGAGTTTAAAATATCATAAACTCTCATTAGATAGTCTTCAATATTTTCTTCATCTATCATTCTTAGACCTTCAAATATAGCTTTAAGTATTTGCATCTTTTCCAATTTTACCTCGTCATCTCCTTCATAAATCTTCTTCAATGCATCCCATACATCTTGTGCATTCTTACAATACATAACTTTTCTATGCACAGGCCGAGATAGATTTTTCATGATAGCGTACCATGGCTTTTCATTATTCTCATAATTTTTTTTTATTGAAGAATCAATAGGGGCTATGGTAGGTCATGTGTATCCATTTACAACTTACATCAAACATCAAAACCTAAGAATCCCAAGTATCCCATTAATGAGCTCCAATAGCCATAATCTGCTCCATGAAACTTAGGTGGCTTGGTTGAGGAGGTGCTTTCCTTATTGGAAATTTGTGTTCACAAAGTCAAAGACCTACCCAAGATAGTTAAGCTTCTCCTAGGGAACCTAAGGCTCTAATACCAATTGTTGGAACATAACAGTCTACTAAGAGGGGGGGTGAATAAGTAGATATTAAAATTCTAGCCTTATTAAAACCTTATGTGTAGACTACTTTCTTTAAATCTTAATGTGTAGATATTAACGATGTGATATAGAAATATAACCAAGCCCAAAACATATCACATAACATATAATATATGTGGAAAACCCAAGATGGGAAAAACCATGATGACAAAGGCTTCTTGAGTCTACTGCTCAAATCCAATGTCACAAATAAAACTTCTATTACAATGTTTTAGGAAACCCACCCAAGGAAGCACTAACTCCCTAATTTAGGAGCACCAAATCCAAGGAGACACCAATCCCCTACTCAAAGAACCAACTCAATACAAATGAGGTAACAACCTCTACAACATTACAAGCTCAAATATGCATATAAATGGTTCTATATGAACTTGAGATGCATCAATACATACAATACACTGTTGCACTTATTGCAACTTACACTCTATTTTTTTAGTTGCACTCTCAGCAACACATACTTTTTCTCTGCACTCTCCTCTACTCTACACTCTCTTCTCTAATGCATTCTCAGTTGTACATCTCTCTGATCAACACTGTATGCACTCAAAGACTTCTAACTCCACACAAACACTTGTAGAATCAACAACTTTGACAATACCTAGTTATCTTCCCTCTTTACCAACCTACAATCATTACCTCGAGATCCACTACTTCATCCAGATCAACCCTCGCATCCTATTAGTGTTTCCCTCGCTTGCAAAATTCACCACCAAGATACCTATTCATCAATATACACACTGCCATCAAGCTCATTATAAAGACAACTGATAAGGTTTATCATATGTCACTATACCTATGAATCGAGCCACACAACATTTAATTTAGAAATAGAGAGTTTCCCTTCATTCTCTCTATCAAACCCTAAAATCCAATTATGCATTCAATGCATTCTTCTGATTATTTGATCTAATCTTGATTCTTATCTTTGCGATCACCTCTGCAATCTATGCCATCGTTTTGTGCATCAAATATCATTTACATTGGTCGTTGGGTGTAGATGGACGAATTAATTCTTTCCTCTATGTCGGTTTCCAATTGAAACCCTCTTCACATTGAGTTAGTTATTTGTGATTACTGCATTCAAATTTGGGTCATCGATCTACTAACTTTGCACCACAATTCTGCACTTTCCATTCACTGTCACAACTTTAAATTATGACTCTAATAAGCAGTCACTTAAATCTCCTCCTTCAATATTATCCTTCATACACCACTTTCCATACGCAGGGTCCACCAAGATACGTGTCAAAAGTCCACTCATCCAGCAAGCTTGAAAATGGGCCGACACAAACCTTGTGGGGTTAGCGGGTTGCTTCAATTTTTCATCCACACCATTAACACCTAATTCACAACAATGATGTGGATTAGCATATTGAGTAATCATTCTTCACCACCTATTCATCTCCATCACAATATGTCAATGTATTGGGTCCCACCATATTCACTATAGGAAATGTCATATCTTCTACATTCAATCGTTGTCATTCATCAATGTGCATACATCATCTTCTACCATCTGGTCTGACCAAATTCTTTAGAAAGCATTGTTCAATCAATAAGGGATAATCTAAATTGTTCCCTGCTAACCCATGGGTCTTGATCAGGCCCCACTAGAATTCTAGTGGGGTGTGCAGGCTTCTGCCGTATATCCATCATGACATCACTTTCCACTTGCTTCAACTATTGCCTTTGTAGGTCCCGCCATGCATCAATGGGAAATATCCACCCATTGTTGATTAATCTCCACTATTTTTTGATAGCCCTATGGGACTTAGCCGTGATCCACCAGAAACTCAGTGGACTCCATGGGCACAATTATTGATCAAGTGAAGACAAATATTTACATGATACATAGCAAATATAAAATGCACCAAATATTTTCTCGACTAATAAATGCAAGGTGAAGGGGTCGGTCACCAATGTGGGTAGATAGAATTAAGTTATGACTTAAGTTACTTGCAACCTGTTGTTGACAGTCAACATCAAAATAAAATGTTTGTGAATGACATGATTGTAATCTTCTGTACACCTAAGGTTTAACTAATAAACCCTAGACCAAGAGCATGAACAAATGAATGCTAACATCTCCCTTGATATCAAGACTTGTGTAATACCATTCTAGAAAGCTCTCGAGAAACCTAGTTCAAATCTTCCATCTAATTTTCCATCAGCTCCACTACTCTCATTCTCTGTCATTATGCCAACAATCTCCCTTGCATGATTTGCACTTTGACATCAATGACAACTATATGCCAACAATTAATCTAGGAATTTCCAATAACTTACATAGAAGTAGAAGACCTTGAAATGTGATTTCAAGATGTTAGAGTGGTAGTAAAGTATAGTTTAAAGGGTGCTTTCAAGCTTAGTGAATCACATAGGGATAAAAGTGTGGTGTGTTCTATATGTCAATATTAGATGAAAATTGATAGTTAAACCATGATCATATATGAGTTAAAATAAATTAACAATATAAAAAGAGTAGATATGAAGAGGGTTATAATTATGCAACCTTGTGAAATGAACCTTGTAGACTAAGTGTAAACTATGTATGTCCTAATCCTAAGGAATGAAGTAGTAGATTTAATGAAAATTATATGTGTTATGACATATGGAAAACTAATAACTATATTTTTATGAATCATGACATGTGGAAGAAAAATAAAATTTGTGTTCAATATTCAAGTACATGATAGAAGGTATCCAAATTGGGTAAGGGTGAGGTATATTTCATAGATGATACACTTATGTGTACCCTATATGATTTTTTTTATGTAAAAATATAGATATATGAATATAATGTAAATTATTGTGTATTAGGTGTTCTTGTAGAAAAAAGTGATATTTATTTTTTAAGCATATGTGATGTGCAGTGTTGGTGTTACCCTCTAGCATTGGTCCTCCCCCTAGATTGAGAGTATGCTAGAATTACTAGGGGTTGAGAAATAAAGGACACCATTAGAATGTTTTGAATATCCATAGATGTTATTCATAACTCTTAAGGACCTCCATTGTATGATAGTAGTTCTCCTTAGGTGTTGATCTTACTCTAGTTCTCCATATATTAGAGCCATGATTGTCAGTTAATAGTGCAAACTTATTCCTTGAGATTCATAAACCATGGGTTGAGGATGAACCTTATTTTGTCATTATATTGGCTTCTACTTCACTAATTATAGACATGGGTATTCAATGACATGAGAATTAGAGATAAGTTACATACTTTTGGATACTTAAGTAATCATGGATTAGAAGTATATGGGTAAGGCTAATTAATTGTGGAATAAATGAAACTTTAGAAATATGGTAAATTTTATCAATCATCAAGTAATAAAATTATGGTTAAGTGTGAACTATTAGAATTAAAAAAATTATTATTATTTATTGTATTATATAAAGATACATAGATAAGAGATACTCGAGAATTGAGATGGTGTGGCTCAACAATGATAAATTGAAGCCTTCATAGTCTGAATAGAATGAAAAATTATCTATATTGGTAACACCTTATTCAGGTGATGTCTAGAGACTTGATCCAATTGATAAACTATATTTGGGATCTAATTATGTTGGCATAGAGTAATGATAGGAAACTTACTTATATGATATGTGAAGTAGGTGACTTATGGAATTGTCTATTTAGTATGTCTTGGGTTGTGTGGGACTATATGTTTTGATAGGATATTGTTGTTATATATTACATGTGGTTTGAGACCACCGTGGTGTTGCATGTTATTATTTATATATATGGTATACGACCACTATTACCCTTGTCGGGCCCTTAGGGGGATACTTTCAAGTCATGTAGTGTATGCAATTTATTTTTATGAGAATATAAATTTTTGTAATTTAATTATTAATGAATTAGTTTCTTGAGAATTACACGAGGAATGTGAATTTTAAATCATTAAACTACTTAGCTATTTATATTTTATAATGGCCCTATTTTCCTCAAGGATTTATTTAGTTTTATTTCTATAAAAAAATTTAAACATTGCATTGTTTCTACATTATTTTTTTGAGAGACTTTTATTTGGAATTTTGAGTCATGACTTTATGTAGTTAAGACTTTTCTTTCTTCTTAAATTTATGGTTTCCAATTAGTGGTATGCATGGTGTAGTGTGATTTATGTAAACTTCCATATCCAAGAGGGATCCCTAGCAAGTTGTATAGAGGATTAGATGGTCTACACAATTTATTTGTGAGGAGAGGACTAAAATGGGGCTGATATGGGATGCGCTAAACACCTAGAATATTGAGAGGGGGTTGAATTGGTATTGTTTTAAACCACTTAAGCATTTAAGAATTCATTTCACATAGCATATTCAATTTACAAGAGGAAAGGAAAGTATGAAAGTAACCATAAAAGAACATAACACATGAACATCATATTTTTACATGGAAAACATAAAATGCGGAAAACCACAGTAAGGATTAGCTCACAATATATTATATAAGCTATTATATTATATCGTAGAAGGGCTCATTATAGGTGGACTCACTATCAAAGTGGACACTATGCCCATTGAAAGAAGAAAAGATAAAAGAGATTGTGGAACACATTCAAGATTGAAATATTACAATTGAATCTAACATATGCATGAATATTGTTCCATTGAAGCTAAAAATACAAACTTTACACACTTCATTTTGATCTGAATTAACACACTACTCTACTCTGCATATACCTTATACTTTCTCAAATTTGCATCAATTGTACATCCCATTACATCTCTCAAAGAAAAACATCAACAAATAACATAAAGATAATGTGCAAGATATGTAATGTGATAAGGGATAAAATTCATAACAAATCAAAATAAGTCAATATGGACCTAAAATAGCACCCACATAGTGGATCAATACATATTCAAACTCTGCAATGCACATTACTAATTAGGTCAACATCAGTAATGACTAAATAGAAAAAATTTCCAATTATAAATCTACATTCTAACATGTGGACCCTAAAAATATATTCCATTCAAAATAAAAACTCTACTAACACTTGCCACATCTCCAAAAAAGTAAAAAGCTAGATCCCAATCCATGGAGAAGTGTGGATTCATTAAAATATATACCATCAACTAGAAAACACCTGTTACTGCCAAACATATATATTGTCACTAATAACTTCAAAATAAAACATCAAAACAATATGAAACTCTAGATATAATCTTCTCTAATGACCAAGAAAACTGTCTGGAATCCGCAAAGCAAAATCTTAAATAGTGAACCAATGCAAACCCAAAAACTGGATGTCTTGTACTTGAAATTACCTGTATTAACACTTAGTCGATTTTCCCTTCATCTATCTTCTCCATATCAAACCTTATTGAAAATACCCATTGGATTACCATCTCAAAACATACTCAAGCTATACAAACTGATATACATAATTTTCTTCATATCGGAATACAATGTTGACATCAATTGCAACACTAGAGTACATAAGTATATAACTTGTTCTCATCCAACATGCTCATGTTGCCAAAAAATGCATTAATGAAAAAATCCTTATTCTTCCAACAATCCCCCCCTTTATCATTGATGGGAACATGCATCAATTATCTCCAAAAATATTTTCCAATATACTCTCCCTCTTTGACATCAATATAAAAGGGCACAGAATATATGCATAAGTACCCCTAGTTGATATGCACATATATACAAGTTGAAAACTTAATTATATATCCATAGGACTGTTATCCAACAAAAATATGTATTGGAGATTTTCCTTATACCTTCCATATATGCATAGAAATCTTGAAACAATAAATGAAATTCATAAAAGGAAAGAAATGTGGGTATGTGCAAGATCATGATGGGCCTAAAAGTGGCAATATGATGGGTATGTGGCTGACGACTTTTTTCTTACCCAAAATTGATGAAACAAAAAATGTTTTTAAAGGATATTCTCAGCTTTCCACCAATATAAATTATGCTTTACTTTGAATTTAATAAGTAATTATTATTTATTTTCTATTCAAATTACGACTAAAGTCCTGATTGATAAACTGATTGAAAAACGTCTATAGCTTTCGAATGGTATCACATTTTTCTAATAAAAAACATGTGTCACATTCTATGCTTCACATACTATAGGATTAAAAAAAGAAAAATTGAATTTCATAAAGTATTCACCAAGTTAAGGTAGTCAGACATATGAGTTTTTTATATTTTTTAAAAGTTGTAATAATAAATTCATAATTTATTATTTACTTGGAAAAAAATTACAAAAAAATATGCATCACATCAAGACATGAGTCCTCTACTTATATCTAAAATATTATAAAAAAATATTATCATTTTATTGTGGTTAGGGTGGTCAGATAGACACCTACTTCTTATTTTTTCCCTGAAATTGAAGTACTACTGCATTGAAATTTCAAATTTTCACCAAATAGATTTTTTTGTTTTTAAACAAATCTAGTAGTTTAGAAACTACATTAAATTTTCTACAAATTTTATTCTTACATATTTTTGAAATAATATAGATAACCTATTCAAATTTTTATGTCAAGTTGCCTAACTCTGATTTTTCTGATTTTTTTGCCACTTAAGGGCCTATTTTTTCCATGATGATCCTGCACATACCCATGTATTCACCTAGAGGAATATTTTTACCCTTACAACTTCTTAAGGTGGGATTTCCAATCTTTCTTCCCTTCTTCCCAAACCTTCTTAGCTATGCCAAGAATTCTGCTCTAAGTATCCAACTCAATTATGATTTCCTCACCATAATCTAGAGTGTAGGGTATTATTTTTTTCTTTAAATCTCTTCCAACACCCAACATGGGGCTAAAAATTGATATGAACTTAGAGTTTACCTAATCCCTAAGATTACCAAACTAAATTATGATTTTTTTTTTCTAATCTTGTAGTTGGAAATACTGTGCATGCAAGATCTCTACTTTAGACCTTGTGCTTCCATCCAAATCATGTGTCAGATCATAGACACTGGAAGCTTTGTCTATCTAGGACTCAATTGATTCCATCTCATCTCTGATGCTCTTAGTAGATCTAGGCCATTTTATACAAAACTGAAATAAAAAATTGGCTTCCACCATACAAGCTTACATACACTTAATATTTTCTTACAATTTATTTTGCGCATTGGTGTGATCCTCCATGACATCCATCAATTTCCTTTCATTTATCTTTCTCTCTAATTATTTTTCTAACTTCCCTTTTAAACCACTTACATAATCCTTAAAATAAATAATCAAAAACTTCAAATTTTTTATACCAGAGAGGGAATTATCAATGACAATGTTGGGTATGGCTTCATGGAGAATATTTACAATCTCATCAATTATTTTTCCCCTTTTGATGTATTTATATGAATTATTTTTGGGTATATGTGTGGAAGACATCACTCAATTAAATTTTTTGAAGAGACGATATCTTGGTCATGTTGACATACCCTCGCTATGTTGGAATTTTTAATAGTTGGGTAGACAAAACATGATGGAATTGTAACTACATATTAATAAATTCCTTAAGTAATCACCAGAAGAATTAGAAGATTCACCAGTAGTCTTTACTTCTTCCTTTGTAGCATTTTCTTTCAAATCCCTTTCTTTATCAAAGTGTTGATTGTTGTCTCTACATCCTTCTTTTCTTCTGCATCACTAGATGCATCCTCATCCATATATTCATTACTCTTTTTTGCATCATCTTCACCAGTGGATTGTTCTTTATTACCCGAAGGAGTAATTGTCTCTTGCTAGCCTTGAGTGTCTTTAATATTTGTTTGAAATACCAGAGGAGGATTTTGATGATTTGTAGTATCCTACTTTGCAATATATTCTTTGGTAGCTCCTTTTTGTTCAACATTTTCCTCTCCTATAACTTCTTTCATTTTAGGAAGACCATCATCCTACGCATTACCTTCTTCAATGTCACACTCATCTTTTGAATAATCATTTTGTGCTTCTTCTGTAATATTCATATTTGGAGCAAGTATATCAACATGCACATCCTTTGTGCTCTCCAAAGTCATTCATAATCTTTGTGCTAATTCTACAACCTTCTACACTGTCTCTTTCTAGAGTCATTCACAATCATTTTTATCTCTACTCATCATAGTAATTACTCTCTACTTTTTCTGGAACTCACTCTTGTACAATTTATCCAAGGTGGCTTTATTATATTCAGAGAGAGTTCCACTATGTTAAATCTTTTCTAAAGAAAAATATTTTATATTACCTTCTTCCTCTATAGCTTCTTTCCTTCTTGCAAGTAGTACATTCCATAAATCTTTAGGTATATGCTTCTCAATATTTCATAAATATTTTTTGTTGTCTTGTCTTCCTTTTGGGGATGACGCAAGGCATCAATACATTTAGGTCTCTTCCATGTTGACCCAAAATATTTTCTTTCTTTTCGCTCTCTATGTGTCATTCTTCCCATTCCATGAGTTATTTAGGGAATGATGATGTTTCTAAGTTCTATAATATCATTGTAGGAAATACATATGTTGACCTCAAACTTGTGGATCCCTTATGTGATTTTGGGATTTCATTTTTGGTGCAACCCTTTCCTTTTTCATGATAGAGCTTCATTTAGAAACATATGTTTGGCATAGGGATAACCAAATAATCTCTCATGTCTTCTTTATTTAGAATTTATCATTTGCTACTTTAAAGTATTTTCTCACAACATGGTGTCAACAATTTCTTTAAAGTGGTAGAATACATTGGCATTATCATTTTGGAGATTTTGACTATATCTGATATTTCATTGTGCAATCTTCTTACTTCCTACGATGTTTCTTCTTCTTTGTGGTTTGATTGGTTTTGATGTAATCCAAGAGTGTGAACTTTCTTGGCATACAAATTTCCTCATAGTGGTGATGCTACACATTACATTCCCCAAGTTGTGAATCTTTTATTCTAGGCTTGTCCTCTCTTGGAGACATTAGGCATGATCTTCCTTAAGTGGAGACCTTACATGAACTAAGAAAAACCCCTTTGAACATGTCTTATCCTATTTTCATTTTTTTCATAAGTTTTTAGCATGAGGTAGCTTACTAACCTTGTGAAGCTCGAAGTTACAACCCTTTTTCATGGCTTCCAAGTATAACACACTTTTCTTGCCTATGGAGCCTTGTTTGTTTGTAAGTGTTTAACATAACACAACTTACTAAGCCTTATGAAGCTCAAATTTCATATTGTGTGGTGAATTATTAAATTTATCAGAGGTATAACTTTGGTATAGTATGGGAGCCTAATAAGGTTCTCTCAGTTTCCACCCTTAGGGACTCACCTAGTGGACAATGAATTTCACTATCCCTTGTGAGTGTGCATGCTTTCTTTCATAGTGGAGAGTGTGATCCACTTGTAAATATTTTTTGGAAAAATAGTTGAGGCATGATCCACATCAAGTTAGAAAGTCAAGGATTCATCCACCACTTTTTATCTTTTTTTTATCTTTTTTTTTTAGTCTATGACATTGTATGATTGAGTATATTGTCATTGTTGCATACATATATATGTTTAACATAGGTATATTTCTCCTTGTGCCTTTGCTTTTTTTCCCATGAGATCATAGATTTTAGGGGCTTGATCATCCTCCTTGACCTTTGTCATCTTATCCTTCTAATGATTGTACAATAGACCTCTCTTGATTATCTACTTTAGTGTGAGTTTGATGCAAGGTCATCCTCTCACTAAAATGGGGGCTAAATGTAGTGTACCAAAATGTATTCCTCTACATTTTCACATTTATTTTGGATCTCATAATTAAAATGGACTTAATAATGCCTTAAGTTAGTGTTGAAAAATGTATTCCTTTAAATTTTCACACTTATTTGGGACCTCTTAATTAAATTGACCTTAATTATTCCTTAATAATCCCTTTTATTCATTTACAAGACTAATTAATTACATTTTCCAAATAGGAAACCCAACAATAATTAATGCAAATACATAACACTTTACCTTGAGAAATATGTGTTCTAGGAATAGGGACATAGGACCCATTCTCTCATGGGCGACTGGGTCCTCCCTAGACCTTTGGACCTCAATTTAATTTTTTTCTTTTGGTGGTATTTTCACATCTCTAAATCCATATTTCAATGTCGACTTGTGATATTTCAATTTTGGGAAATTAATGATACATACCTATAAATACAAGAATATTTCACTAAGTTTCACTTAGCATTTTGATGATAGCATTCATAGAGAAATGTTGATGATCAAGATCATTTAAGAGTGAATATATTAGAGTTTTATTGCAACAATCAAGATTTATTGTCAAAGTGTAGTGTAGAAAATTTTATGCTCTTAAAAGTGAGGCAATTTCACACTTCAGTTGGACCTATTTTGGTACCCTTGCATTAATTTTCTTTAAAATCATCATTAATAGGCCCCTAAGACCCATTATTTTGGATCTCGAGGCTTATTTCACCTAAAATCTTGACAAAATCACTTAAAACACCAAAAAACCACCTCAAAAAGCTAAGTTAGGACTCATTCGCCACCCTGGGTGAATGAGTCCCCTTAGGTGGGACCCATTCACCAAGGGTGGAAAATGAGTCCCATTTGGGGTCCTTTTCAATTTTGAGTGGGAAATTCACCATTTTAATTCAGATTTTTGGTGGATGTCTTCCTTTGAGATCTAAATAATGGTCAATTAGGTGTTAATTCCTATATAAGAAAGTTTCCAAGTCATTTTTATCATTCTAAGAACTTTGAGAAAGCACTCTTCAAGGGACAAGAATCAAAAGTCTTCAAGGAATCTTTCACAAGAGTATTCAAGTTTCAAAAGAAAGCAAACTTGAAGTCTTGGAGCAGCATTAAAGGATTTTTGCAAGTCTTCAAGCTCACTTTCATTCAAGATCTAACATTTTCAAGGGTTGATCATGGTTGTTTATGTTGAATCATGATGGATTGTAGGTTGGGGCAATGCAACTAGCCATCAAGCCAAGCCTACAAACCTGTTTCCTAAGTGATTCCATCTTGCATTACCACTCTACATTTAACCTAAGGAAGGTACAATAATCATTAGGGCTCATTTGAGGTGATTAGAGATCTCCTCAAGTGAGTCATTCATCTTCATATTTCCATTCTCGCATAATATTCTTACACATTAGAATAGGATTGCATCATGTTTCAAATTTCTTAGTCTTAGACACACTTAAGGCTAGGGATTTCTAGCACATTTCATTATTTACATCAAGGTTTAATTACCATACTAGGGCTTTGACAAAGGCAAGCCACCCATTAAGAAATCTAGTTTATATTATATTTTGTAGGTATTTTTGTAGATTCAAATATGGAAATCAATTTGGAAGGAAAGCGCGGGTGTTGAAATGCAGATCAGAACTTTAAATTCCCAAAAAAGCATAATGAGATTGATTCACCAAGAGTTGCAAATGAGTCCGACTATAGGTGTTTTCCAGATCTAATTTCAGATTTAGATACCATTTTTCTAGAAACAAGCTTCCATGTAGAAATCCAAATCAAGAACTAATCACCCAGGTTGGAAAATGAGTCCTAGTTGGTCAAAAACTCAAAATTTCTAGTGTTTCAGAGCTGCAATTAGTCACTCCTAGATTCTCATGTACACACTATTCATTTTTATGCTTTTTTGTTATGTTTTTTTTGCATTTCTAAGCCTTTTTATAGGTCATTATATTGAATTAGGGTTTTGTATTTCATCTTTCATTTCATTGTCTTTTCCAAGTTTAGATTTGGTGATGAACCCCTTATTAGATCATATTCAGCCCCTAGAACAACTCTCTTGCAATATCTCTCTCTCTTTTGCATTGAAATCTCAAGGGTTTCTTCTTGAGTGAAAGTGAAAATTTCCCCTTTTAGGTACCTAAACCCTGAAGGTGGGAAAGCAAACTAATTTCCCACCTTTCAGTTTTGTGAACCTACATTTAGAACATCATAATTATGATTTGGATTGCATTTTCATCCTAGATTTGGCTTGCATTAACATTTCATTAGCATTTGCATTAGTTAATTTCCATTATAGGGTTTCAAAATTTGAATTAGTGAAAGCTCATTTAGCTTGCATTATTGCATCTAATTTCATTGAAAATCATTCAAAATATGCATTTGCATCTCATATCTAGGTCATATAGCATATAAAACATAAAAATTAACTAATTTTTTTTTGCAATTTCTAGAAAAAATTCCCTACTGGGACTAATTCGCCACCTTGGGTGAATTAGTCCTAGTCCAAATTCTAAACTACATTTTACTTTTGAGTTGAATTCCTATTTTTAATCTTTTGTTTGTTGTTATTTCTTTTTTGTTTTAGTTTGCCTACTTTTTGTTATATACAAATCATTAGATGTAGAATCATTTACATTCATTGCAATTGTGGATAGAATTATATTTTTTCACTTTTAATTTTCACCATTTATATTAGATTACATTAGACATAGATCATAAAACAAAACAAAATACAAGACACAATACCTAAGCCACCTAGAGAAATTTTAGTTATTTAAAATTTTCAAATATCTCTTTCCAAGTTAACCTAACCCTCAAGCCTTTTAATAGTGATGACTTTGACATGTTAGATGAAGGTCTTGAGGATTTTAGCTCAAAAAATTCATCCACTAAGGCTTGTTATGAGAAACCAAAACCAAGATAAGTTAACATGATTCAACCTCAACTCATCCTTTACCCACCTTTGCACAAACCAAAACATAAAAACAAGCTTGAATTTACTATCTATCCACCAAAAAGCATTTTTTTTGCAGCAATCAAGTAATAATACCATTGCTCATACATACAACACTCTAAATAATCTGCAACCTAGGCAACCAACCTTGACAACCTTACCTTTTCCTAATCCCATTTTTCCTAGTGCTTCTCGTTTAACTTCGTATAGTGGGAAGGAGTACAATCTTGTTGAACATCTTAAGAATACTCTTGCAAAGATATCCCTATCAGACTTAATTTAGAATTCACCTAACTATCACACTATGTTTCAAATATCCTTTCAACAAGTAGTGGTTCCTCCTAGTACAAATGCAAATTATGTAGTAGCTCTCATACAAGAGATGAATACAGTTAATTTAGACATCACCTTTCATCAAAATGAGCTACTTCCTTTGGAATTGAGAAAGAAAAATGATGCCTTCATGATAATAGCCAAATTCAATAGAATATGCATAAAAGGGACCGTTGTTGATAATGGCTCAGCCCTTAGTGTGTGCAGTGTGAAAATTTTAGATAGATTACATGTGGATAAATAAAAATTGGAACCTGACTCCCTATCGATTTGAGGATTTGACAACGTAGGAAGGCAACCCCTTGGTGTGATTACTTTACCTATTACAATCAGAAAGGCCACCTTACAAACTCCTATTCATGTTATGCCTCATGACCTTTCATACAATATTCTTTTGGGAAGACCATGGATTCATGAGATGCATGCGGTGCCTTCAAACCTTCATTGTATCATCAAATATGTCTATAACAAGGTGTACCAAGTTGAAATAGACCCCAAGCCTGAAAGTTGCTTACAAGTTGAAAAAGGAATGACAAGTCCTCTAAGCACATTGATTCCAAAATCCAACATATAACCTATAGAAGAATACAAACAAGAAATGGAAACACTATCAAAGCTATTAAACAGTGATTAGGGTTCCTTGGAGTTCACACCGTCATTTATGGGAGAATACATGATCACAAGAAAAGAAGATGGGAAACAAAAGCAACCAATGGTCATGTCAACTCAGAAGTTGGAAAAAAAATCACAAGCATCTACCTCATCCACTCTTGAAGAAGATACAAGCTATACAACAAACTTTGATTAGAAACATTATCAATATCCACCAAACGAAAAATGAAATGGAAAAAAATTATGGGAGAGGTTATGAAATTGTGAAACAATTGGGCTATAATGGTAAAGGATGTGGAAAGAAAGAACAAGGAATTCATGTTCTTATAGAGCCTAACACCCAAAATATAAAAAAATTCTTGGGGTTTTACCCTTCTATGATTAAGTAAGAAACAAAGAGACCTTTGTTCAACATCAACACCATCATGTGCATGCCTAAAATCAATCTCACCTTGAATTTTTTTGAATTGCTTGATATGTATTCTGAACCATCATGGGAATACTTTGAGGATGATGAAGCCTTGAAGAAAATGCTATGAGTTTATGACAAATCATCTACTAATTCTCAAAACAAAAAGGTTACATGCACCATGATTAGCACCAAACAAAAAGATGGGGAAAGTAATGAGATAGATATGAGAAAAGAAGAATACAACCCTGAATTTCCAAAGCCAAGTGCACTTATTGTAGGAGATACAATTGACATACCAATGGACATAAATGATAAATATCAAGTAATTAAGATAGGAAAGTTCCTTGATGATGAAGAACAAGATGATCACATAACATTACTCCATGACTTTGTTGAACTTTCTGCTTTAAAATATTAAGACATGCTAGGAATCAATGTTGAGATAGTGAAACACAACATAGTCCTTGGTGAAAATGATAATCTAGTTAGACAAAAGATACGAAAGATGAATCCTAAGATAGCCTTGCTCGTTAAAGGAGAGACTAAAAAATTCCTTGAGGCTGGTTTCATAAGACCTATAGATTACTCTCCTTGGATCTCAAACACTTTTTTAGTCGCAAAACCTAAAAATCATATTAGGATGTGTATATATTTTTGTGATTTGAATAAAGAATCTTTAAAAGATTATTTTCCCCTTCCCAATATCAACATGATAGTTGATTTGACTGTAGGACATTTTTTGTTTTCATTCATGGATGTATTTTCTAGATACAATCAAATCTTTATCAACCCTAAAGATCAATATAAAATTGTATTTACAACATTTTTGGGAATTTTTTGTTGGGTCATGCTTCCTTTTGGATTGAATGATGAGGGCACAACATATCAACGAGTTATGACATTAATATTTCATGATTACATATTTAATGTTGATGAAATTCTAGCCAAATATTTAACAAGACAATACAATGTGAATTTCCTTTAGAAAATATTTGAGAGAATGTAAAAATACAACATGGGATTAAATCTAATAAAGTGTTTCTTTTGTGTAGATAATGGAAAAATTATGGGTTTTATCGTATCTCACAGATGCATCAAGGTGGAGACGAAGAAAAGTGATGCTATAGTTAATATGCTAGCTCCTAAGAACATCTCTTAATTGCTCAAATTACAAGGAAGAATTCAAGCCATTCTTCATTTTGTAGCATATTTACCTAATCAAGCATTACCATTTACACATCTCCTCAAAAAGGATGTGCAGTTTGATTGGAACTAGGATTGTAAAGATGCTTTTGGGAGTTTGAAGTAGTACCTTGTTACTCCACCTATTTTACAACCTTCCATGCAAAATAAATCATTCATCCTTTACACAGCTACATCAACCCATGGTCTCACATCATTGCTAGCTCAATAAGATGAAAACAATAATGAGCATCCTATTTATTACATTATCCAAACTTTGATTGATTATAAGAAATGATACACAACAATAGAAAAAAATAATTTATCTTTTGTATTTGCTACATGTAAATTGAGACATTACTTACTGAATGCGGAAATACATATGATGACAAAATTCGATCCTCTAAAACATCCTTTCAATAAAACATATTTATTAGGCTATTTGACTAAATGGGTTATGTTGTTAACATAGTTTGACCTTAATTTTTCTTCACAAAAATAAATTAAAGGACAAGCCTTAACTAAACACTTAGTTGACACTCCCTCATCCCTAGTATTAGCCAATGTCAAAAAATTCATTGATGAGAATTTGTGGACTATTCAAAAAGATGATGAAGGATGGGAACTATACTTTGATGGATCTAAGTGTAGAACATGCTCTAGTGTTGGGGTTATAATAATCTCACCTACAAGAAAGCATATGCCCTTATCATACCGCTTAAACTTCATATGCACCAACAACATGATAGAATTTGAAGCATTAATTGCTGGTTTGCATGCTATTTTAGCTTTAGGAGTTCAAAATATCAAGATATTCGAAGATTCATAATTAGTCATTAAGCAAATAAATGGGACATATCAAGCAAAGCATGAAAAATGATCAAAATACAATGATCTCACAATGAATTTGTTAGAGAAGTTTGAATCATTTATCATCAACAACATCCCACAAAAGGATAATCGGCATGCGGATGTAATGGAAAATGTTGCTTCGCTTATATCACCTCAAGATCCTTCAAAGGATTTCATATTTACTGTTGGAAACTTTCAAATACTTAAAGACAATTTCCACATAACCCAAAAGAGAAACCTATGCAACTAAGTATTTAGAATCCACATGCAAGAGAATAGACAACATACCCATGAAAATATGACAAAAGGTATACAGGATGGGAAAACCCTCAAGGGGGAAAAACCCAACCTCCAAAAGAATCCATCTCTCATGTATTATTCAGAAATAAATATTAAAAAACATCTTCAAAGTCTCCATGAACACCATTGAAGCAACAAGCCCTCTCCAAGCAATCCATGCGAACAAGCATGCAACCACACATCCCATGCCATGCTTCAAACCCTCACAAATGCTAACCAAAGCTAACCTTCCATTCTCCAACTTAAACAACTAACTTTGTGGTTACTTTTATAGAAGCAAGCTCCCACAAAACCACCAAGTGGTATTACACAAAACTATGTGACTAAAACCATGAGATGACAAAACCATGTCCCCATATTTAATATTGGGTACTTTATTTATTTATTTTTACCGATATTAATTAATTACATTTAAGCAACTTAACTTATGTCATGCAACATAAAGTGGCCCCAAGAATAATTACATTAAATATATTATGCAAGGTGTACAACACACCTTTTCCTAACATTTTGTCGCTTGTTGTATGCATTGCATAAGGGGAACAAGTAACCTGAAAACATGAATCAAATGAACAATCCATATAGCCACATATACCATCATGAAATCAAAATTATCCATGTACTCCATAAAGATACCTACAATAAGAATCAAAGTGACCACCATCCAAACCATGAATGCTCTCAACCTCCATCATGCCAATGCACAAAGATAAGAGACCATCCAATAGAGAAGCCACACAATTTGTCACAACAAAGAATAAGTCCTACTTAACTGGTATACCAAACACATACACTCAATCATAAGGTAACAATATGCACCAATAGTTTTCAAGATACAAAAAACCTATAACTAAAATAACACCCACAAGTGCTAATACATCCAACTATCCATACGTCCAAGGTATACAAAACATAGTAAACTCATTCCATAAACATATACAACCATAAACTGCAATCATAAACTCCATGTGAAAAACCTATAAAAGAATGAGATACTAACATCCAAGAGCTCCCATTGCATGGGTAATGAAAATCTAAAAAATATCAAGGAATACTAAGTCTACCAATAACATCATATAGAAAGTGTAAACAACATCATTTAGTACCAAGGAATCATCAACAATGATATTCAAAACCTGTAAACTATAACCTGTAATATAACAACTATCATCACAAGTCTTCATAGCTCTCCCAAGTTCTCCACACCCAACAAAGGAAAAAGATAAAGGAACCTTCATGTCATCACCCAAGAACATAAGTGAAAACACATGACCACAAGCTAGTGATCACAATAGCTCTAGTCAAACCTCAAACCAATGTAATGTGAAACCAAACATCTAGGAAGATAACCAAGAGCAAAGAGAGGAACTTTGCACATCATATATACCTATAGAAAAACCTCCTACATGCACCTCTAAATGCCAACTGTGTCAAGTATGATCTCCTCCACAACACCCTAGAAGAAAAGCAATAACAACACTCAATCATTCAATCACCAAGATCAAACATAACATATGTATCATGTAATCAACATGGATGTAAGCCTCTTATAACAAAAGAAGATCAAACTAAATCCATTCCCAATGAAGGAAATAATCCCAATACTATTAGAAACCAAGATCAGACATGCAAACCAAAAAACCTTCCAGAGAAGAGAAAATCAGAAAAACCAAAGCTATTGCAAAAAGATTTGCAAATAATATTATTCAAGAATTCATAATTACATGAGATAATTTTCTTTATAAAAGCAAGTATGCATAACCCTAATCTTATCTTGAGCAACAAGATAGCTCAACAAGATAAGGAGGAGAATAATTAACCTAGGAATTAAAATATTACCTAAGTAAAGTTATGCAAGTGTAATTAAATATTAATTACACTAACACCCCCTATAAGTGCAACTTAGGGAGACTAAAAAAGCATGCACCTAAAACTAATATGAATGCAAGAAAGCATGAATGGGTCCCGAAAACAAGGCCTAATCAGGTACCCATGTACAAATGCAATAATGAGGTAGAGAAGGAAAACCCAGTGGGACAAAACCCCCCTACAATGAGATGACCTACTGCCAAGAAGCACTGGAAGAACACTGTGGAGTAACAGTTGAACCACAATTCAAAAAGAAAGGAAAGATGCTTCTATCTACAAGAAACTGAAGCAGAATAATAATAATACGACAACAAACCCAATGCCATGGAACACTTGAAAACTCACAAATTGGAACAACTCTAGAATCCATGAAGCAGTAGTAGATGAAATGATGACAAAATATAGAAACTATGTATCTTGAAGCTGATGCCAAACTGTGACTAAAACTCTTCCATAGGAACAAGTACCATGAAGATTTTGGAACATTAACCATAAAAACATGGCCCTCAAACTGAGATGGATCTAAACCAATGCAAATCAATAACCATGGGCTCCCAATATGAAGTGTGAACTGATCTGAATTTGATATGTGTAAAGCTAAGGCAAGATGTGGCCAAAAGAGACTAAGAAACCAAATACAACCCATGCGAGTTGTCATCAAAACAAGATGGAGATCAAAGTGCATGCACACTCTAATCAGATTATTATGCAAGAAACCCCACTGATGGAACTTTATCTCTGTTCATTTATTACAATAACCCAATGATTGTAAAAGGAGAGAATTCTAATGTGCATAAATAGAAAATAAAATGATGTGGTACTGAAATGAAGTGCAAATATTCAAGTTTCACACTTCCAACTACCAAAAAATCCAATTAATCTCCAAAAAAA
Organism: Sequoia sempervirens; assembly: GCA_007258455.2. Classification (NCBI taxonomy): domain Eukaryota; kingdom Viridiplantae; phylum Streptophyta; class Pinopsida; order Cupressales; family Cupressaceae; genus Sequoia; species Sequoia sempervirens. The sequence goes on from VDFB02379711.1 coordinate 96,652,622, forward strand.
ACATCGATACAAATCTAGAATAACAATCAACCTGGGAGAGATATAGAAAAAAGTGTATGGACAAAAAAATAGAGCTCCTCAATACCTTTCCAATGCCACAAAGAACGAAAAAATTGAAAATCGTGGAAAAAGTTTATGAGCTTGGAAGCCATAAATGAACATATAACTTCAAACAGCAATAAATTGATCTAAAAATGAAAATAATGAAAAATAAACCATACTACAGGATAGTGCTCAGAACCAGCTTTCCGGAAATATCTTGTTTGCTTGATTTCAATACCGTATGCCCAAGTTATGCCAAAAAGAAAAAAAGTTCTCCTTTAGGGAAAATGGGGGCTAGGAGGGGCAAAGAGGGTCGGTCGTACAATGATGTCATCATTTTGCGAGCATAAATTTTATGGCCTGGGGGCTGTTGGGACAAAAAAATGCCACCCCTACTAGAATTTTTTTTTGGTTGTCGGTATATTCTCTATCTGGTTAGAATATGCTGAGGGCCGACGAGGCCTGAATGTTGAGCTTCTGGTCCTCCAAGGGAACTGCACAGGGGTTGGGTTTGGTTGATGGTTGGGCACATAGCACCATGTCCCCCATATGATTAGGGCCACTGTGCTAGAACCTGTGGGGGATAGGTAGACCAGCGAAGGAGGCCAACGATGGTGGTGGGTTGGAGGCCTCCTAATGGCCGCCTGGTGGTTGTTGGTTGGTCATTGGGTGGCACGATTCTACAGAACTGGAAGCACCGACACACACCCCAAGAAAAGAACATTTTTCAAAAAAAAATATTTTTTGTGCATTGAACTACATGTTGGGGAGGTCGTACAGCCTCCCTAGCAATTTTTTTTTTCCTTTCAGACCAACTTCTCAAAAATTGACAAAACGAAGGGCGATCATAAGGTTTTTGGCCACTCCAAATGCAATGGGGACCTTCATTTATGCCCAAATGCTCAAAAAATTCAGCTACCTCCAGAGCTTGCAAAAATTCACCGAGGTTGAAACCCTCACAAATGTGGAAAATTATGACCAAAATATGCAAAATAAAAGCCAATCCTAACCTTTTCCAGCGCTCTGAATCTAATGGTTAAATCTGATCTGATCCAAAACACTGGATAGGTGAACTCAAGGCATGATACCCTCGAGGAATCTCAAATGAACTTTGCAATGATTTTCTCAAAAATATGAGAAGGGGTGGAAAATCAAGGCTCTTATACCATGTTAGAAACCAAGATCATACATGCAAACCAAAAAACCTTCCACAGAAGAGAAAATCAGAAAAAGCAAAGCTATTGCAAATAGATGTACAAATAATATTATTCAGGAATTCATAGTTACATTCAGAGACAATTTTCTTTATAAAAGCAAGTATGCATAACCCTAATCTTATCTTGAGCAACAAGATAGCTCAATAAGATAAGGATGAGAATAATTAACCTAGGAATTAAAATATTACTTAAGTAAAGTTATGCAAGTGTAATTGAATATTAGTTACACTAACAAATGCATCTCCTAAACTCAACATCAATGAATGTAATAAAAATGCATAAGGAGATTAAACATGCCAACACTCATCAAATGAACCCTCCAAAACCATACATCCATAGCTCAAGATGCAAATGCATGAGAAAATAAAGCATAAAACATAAAGCACTTGAAAGTAACAATGAACAATACCTCTCAAGTGAAACCGCCAAGAAGACCAAGAGTCAGGAATGGGAATGCTCCTCCATGATATCGAAGTTGTCATGACTCATCTAGGGACACTATCCTTATAGGTCCATGTTGAACTCACGTCCAACAAAAGTGTAGGTTCCTCAAACTTCCTGTTGAAATCCCATCAAGAGTAACCATCTCAACACAAGTATCTAACGACAAGAGAACTCAAGCCTCACCTGTGTCTCAAAGTATCCATGAGTACCTATAACTAGAAAATCCATACCAAACTCCAAATGCAACATACCACCATCATGAAGTAATCAATCAAATGATCAATGCACTCTATACAAAGATAACCACCAAATCAATAGTCAAATTCCTAATAGTTGAATCAAGAACATAACCATGACATCATGATATAACCATATCCTCTTAGGAGATTACACAATACAATTCATACACCCTCGTCTCAAGAGAAAAAGTATCATTCCAAAACTCTAACATGTAATTAAGAGTATACCATGAAATAATACCATAACACCCTAAACAAAGAATCAACATGTGTAATCAATATGAATCAAACCATCCCATATAAATGAAACCAAAGACACCAATGAACCATCACTACATAAAATTATAATCCAAGAGTCCATCCATGACACCAACAATCACTACAGAAGACCATCCACCATCAAATGGTGAATCCCCATGACTTCCAACAACTCCCACTGAATTGTGATACTGAGTCACACATGGCATCGTGACTACTGTCCTCTCCATGAAGATCATCTAGGTATACACACGAGTATGTGCAGGAGCATGATGGGCCAAAAAGTGGTAATATGATGGGTATTTGTAGGGTATGTGGTTGCCGACCTTTTTTTTACCCAAAACTCATGAAATGAAAAGGATTTTTAAAGGAGATTTCCAACTTTCCACCAATATAAATTATGCTTTACTATGAATTTAATAAATAATTATAATCCATTTTCTATTTGAATTACGACTAAATTCCTGATTGGTAGACTAATTGAAAAAGATCTATAACTTTCAAACGGTATCACATTTTTTGAATCTGAAAAATGCATAAAATTCTATCCTTCGCATACTATATAGGATTAAAAAAATAATAATAATTTCAAGAAGTTTTGATCAAGTTAAGGTTTTCAGACATATGAGTTTTTATATTTTTAAAAATTTGTAAAAAAAAATTGATAATTAATTATTTACTTGGAATTTTTTTTAAAAAAATATGAATTACATCCAGACATGAGTCCTCTACTTATATCTAAAATATTATAAAAAATATATTATCATTTTATTGTGGTTAGGGTGGTCAGACAGACACCTAATTCTTATTTTTTCCATGAAATTAAAGTACTACTGCATTGAAATTTCAAATTTTCACCAAATAGATTTTTACATATTTTTGAAAAAATATAGATAACTTGTTCAATTTTTTATTTCAAGTTGCCTAACTTTGATTTTTCTGAATTTTTTGCCACTTAAGGGCCTATTTTTTCCATGATGATCCTACACATACCCACACACAAATCAAATTTCAATAACATAACAATTAGAACCAAAATCTACAAGCCAAGAAGACACCTATAACCACAAAACCATCACTGTCAAAACTCCCACTAAAAAGTGTAATCAAGCTATCTGTGACATATGATAACAATCTCCTCATGAAGATCAACCAAAGGCCCTCACACAATAGAGAACTCAAATATAAAAACCACTCCCAAAAGGAAAATTAAAACCATGATCCACATTCCACGAAGACACGTCGCCACAACCATAATCAGGAACCAATCCAACACCACAAAAAATGCACCTCAATAAACCATCATGACATTCGAAAGTCTCTAAAGAACAAGAAACATCCATGACACCATGATTACCACCAAAGGCACCAATAACTCAACCCAACTGTGTCCACATATTTGCATAACATGATCAACTACATAGGTCTTATATCATGACTATACCTGATAATACCATCTCACCTCCTCAACATGACAACAAAACTAGAAAACCGAGTGCCTAAGCCAAGCCACCAAAATTGAACATGAATGAACACTAAAATACCAATTGGAAAAGATAACCCATGTCCAAGTCATAAATGCAACATGTAAGTATAGAATGCCTAAAACATTGCACAACTTGTAGATACAACAATGCAACAGAAAAATCCAAACATATATTGATAACCATGTCAAATGAGAGATTAATCTAAGATGTACAATTTAGTATACAATGAATCCAACATCAAATCTCCAAGATCCAATCATCCATAAACTCATAGTATCACCATTGTCATAGTAACCTCATAAAAAAATTAGATATCTTGAAAAACAAAAAATAAACCATACAAAAATAACTCCAATCCTGATCTACTATGTAGTGCACTGAACAAGCTTTTCGTCAACTATTCAAAGTCCAAATTTTGACTCTGTATGCACCCAATATCACCTCTCGAAGCTATAATAGAAAACTTGACTTTGAACAAGAAAAACACTATCAATACTACAAAATATGAAAAAATATATATTAGTATAGAGTAGAGCTCTAAGTCACCTTTCCAAGGAGTCGAAGAAGTCAAAAAATGGAGCACCTGGGTGAAAGTTATGCCCTTGGGAACAAAAAATGTCCAATTTGACTATAAAATGAACACTAGTGGCCCTAGGGTGGCCCACTAGTGGTTGGCTGGTGGCGCCACCACCTGGGCAGTGGCAGAATCCAAAATGGATTTCAATCCAATTTAATTTTCTCTTTAAAAAAATTTTACTCCCTCTTTATTTTGAACCTGGCCAACTAATTTGACCCAGCTTAATACATTTTGGAGTTCAATGGATTTCTTTTACATTGGTGGATTTTAAAAAAAGAGTTTTAAAATGTATTTTTAATAAAATATTTTATCCTTTGTGGGGGATTGGTAGTTCCCTGGCCGGACGGGGACCTGATCCACTAAGAGGGGGGCCATCCACCCTACATTTGTAGGGTGTCAACTATCTCGACAGTGCTACGCAGTGTTTGGGAGGGAGGGGTTGTCCCCCTCCTCAAAGCATTTATTTATTTTTTAAAATTTAGTTTAACAAAACTTTTTGGCCCCAATTTTTATTTTGCATGGATTTTTTAATGGCGATGAATTTTATTTTTTTATTTTTCAAGATCTATATGGCTTGCAAATAGGGCTTTTTACAAAAAAAATGCATTTTTTTCCAATAACAAAAATGGGTCAAATTATATATCAAAATTCATCTCTTAGCCAACCTAGATCCAATTATGAGGTCCATTTTGTTCCAAGAGTTCTTCTATAAATTTTCCCCCACAAAACCCCCACTTGAATGCAAAACCAAAAAACACATTGACCCAAAATTTCTCACACCCCAAATCTGCAAACAACCCATCAACACAACAAACCCAAAACCTTTAGATCTACAATATACAACCTAAAAAACCCTCATATCTTTCCATTCCTTTCATTCTCTCATGCAATGCATAGATTCAAACTTAAACATTTTTTTTCTCAACCAAGGGTTATACAACAACAACCTTGCTTTGATAACACTTGTTGGAAAGTTGCAGTCATTTAAATACAATTTCCACATAACCCAAAAGCGAAATATATGCAACTAAGTACTTAGAATCCACAAGCGAGAGAATAGACAACATACCCATGAAAATATGACACAAGATATACCCTGGGAAAACCCTCAAGAGAGAAAACCCGACCTCCAAAAACATCCATCTCTCATGTATTATTCATCAGAGTCTCCATGAACACCATTGAAGCAACAAGCCCTCTCCAAGCAATCCATGCGAACAAGCATGCAACCATACATCCCATGCCATGCTTCAAACCCTCACAAATGCTAACTAGAGCTAAATTTCCAATTGACCAACTTAAACAACTACCTTTTTGGTTGCTTTTATAGAAGCAAGCTCCCACAAAACCACCAAGTGGTATTACATAAAACTATGTGACTAAAACCATGAGATTACAAAACCATGTCCCCACATTTAATATTGGGTACTTTATTTATTTATTTTCCCCAATATTAAATAATTACATTTTAGCAACATAAAGTGGCACCTAGAATAATTACATTTAATATATTATGCAGGGTGTACAACACACCTTTTCCTAACATTTACTATTTATCCAGTCATGAAACCATCAATCGAGTCCAGAACCGAAGATGTATTAATAACAACTATGGAAATCTCTAGTGAATGGTATTCATCGATAGTCAATTATTTAAAATAAGGTACCTTTCCGGAGCTGAAAACAAAAAATACTTGAGATCATCTTCACAAGCTTGCAACTAAGTATATCATTTTCATTGACGTATTATATAGAAGATCTTAACAACCTTTTACTTAGATGTCTTAAAGAATCAGAAATCCCCGTAACACTCAAAGAGGCTGATGTAGGTTCCTATGGAGGTCATTTTGGAGGAAGATCATTAGTGCAAAAACTTGTTTGCATGGGATATTACTAGAGACATATGGAAAAAGATTCCTTTGAATATGTTAAGAGATGTCACAAATTTTAGGAACCTAGCAATTTGATTCATGCTCCTACTTCTAAGCTTCGGGCCCAAATTCATATTTGGCTATTCTTAGTATGGGGACTGGATCTAATTGGAAAAATCTCACCACCTTCCTCTTCCAAACATACCTTTATAATCACGACCATGATAGATTATTTCACAAAATGGGTAGAAGCTATTCCCCTTTGATCAACAACTACTAGTGTAATATGTCGTTTCTTATTGGAAGACATCATTGCTCACTTTGGACTTCCTTCCACATTAATTTTAGACAATGGGACACCATTTAAGAATAATGACGTGAAGAAATTCCTAGAAACATTTAATATCCAACATCACTTTTCAACACCTTATTACCTACAATATAGTGGTTAAGATGAATCAACTAATAAAAATATCGAAGAAATCCTAAGATAATAAGCAAACGTAACAAGGATTGGCACACACAATTAACATATGCATTATGGGCTTACTATACTAGCATCAGGAAATCCACTGAAACAATGCCTTATAACCTTTTCTATGATACTAAGGCAGTTATTCCCTTGATTTAGAAATCCCAACATTAAGGATTGCACGAGCTTTAAGGACTTATTGATGAAAGCACTTATAAATAATAATGACTACACCAACCTGAGATGATTGTTGAACAACACATTAACACTCTTGAGCATCTCCAAGCTTACGCTAGACAATTACAACGTAGTTATAGTGATCATGTCATCCCTCATGTATTCAATAATGGTGACTTTTACTTATTTGAAAATCAACATAGTGTTAATGTTGACTTGACTAAAAAAGAAAAATTCAATCCTAATTGGTTAGGACCTTATATAATTAATGAAAACTTTATGGGTCTGGTGCATACACATTGAAAAAAATGGATGAAGCACCTCTCAAAGACCCTATTAATTTTGTGCATCTATGTTGGTATTATGTTTAACCTCCTTGAATAGTATGAATGATAAAACAATGGTGTTAGAGTTACTAGATAAGATTCTATGTGCTCTCTCATTACTTCATTCTTGACAAACAATTATTTGTGTGTCTTGAATACCAAAGTGATTATTTAATTCATTTCAAGTAATTACTTTAGGTTTCATGCCATTCAAGTTCATCTTGTGTGTTATATTAGATTAGATTCTTATATGCATTTAATGTTCTTTAATTATATCATAGGTGTTTTTAATTTAGCATAATATACTTAAGAACAATGTTGCATCTAAGAGAAACCAGAACAAGTTTCAACTAGATCACATAAAACATGCTAAATCGTGAAGACATTCATTAAATAGTCTTACAAAGATTATTTAATCCACCACATTGTCTTTTAACATTCAACGCATAAACACAAATAATAAAACATCAAATGCTCATATATATATATCAATTTTTTGTGTACATGTCATCAATATGTACAATGCTATTGAGGTCTATGACTGCTAGGTCCCTCGGGGCCTGTGCTCACATCTACCTAGTGGTGGTCTCTTAGAAGATGGTGGTATGCAATCAAGATCATGATTTTTTGAGTGTACTAAAAGAAAATTGTAAGCCCCACACCTATCCAAGGACCTCTTGAAGCTCCCCTATTATCTAATCTCTCTCTACATAAATTCTCACTACCTTTGATTGTAGTATCTCAAAATTTGTTGGGGTTAGAGATGACTGTGCATCTCAGGTAGCATCAGCTCGGTAAACGCATCTCCTAAGACTCTCATATGATACCTACAGTCTTACTTATGGCATGAATAACTATGGTTCCTACTCCACGATGCGTGGGGGCTCATAGTCTAAGTCAGTGGCCTCATCGTCAATTGAAGGGGGCACTATCTCTATAACAATCTGATGATAGAGATCATGAATATCTCTCATAAATTTTACAAGATAGAAAACACAAATATAATTAGTACACATCATGATATATATGTACAATATAGCATAAAACATAATCATAAGAATAAAAAAAAACATTAAATAAAATATCATCACCTATCTCTCTAGCAGGTTGTGTGAAATATGCCTCATCATGTGTAAGGCACATGGATGATGTGCTAGCCTCTCCATGGTTGTGGGTACAAGTACTTGCTATAGCAATTGCTCGTGATCTAGTAACATGAATGATAGATGACTCTCCCCACTCGTGGCCTACTAGATCGTCATCTGCTACCTCACCACTCTCACTCATGGACTACTACTCCTCAACCTCCTCCTTATCCTCCTCCTCATCACTCTCCTCCAAGCCATCATAGTTAGGATCTGTAGTCTCATCATACACCTCATCTATCACATCTATAAATATGTCTACAACCTTATAGTATGTCTCCTTCGCCCTATCCTCCACCTCATCTCCCTCATCTAGGAGTGTCCATGCATCACCTATCAACTCATTCATTATAAGTACAGGAGTTGGTTATGATACTATTCACCACTCCTCATAGTCATCTATGGCATTGACATCGTCAACGTCGGAGACCAAAGGAATATCATGATTTGAATACTTACAGTCACTATAGAAAAAATCCTTACCAGTGAACCATATAGTATCCCCAAGTCTCTGGGCACTCCATACTCATCTCCTAAAAAAGGTTCATGCCTTGGGTTCTATCTAAATCTGACCCAACTATTGCATGACACAATCATACTAGAAAGGTCATACTATGTAATCGTGTCTACCAATCAAGAACCTAACCATCTACAATCTCATCATCTATCAAGTCTGATCTAGCCGCTATAGCACAAGATGATAAGGTCTCCAATGGATCTCATCCTCCTTCAATTGGTCAAATCAAACTCTCTAGAAGTGCAAGTCACCATTCTGCCAAAATCGTTGTAGAGGATAGTTGAAAGCCTGACGATAGACTAAGGGTTTCAAACATGGGAACCATGTCGGTCTGGTATACATGATATGCTCTAGGGACCACACCTATAAAAGCATACAATGTACCATTTTTTCCACCTGAAATACAAATCATCCAATATCATACTACAAGTGCGCTAGGATGTTGTGCCCTCGAGCGTATATTGTCTTGTGCTTTGCCATCCCTCATATCATGTGTACTATTCCCCCCTCTAGTTGCACTCCCCGCCTGTTAGGGGTGAGTACTAGTGATACTGTCATCATTATAATCTATGTAACTAGTGGGACCGTGAGTACAGTAGCATTTCAAGATCTATTTGTTCCCTCACCCTCTCATCATGCACTAGACCTCCCAAGCAATACTACATGTCATATTTCATCTCGTGAAATGATTGCTCCACTAAGAAATGCACTCACTTACCCTGAATCAAAACTCGAGGTATGCGGTGTACATCCTCCAATGTGATAGTCATCTCACCAGTAGGTAGATCAAATGTACATGTATATGTGTCCCATTGCTTTGGTAAAGCCATCAACATTGAATCATGGTAACCCATGGGGGGCATGATGTACGTATAGTATAATCCCACTATAAAATCATTATATCCTCCACTAAAAGAGTGGAGGATAAACCTCAAAGAAGGATATTTTTCCTGCCACCTAAACACTTTCATGAATGGGTGGTAACCTAACAAGAAAAGGGTACAAATATGTCCTATTAGTAGCCTAAACTCTACATATTTATATCAACAATAAAAAAACTATACTAAAGCTATTCTAGTGTACTCTCCTAAAAGTCTTAGACACTTTAGACCCCTTTTGGGACACTTCATGAAGAAACAAGACACTTTGCAAAAAAGTGGGACACTTTGTGAACAAAAGGGACACTTTACGAAAAAGGGGACACTTTGTGAAAAATGCGTAAAAAACATAAAATGCATAAGCACAAAGCTAAGGTAGAAAATTCAACTTACCTCATGATAGTGATTACCGTGTGTCAACTGGTCTTACAAGATGTATAGTCTTGCAAGCCTGTAATCTCATCGACTTGACATCTTTGACTACTCTTCAATCACCCTCAAGCTACAAAAAAGGTAAATGAAAAAATAGTTATAATTTACTTCACTTTTTTCTCTCTTGTAAGTTTAAATTAGGGTTTTTACTATATTAGGGTTAAAAAATTTATCATTCAGATCAACATTTAACAAGTGCTAGAGAGCTCCATTTTTGCTGTCGTTTGTTACATTGGAATCTTGATTCTGCTTCTATCCTCATCAAATGTCTATAATCATGTGGTATGCCACTTGTAAATACCCTATGATATGACTTAACTTATTCAATGAGGCTAGAGTGCTACCTTGATTCCACCTCCATAAAGCAAGTGAAATCAAGGGGGTCATGCATCTACCCTCGAATTTGATTTCTGGAAGAAGTTAGATAAGAGTATTTTTGGAAAACTAATGAATTCGTGTAGTAGGATGTGGTTCCTAACATTGTGGTTTTGAAGATAGCTACAGTCGGGGCTTCATTCTCCCATATTATGATTGAACTTATATGTTTACCATTTTATGAAACAAAGATTATTATTGGAGTCCTTTAGCTTGCATATACATGTAGAGTCATATGGGCACTAAAGTGGGGCCTAAATGTAGTGTACACAATTGTATTCTCTTAAAAGTGAGGGAATTTCACACTTAATTTGGGCCTATTTTGGCACCCTTGCATTAATTACCCTTTAAAATCATTATTAATAGGCACCTAAGACCCATTATTTCAGATCTCAAGGCTTATTTCACATAAAATCATGACAAAATCACTTAAAACACCAAAAATATTGAAAATACACCTCTAAAAGCTAAGGTGGGACTCATTCGCTACCTTGGGTGAATGAGTCCCTTTAGGTGGGAACTATTCACCAAGGGTAGCGAATGAGTCCCATTTGGGTCCTTTTCAATTTTGAGCAGTAAATTCACCATTTTAATTCATTTTTTTTGTGGATGTCAGCGTTTGAGATCTAAATAATGGTCAATTAGGTGTTAATGCCTATATAAGCAAGCTTCCAAGTTATTTTTATCAATATAAGCACTTTGAGAAAGCATTCTTCAAGAAACAAGAATCAAGAGTCTTCAAGAATTTTTTCACAAGAGTATTCAAGTTTGAAAAGCAAGCAAAGTTGAAGTCTTGGAGAAAAATTAAAGTATTTTTGTTGGTTTTCAAGCTCACTTTTATTCAATATCTATCATTTTCAAGGGTTGATCATGGTTACCTATGGTGAATCATGATGGATTCTAGGTTGGGGAGATGCAACTAGCCATCAAGCCAAGCCTAAGGACTTGTTTCCTAAGTGATTCCATCTTCCATTATCACTCTACATTCAACCTAAGGAAGGTACAAGCATCATTAGGGTTCATTTGAGGTGATTAGAGATCTCCTCAAGTGAGTCATTAATCTTCATATTTCCATTCTTGCATCATTTTCTTACATATTAGAATAGGATTGCATCATATTTCAATTTTTTAGTCTTAGAAACAGTTAAGGATAGTGTTTTTAGACACATTTCATTATTTCCATAAATGTTTAATTACTCAACTAGGGGTTTGACAAAGGAAAAAACCCCATTAGAAAATCTAGTTTATATTCTATTTTGCAGGAATTTCATAGATTTGAATCTGAAACTCAAGTTGGAAGGAAAGGACAAGTGTTGAAGTACATATCAAAACTTTTAATTCTCAAAAAAGTGTAATGGGACTAATTTTCCAAGAGTCGTGAATGAGTCCCACTATAGGTTTTTTCCAAATCTATTTGCACATTCAGACACCCCTTTTCTTGAAACAAGCTTCCTTGCAAAAATGCAAATCTGGGATTGATTCACCCAAGTTGGAAAATGAGTCCTAGTTGGTCAAAAATTCAAAATCTCTAGAGTTTTAGAGTTGTAATCACTCACTCTGAGATTCCCAGGTGCACACTATTCATTTTTTATGTTTTTCTATTCTGTTTTGTTTGCATTTCTAAGCCATTTTAAAGGTCATTGTATTTAATTAGGGTTTTGTATTTCATCTCGCATTTCATTATCTTTTGCAAGTTTAGACTTGGTGGTGAAACCCTTATTAGATCATATTCATCCCCTAGAGAAAACCTCTTGCAATATCTCTCTCTCTCTCTCTCTCTCTCTCTTGCATTGAGATCTAAAGGGTTTATTCTTGAGTGAAAGTGAAAATTGCCCCTTTTAGGTACCTAAACCCTAAAGGTGGGATATAAAAAGGATTTTCCACCTTTCACAAAGACTTCTTGCACCATACATGTTTTTGGAGCTAAGATTGTGATCTAGGTTCCAAGATCAAGTTCAAGCATTCAAAGCATTAGTCAATTATCAAGATCCACATCCACTGAAGCCATTTCATGCAAGTTGTAAACTTTCTAAGATCTTCATTATCAAGGTTTTTTCAAGGGTTTGTTGAGGGGTAACATAGTATTGTTCATTCTAACATAGCATTGTTCATTATTCATTCCCTCTTTCATTTCATTTTTCAATTCAAGGTTTGATTACCAAAAGAGGGTTTGACCAAGGAAAACCCCCATTCACCCCCAAAAAAAATCTTTCTCTATTGTTTTTGTGATTGAAGATTTAGGTTGAAGAAGGATTGAATACCTATTAAAGTGAAATATTGGAAAAGTTGTCAAAGTTACAAAATTCATCAAAGTTGCCATCAGATCAGGGAATCTAACCTATAGATCTGATTTTTGACTTTTCAATATTGAAACCTAGATACATCAGAAGCTAGAGGTTAGCATCATAGGCTCCCAAAAGTTGTAGAAAGACCTTGAAGAAAGACCCATTCACCCATGGGTGAATGAGTCCTAATTAGCCTTTGGAAACTCACCTTTGTTGATTGGTAAACACATGTATACCCTTCTCAGATCTGTAATCTATTTTTTGGTTCTACTAGTATTGAGTTTAATATTATTGTTTCAAGGGTTAGATTGCATTTTGGATTTTATTTGGTAGTTTTAGTTTTTCTCCCAAAAGTGTTGTTTTACCTTGACCCCCATCCTTCAAGCATAAGGAAATTTGAAGATTCTTACATTGAGTTGATTCACCTAGGGGTTGTTAGCCAATTATTTGTTGGGATCTTATTTCCTAATGTATTAGAGAGAAATAGGTCCATCATACCCCCTTATTACCATTTTCATATTGGTGGGACTTATTTTTCCACCTATTCATGATTAGACAAGAGCTTGAAATGTTTCTTAATCCTTTACAATGAGACAACCACCTCAAAATCATTAAATGACATAGGAAACAAGTATTTAATTCCATAATAAGATAAGATAAGATCACATAACACCTAAGACTTCTACAAAGATTCTAGAGGACCTAGCTAATGTTAACATATGAATATGACCTATAATAAACTAGATAGGTAAAATACCTATTTACACTCAACACCTCTTTTATATGCAAATTAGGGTGTAGATTATTATGAAAATGATGCAAATATGGATCTTGTATAATAGGCCATGTTAGGCACCCATGTACAAATGAATCTCTCAAAAATGGGGAAAAGAAGAGAACAGAGAGGGACAAAACTCCTCCACAAAGGAGAGATGAATTCTTTTATCTCAATGAAGAATGAGAAGGAAAAAAACCAATGTGAGGAAAATAGTCCCCATAAAAGAGAAGAAGAAAGACCATGAATTTCCCCTTAATGTTGAGTCTCTTGCAATGATGGTAGATGCTTGACATTGAATGTTGAAGATGATCCAATATTTTCAAACAAAATTCCTCCCCTTAGGAAGAAACAAATCAATGAGTGTGGGTGTAATGTCTTCACATTTTGGAAAGGAAGATGAGGGAAGAATGATTATTTCCAAAGTATTTAAACTATGCTCAAGTGTCTCCATGTTTAAACCAAAATTTGAAACACTCCAAAAAATAGTTTTAGGCCACACCATATAAGATGAATTTAATCTAGAATCTAGTATAGATGGATATAAAAACAACACAAAGAAAAAAATATCTCCTCTAAAGACAAAGAAGCCTTATGAAAATCTTATCCAAAAGAATCCACACTCATGTCAAATTGTGAAGAATGATCACATGGATAATTTACTAGAGGGTAAGAGTGCTCCATCATAACAATTGAAGAAGGATCATATCCATTAGAGATAATATGTATACATTGAATTCTTTCTCCCAGATCTAAAATGGTGGACTCTGCAAACAAACCAACAATGTATATCAATTGCTCATCCAAAGTAGATGTATCTATAAGACAATGTAGATCATGTTTTATTGAATCAGAAGAGTCCCAAATTGTGACAACATAAGCATCATAAGATGAAAAAAAATATGAATTAGATGAAATAGAAGGCTCAAGAATGGGATCACATGTGAGAACACCCAAGTTCAAGTAGCCAAAAGTCTCCTCAAAATAATGGTCCCAACTAGAATTTTGATCAATAGTCAAAGGAATAATACCATCACCAAAGGAAAATTCTGTAAAGGTTTAACTTTGAGATACATGATCAACCATATTGGTAGTAATAATCTCTCTACTCTCCAAGTCTCTTGATACTGATAATTGAATTAGGAGTGATTTACATATTCCTAGATACTCCAACATGGGTAATCTGATAGATGGAAAGTAAATTGTTTAGAAAATGAGGCACACAAATAATATTATTGAAAGTGCTCACCCTAATATGAAAAAGGTCTCTTCCCAATTATATTCATATATTTGGTTTTTCTGATGAAAATAGGGGACATAGCATAAGGAAAAAAATAATAGAATATAGATTTTAAAGATTCCATATGACAGATTGCTTCTAAGTCTAGAATCTATCTCCTTAATCCAAGGCCTATAAAAGCACAAAAAATTGTCATTTTCAACCTAATTCAGTAACTAAACCAACATTACGTCTTTACTTATTAAACTATTTTGAAGAAGAAGATGTTGACTCAAACATTTTTTAACATATATTAATATGATTTTTTTAATATGTTTCAATTCTTCAATATACTTCTTATAACAAGTATTTTCAACATGTCTAAGATTCTTGCAATATGAACAAGTTGGCTTCTCCTTAGATGTTTTTTCCATTGAAGAGGATTTAAATTATTTTCTTGATCTTAATGTGGATTTTTTTTTAATTTATTTTATTTATTATTAGAATTTTCTCTCTTTCACATGACTTATCAAGAATACCTTAGAATTAGACAACTTGATGAGGACCATATTAAAAAGATTTTGTTCCTCATGTATTAACATATAAAAAAAAATACAAATGAAGGTGGAGTATATGAAAACCACATAGTTAACCTATGAGTACGAAATCTAGAAACAAATGTTGCATAATTAGGACCAAGTTTTTTCAATGCATTATAGGCTAAATGAATGTCCTTTTTATCAATTCTGCATGCTTTACATTGATCTCTTAGATCATTGACCTTAGTAATGTTGTCTTGTATGTTATAAAAGTTCTTAGGATAAATTCGAGCATTTGTTCATTATTAATTTGATATCTCTTAACTCCATCTAGAGTACCATATAATATTTTCAATCTATTCCAAGATTCATGAGAGTACTTACATGATTCAATTTGAAATTGTAATGTCATAAAATTGCACCCCTCCCAATTTCACATACATTCTTGTATCCACTTTATTTTCCACTCCATTAGCACTTGTGTAGGCTCATTTTAGCCCCTGCATCAACCTTTTCCCCTCTCAGGATGCTCAAGACCCATTTTCAGTAGCTACCCTCATGCGTTAGCTTTGCATCAAACCTTGTGCTTTTCCCGTTCTCATCTTTTTGTAGCATGATGTTTCTAGAAAATAGCGTGCCACACAAATGTTCACATGCCAAGCTATCATCCTATGATGTTTCAATGTTCAAACAACCATTTATGAGCATGTTTTCCACTTGTCAACTAACTTTTTCGATGGTAACGACTTAGGATGCCTTGTAACTACCTGAGGA
Source organism: Sequoia sempervirens (assembly GCA_007258455.2). NCBI lineage: Eukaryota > Viridiplantae > Streptophyta > Pinopsida > Cupressales > Cupressaceae > Sequoia > Sequoia sempervirens. The sequence goes on from VDFB02379711.1 coordinate 96,668,671, forward strand.
GCTTCGTTTCCCTCTTATTATCTCTTTATGTGCTATCTTTTCAATCTATTTGGGCTCTCTGAATCTTTCTATATTTGGATCTTTCCTTTTCTTCCCTCTCTCCTTCTTGGCTTCCCCCTTGTACAATATCTCTTGCTCTCTTGTTTGCACAACTCTTTATAGCTTGCTACAGTAGCAACCTCAAGCTCTCAAGCTTTTACAACAGCCTTATGTTTTCATAGTGCCCTCTACAACACTCTTGGCTCTTGCAGTTGTCTTGCTCTCCCTCTTTGGATTCCTTTAGCGTTGTAGTGGAAATATCCCTTATCTTGTGCTTGTGATCATCCTAATATTTCACACATCCCCTATCTATTGCATATCTATTTGGTGATATAGGTTCTCCTCCTAAAGTGGGCATTTCTTTTATCACTTCACATTTTCTTACTTTGTTCACTCTCTCTATCTCTTTGGTTGTTTGTGGAGGTGAGAACACCAAAATGAGGGTTTGAATGAGAAAAATCCCTATATAGCCCCAATTTTTTAACACAATATTATACATACAAGTATTGAAGACATTCATTTGTTGGAGGCACCATTACTTGGGTTTTTGTGAGCTTTTTGTATCTCTCATCCTCTTTAATTTTAGCATTTGTGTTTTAATTCACTTTAGTTCTATTACAATTTTTCATTTTCTTACATTGTGTAAGTTCTTAGTAATATAATTATTAGTGATCATTTAGATATTTTTTATGGTATTCTCACTTTTTGGTCCATATGAGATGCTAATGCTTCTTAGGGATGTCGGTGCACCGTGCTATCAACATTATTCTGTAATGTCATCCTTTGGTCAAGAGCTTGTCATTCTATCTCAAAAATATTTGTGATTTACTCGTTTGGATTCTAGAACTCTTGCTTTATTTCCTGAGGTATTTTAGGTTAGGGGTAAACCCACAAAAGTGGTTTAAAATTTGAGTGAGTAATGAAAAGTGGCAAAAAATGATCCCATACCAAAAAATTTGGTTTTAAGGGTTCGACCAAACCAAAAAAGGGTTCGAATGAACCTTGGTTTCTGTGAACTAGTTAAATGCAAGGTGGACCCCATCCCACAAAAAAAAAATGAGAACCCATTTTTGAAAGGGGGTTCAAATGATCCCTAGTTCGCTTAAACCCCCGGGGCGTCGCTAGAACCTCCCGGTTCTAGCAAACTCCCCTTTTCCCACCTCCCTGCTCTTTGGCATACAAAAAACCAGAATTTTTTCCCTTCAAAGCTCAAGTTGAGGATGAAAATGGAGGATGCTTCACAAACCCAATTGGAATCAAGTAGTCCTTGGAATGAGCTATCCAACAAATATAATTTTAATATGTTTTGGTTTTATTATGTATTTTTTTTTTAGTTTTATTAAACATAGGTTTTTTTTATCGAAAATGAAGTTCTTTGTTTTGCACGTGGAAAATAGTAGATTATTAAAAAAAAATTAAAAATATGAGTGCAAAAGATATTGAAGTCCTTGATCCAACAATTTTTTTTTTGAGTTTTGATATATACAAGAAAAGTTACGCATTATACAGTCGCGCTATGTCTGAATTGTAATTGGTTTGACTTTGAAACTTGGCTAAAGAAAAAATATTCAATAAAAAACTATCTAACCAAGTGGAAGCACTAGATATCAGAGTAAAAAATATAAATTCTAAAGAATTATAATTTTATCCTTCATAGAAAAAAATCTATGTGTTATGCAATGTGCATCAATTTTTTAAAATGTTGTTTTCTAAAAAAGACTAGTTTTCATGGGAGATGGAAAAATAAGTACAATTTGATTCCAATTTTTTTTAAAAAGATATATTTTAGAATGTACAAAAAAAATGTGATGAGACTTTAGTTTGCATCATCTTCAAATTCCTCATGGTTTAGCCACTATAGGTGCCTAAATTCGAATATTTAGTTAAAAAAATTATTTCAATGTCCAATTTGGCCAAAAATTGTAAAGCACTATTGTGGGATCACCCTTAGTTCACCCCTTGGGATTTTTTTGAGAATAAAGAGACTCATGAGTAGTGAATCCCCTTTATCTACATTTTGGTTAACCCAACATGAAGCACAATATTTTTCAAAAAAATAGAATTTATTTACCCCAACTTGGTGGGGTCATAACTTGACACATTGCTCAAAATTTAGAACCATTTTCACTGTTGAAAATGTCTCCAAGAGGACTAATTCAATCCTTAAAATACAATTCCTTGAAACCAAATTTTTGGGACCAACGTAAGTTTTGACACAAAATTCTACTTTGAAGACCTTCAAAAATGTAAATTATTAAAACCTGGAAAATACAAAAAAATTCAAAATTTTGGATTTTTGGTTTTTCTGAGTTCTATCACCTCTAGACTGCTCTAAATCAACTAATTTTTTTATAAATTATTTATCATATTTAACTTACTATTTTCAAAATTAATTTAATATCTTCTTTTATCAGTTCAATATCTAATTCTATTCAGAGTGCTAATGATATCCCATTTCATGCATGTGATAGTGACTTGGCTTTGCCTATGTCACTTTGTATCTTTGATCCTTCTCATGGGATTCCTCTTGCTTTGAAGGATATCTTATTGCAAGAAGATGAAATAATAGATACCTTTCTTAACATTACTCTACCCTCTATTCATGCCAATGCACTCTCTTCTAGAGATGATGCATTAGTGAATGTTGAATCTCTTCTCTATTCCAATGCACTCTCCTATAGATATTATAAAATAGTGAATGATGAATCTCCTTCCACATTTGATCATCCTTGGATCGATGTTGAGAAAATTTATACGAATAATCATTCTAATAGTTGTGATGATTTTGTAGATGTAATGTTTATCTCTATTGCCCCTCAAAGACCTAAGAGACCACTCATTTATTTCACTCCAACTAGTCCTTCTCCTAAAAGTATTTTTTCTATTAATGGTGTCCCATTTGATAGCGATTCTCTTAATATTTGAATGGCTACCTCTTACAGAGCAGTAGGCCATACTGATAATAATAAAATAAATCAACAACTAAGCCTTCTTCAAGCTCCTAAACTTACAACTAATGCATCCAGTGAATATGATTTTGTTGAGAAACTTCAAGTTACTTCGGCTAAGATATCACTGTGGGACTCACTTCAATCTACTCTGGTTTACCAAGGTATGATTTAGGAAGCCTTGCAAAAGATAGTATTTCCTACCTCAGTTGGGCCAATGGATTTTAATGAATTGATAGCTCATATTCATGAAGATTTGTTGAATATCATGTTCTATCCACAAGAACTTTTTCCCTTGAATGTGTAGAAACAAGAAGATCCTTTAATGATTATAGTTAACATTAAGGACATTGGCATTAGACGTACTCTCATTGATGTTGGTTCAACACTCAATGTATGTAGCATTGATCTATTGCCTAAGATTAATATATATTGATCTTCTCTTAATGCTTCCTCTGTTATCATTTGTGGGTTTGATAATGTTGGGTGACAAGCTCTAGGTACAATAGTATTACCTTTATGGCTTGGACCTATTACCCCACCCTTGTATATTTTATGTCAAAAGAATGATCATATAACCTTCTTCTTGGTAGACTATGGGATCACCTTGCATAAATATATTAAGTTCATTTGCATTAATCGAGTAGTCACAGTTAGGGATCACCCTACGGCTATGCACTTATGTGAGATGGTAGCTCCTAGTTAGGTTTTGGTTGTGCCTACTCTTATTTATTTAGTGTCTTCCAATGTGTCAATGTTTACTCTAGTAGTACCTACTACAAAGGATACTCTTGAGATAAATGTCCTTGAAGAAGATCCTTCTGAAGCAAGAAATGTTAAGTCTACTCCCTATACCTCTTCTTAAGATAATGCATGTCTTGGTGATGATTGGGGTTCTTTATACTTTACATAATCCTTCATTGGAGAATATAATGTTGACCTGATCCACTCAACCCTTTCGATAACATCATTCACACCCACTATCAAAGTTGATTATTCTTTTATATCAAGGGATAATGTGAGCAATAGTTGTAATGTTCTTAATGTTGATCCTCCTCCTTTCAAGGAAGATGATCATGTTCCTATTGAAGAGGCTAGTGTTGGTATTCCTATCAAGAAGGATGATGGTGATCCCATAGAGGAGCATAATCCCCATTGTTGGAATAATGATCTCTATGAAGATCCTCCTCTTCTCAAGATTTGCAAACACATTATGGCCCTGCCTTTAAGCTTGTCTCTAAATATGACTATGGGCATAAAGGTTGTGGGTGTAATGAACAAGGGCTTCGGGTTCCTATAGAATGTGTACCTCATAAGCACAATTTGGGGCTTGGCTGCTCGAATGAACAATCTAAACCAAAGCCACAATTGAATGGTGACATGATGCCCAATCAACCTTGTTCTCTTAATTGTCGCATCCTCCATTCTCTACCATATTCATGTCTTCTCCTTGTGAGTAGTCAAACTTTTCTCCATAAGAGAAAGTGTTGCTTCCTTCTCCTCATTCTCTATCTGAGTATGATTATATTTTGTGGAGGCTTCTAAATGCCCACTTGATTACTCTTACTTCTCCTACACATATAAATTTCATAAACATGACAATGAAAAACATTCTTTCTGTGAATACCATCGAGTGCCTGGCCATTCAAATAGTCAATGTAAAGCCTTGAAGGATAAAATACACCAAATTTATGATTTTGGTGCCATCAAACTCCCATTTACTGATGTAATTGCCCCTGCTTCAAATGACAAGTGATATTGAGATCTACCTCTATCCTGTATGTTATAAGTATCTTGCATGGTTCTCGTCCCCTGTATGTTGAGGCCAGTGATAACTTGTTCTCGATATGTGCATGCATCCTTATAAGGACCCCCTTTTTTCTCTCTATCTTTTAATTGAAGTGTCCCTTGAGTAGACCCATTTTTTATTTTAAAGGATTCTTGATGAACCCCCTTTTGAAAAGTTTTCTCTCAAATTAATTCATTGGCATCTAGCTTGGGGGTCGCCCAACTAGAGCTATCTTTTCTCTAACTATCCTACAAAGTAGCTTGTAGTAGCCATAAGCTGCTTTGATCTATCTTTCTTTGTAATACCAAGAACTTGTAGAGATCCTTTGCATCAATCTTTCCTAACATGTTTATTCTACGAATTAACATGTTGCTTTGCAGGTGCACTTATGAAGCTGATTTCAAGTCTAACTCTACGGAGCACCCTTACATTAGGATTCCTTTGTGAGAGAGTGCTTGGGGGAATGCCCTCTTTGCTGGTCAGAGGGCCTATAAAGTGCTTTCATCTAGTAGGATTTGTTCAACTTTGTAGGAGAGAGTACCTACATATAATTTTGTTCACCTTCCATAGGTTTGCAGATCTGACGTATTTTTTTAACTCTCCTTGTTTCCATGGACCTATGGAGCCATCTCTCTTAGAAATTTCATTCCTTTCTAGCCTCTCCATCTCTCTCTTAAATTCTCTTTCTTCTCAATTGTGTATATTGGATCAAAGATTTTCATCTTCTTCATCCTGAGTATATGCTCTTTCTCTCTTCGATATTGGTTACTTCCTTGACTTTTGGGTTCATTCTTCTCTTGAAGCAATCAATCCTTACCTCCTTCTCCCCGTTTTAGAATTATTTTGTGTGGTATTTCTTAATTCGGGGATGATGCGTAGTACTGAGACAACCTTCTACATCGACGTATCTTTTACTTTTCTAACTCAAATCCTTTAGTTTTTTGTATGCTTGTGTGTGTGTGTGTTTATGTTCTAACCTTGTGATGTAGTGGCTTTTTATGTTCTAACATTGTTATATTGTGCAGGTTTTTCTTTTCTAATGTGTTTATTTTGTAGGTCTTCGTATTGGAGGCATGCTTCTATGGTTCCAAGTGTTATCTAATTCCTCTATAGTATCCTTTTGGTATCATGATGTTTTTTATGTTTAGTATATTTCCTTTAGTGTGCATATTAGTGTAGATTCATATGCCTGCTAAAGTGGGGGAAAAATGTAATGTTGTAAAATTTCACCCATCACAATTTCACATAAATTCATGTATCCACTTTAGTTTCCACTCCCCTACCACTTGTGTAGGCTCATTTTAGCCCCTAAATTATCCTTTTCCCCTCTCAGGATGCTCAAGACACCTTTTCAGCAACTACCCTTGGTTGTCAACTTTTCATCAAACCTTGTTCTTTTCCCATTCTCGTTGTTTTGTAGCATGATGTGTTTGGAAACTAGCATCATTTGACATTTCAATGTATAAACAACCATTTCCAAGAATGTTAACCACTTGTCAACTAACTTTTTTGGTGGTAACGACTTGGGATGCTTTGTAACCACCCAGGAAGCTTCTTTTCCCTCCTATTATCTATTTATATAAATTTTATTTACAATCTATTTTAGCTCTCTAAATATTTCTAGCTTGGGCGCTTTCCTTTTCCTCCCTCTATCCTTCTTGTCTTACCCCTTGGATAATCTCTCTTTCTCTCTTGTTTACACAGTTCTTTATAGCTTGTTGTAGTAGCAACCTCAAGATCTCAAGCTTTTACAACACCCTTGCATTCTTGCATTACTCTCTACAACACTCTTGGCTATTGTAGCTATATTTCTCTCCCTCTTTTGCTTCCTTTAGTCTTGCAATGGAAATCTCCCTTATCTTGTGTTTGCGAGCATCCTGGGATTTCACACATCCCCTATCTATTGCATCTCTATTTGGTGACTTAAGTTCTCCTCTTCAAGAAGGGATTTCTTTTATCACCTTACATTTTCTTACTTTGTTCACTCTCTCTATTTAGCAGGTGTTCGTGGAGGTGGGAACACCAAAATAGGGGTTTGACTGAGGGAAATCCCTATACAACCCCAACATTTTCTCAAGATCTTATGCATGTAGGTATTGAAGACATTCATTTGTTGGAGGATCCATTATTTGGATTTTTGTGAGCTTATTCTATCTCTCATCCTCTTTAACTTTAGCATTTGTATTTTATTTCACTTTATTTATTAGATTTTTTCATTTTCCTACATTTTGTAGGTTCTTAGTAATCTGATTGTTAGTGATCATTTAGCTATTTTCTATGGTATTCTCACTTTCTAGTCCGTATGAGATGCTAGTGTGCCCATGGGATGTGAACGCACCACACTGTCATCCTTATTCCACAGTGTCATACTTTGGCCAAGAGCTTTTCAGTTTGTCTAGAAAATATTTGTGATTTACTTCTTTGGATTCTAGAACTCTCACTCTATTCCCTAGGGTAATTTAGGGTAGTTCACCCCTTGGAATTCTCTTGAGAATAAAGAGACTCATGAGTAGTGAATCCCCCTTCTCTAAAAAATAACAAATCTTCCCAAATTAAGCTAAAAAAACATCCAAGAGATTTAGTATGTTTGATAATCCATTTATGTTTTTCTCATCAGCTTGAAGTTCAGGTATATTATTTTCAACATATAGAGAATTAATTTTATTTTTTACAGAGATACATGAAAGTTGATTTCACATTGAATAATTCTATGATATTAGAAAAGTAACCTTGCAATGATCAATGGAAAGGAAGTGCACATGAAAACTTGTCAAAAGAATGCACCAAGAGACCCCAAAAATTACTCTTTCAAAAACCCCCTAAAATATGATTTGGCACTTTATTTGTAGTGTAATTACAATGTTAGAATTTATTTCTAGAGGTTATAATTCCAATATGGATCAAAGATGGAAAATTTGAATAAAATCCAAAAGTGAGATCTCCAAACTAAAATCACTTTCCCAATATGATCTAGATTGAAAATGAAGCCTTCCCAAGAGGAAAAATCTTCTTCAAGTGTTAGTATGTTGAAGTAATCAATCAAAATGAAAATAGACACAAATATTAATAGAAGATACCTAGGGTTGAGTATAAAAAAGTGCATGGATAGAACTATAGATCTCTTTAATACCTTTCCCACATTGCAAAATCATGAAAATTGGATAAACTAGAATAAAGCTTTGAGATCAAAAAGGAAAATTTGAATTTATTAAGCATTAAAATTCACTTAAGGAAAAATATAAAACTTAGTTTACACAAATATGATGTATGCAAAACAATATTTTCATCGATATATCAGTTTCAAAATCTTGACACCCTAGCAAAAAGTTATGGAATTTTATTTAAAATTTCTTTATTAGAGCTTAGGGGGGGAAGTTTAGACCCTGCACACTTAACCTCAGTCACCCATTTGACTATGCTACATAGTAGGGTTTAAATAATAGGTCATCATTGGAAATGGTGGCACCATTGACCTAGTGGTGGAGTGGTAGCTAGTGCATTCCCTCTTATGGGCTTTCAACCCAAACCTTAGCATAGGACCAACCACTAATGATTAGGCACCAAAAAATAAATAAATTGGTGTCAATATTTTAAAAAATAATGTGAATTAAATAAATGAAAACTATATTGTAGACATAATTTTGTGCTTGATGCCAACAAAAATATGATGTGAATAAATGGATATGTTAAAGTCTACATAGAATTTTCTTTGAAACCTCTATCAATGCCTACTATATATTATTACTTCTATAAGGTATACGAACATATGGATCTTGTATGACTATAAAAGAATTGATGCAAAATTATGAAAACCCAAAAAATGCCCTATAAACATTTTTTCCCAAAAATAGGGGTTTTGGGGTATTCTATACTCAATTATGAGGTTTATTTCACACCAATGTGTACCAAAAAAAAGCTCAATCCTAAATATCCCTATAATATAAGAAGGGTTTTTACAAATCTAAAGCTCAAATACCATGTTAGTGTCACTCAAAGAATGAAGCCTCTAGAATTCACTACAAAACTAAATGAACAACGTTCTACATGAGATAAAACCAGGAGAATAAATTTACAATAATGGATGTTAATGGAGTAATTAGGACATCACTTGATAATTTGGGTTGATGGATCACTATACAAAATTTGTATGGTCACCCTGCATCAATTTTCATGCTCATGTAGTCATTCAATTTGTAGGGATTTTTGAAAAATCAAGTTTTTATATTATTTTTTGGAAAAATAAAAGTAGAAAAAAATATTTTTGAAAATCAAAAAATAAAATTAAAAAAATTAAGATTTTAAAAAGGTTGGGTATGGCCTATACCCTATGTACACTTCCTTGTGCAGCTCATCAACCAACCGACCAGTAGCCAAAACTTCATTTGTTGATAAGAAAGTCAACCACTAGCAAAAAATTTCCAAAGATTCCTCAAGAATCTTATTTTACCTAGTCATAAATTCATCCTCCAATGATTGCATATTCCATAAAATATTCCAACAACCATATTGTTGGCAAGAGAATATTCTAGAGTTTTCAGGTAGATCGACAAAAAAATTTAGCTAGGGAATATTTGATGAATATTAATTGATGTCAGCATGACATCATCTATATGAACCCTATTTTCCCCCTCCTAGCCCCAATTTGGCCTAAATGAGTGGTTTTTTTCTTTTCACCATAACTTGGGCATATAGTGTCAAACTTGGGGAAATTAGATATTGTTGTAAACTTGGCTTTGTCTATTTTCCAGTGGTGTAGGTATCAAATGTTATCAAATTTTACTACTAGTTCTTGTTATTCACAATCAAAATTATATGTTCATTTTTTACTCCCGAGCTCATAAATTTTTTCCCATATCTCTGTTTTTTCATGATTAGAGTGTCATTGGAAATATATAGTGCTCTTCAGATCCTTTCATGAACTTTTTTCAAAAATATGTGTTAGAGTAGATGGATGTACTCCCATAGCTCCAGGAATCACTTACAATGATAAAAAATTCACACTATGAAGAAAGAAGCAAGATAATATTTCTCAACAACCCAGACCTGATAAAACAACAACTATGCATTATGTGACCAACTGTCGCATTGAATATGTTGTCATAGAGAATGGAAAATAATGACATTGAATCAATCCTTATGAAAAGGACAAAAGCTAACCCTAGATTATGGCTAGATTAGAACATGAAAAGTTTCCTCATAGGAATGAATTAGACAACATGTTCTAATATTAGAGGCTTTAATCATGAAAAAAACAACTAATTAATTAAAGAAAATAATGAAATAAACGCACTCCTAAGTTTATCTTAAGTGTAATAAAGTATAAAGTGACCCAATTAACTAATGATTAATTAATTAATTAGGTGATGACTTTATTACTCTAACACCTTCCCTTAGGATGAACTAGGGAGAAACTAAACTATGATAAAGAAATGAAGGAATGGATCCCACCCTAGTGGTTGATGAGATACCCATGTACATAAATGAAACTCTCAAACTGGAGAAAGGGAGAAAAGAATGGGAATAAAACTCCCCTCCAAAAGAGAGAAAATAAAATAATGTAATTCATTAATAGAAGAGGGATAGAAGGTGGATTACATGATACCCCCCAAAGACAACTTCTATCACATAAGTACATATACAATGGTCTCCATAGGAGAGATAGAAAGAGACTAGAAGGCCCCCCCACAATGAAGAAACTCATGTCGCAATGGTGGATGCCTATGTAGAATCTAGAAAGAGATCCTGATGTAGAAAATAAAATTCCTCCCCTTGGGAAGAAACAGATCCAAAGGATGATGTCAAAGAAACCCTGTGAAGAATGATGAACCAATATGTCTCAAGATGTGTACCATGATAGGATGCTAAAGAATCTATTTGTCTAAATTGAAACAAATGATTCCAAATCCAAACTGATGTGAAGACTCCTAAAATACAACCTTTGAATGCATTGATAATGGTGGTTGTACATTGATAATCTGACTATCAAGATAGAGGAGACACATTTCCTTAATATAATCCTCAAGATCTGTATTGTGAGACTCAACAAACAATGATGTGTCTGCAAGATAAGAATCCCATGATGTAGCAGAAAATGAATTACCAAGATGGTCATGATGCTAAACTAAATCCATAGGGGCCAATGTGGCAATATTGATGTCATCAAGAATAATGGATGATGCATGTGTAATCTTAGTCTGAAGAGTAGGAACTAAAAGACAAGCCTCTGATCCATCGGAATGTGCAAGACCTACTAGATACTCTAGGTCCTCTAATGTAGCACCATCAATGGGTATACAATTTTTAGTAGCCACGAGTAAGAGACAATCTGAAGCAGGATCCTTTGGGTATGGAGAGAGATTGGGGTTTCCATGGATCTCCCAAAGATGAGTCCAAAGTGTGTGGGGACAATCAGTGTCCAATACAACACACATAGTGTCAAAATCAACACTAGAATATATAAGTCCTACTAAATGATCTTTAATGATATCCCAAGCTATTTTTCTCCCTATTGTGTTTGGTTTAGGTATAAGGTCATATAAATGAGGAAAAATATTAATCCACCTATAATGTGTAAGTATGCCCTTTGCCCATGACTCATAATTATCCTATTCTAGGACTACAACTCTGTGAGTAGAAAAACTCACGATTACTCTTCAAATGAACAAATATGAGAAAAATGACTTTGATGGATGAAAATCATTTGAAACAAAGCAAAATGATGCAAACAATTCATTCCCAACTGCCAAAAAGTCTAAGTAATTAAGCAAATTTTGAAAACACCAAAAGCTAAATAAAATATACTTGGGGCATAATCTGAGAAAATAAGTTTGATCATTGTGTAGAGCACCGAACCAAATTTCTGATGCTGCAAGAATTGTGAAAAACTAATCACTGAGTTAAAATATATGCCCCTGGAAGCGAAAACTGATGATCTAACTTCAAGGGCTTAGAACTCGGTCGAAATAGAAAAATCAGGAAAAAATACCTATACCATTAGATTAAGTTGGGAACTAGTTTTTCGATGATATCTCGTTTGTGAAAACCAAACTCTAGATGCATGCTCAAGATATGACTATTTTACTAAAAATGCGCATTTAGGCTTCAAACCAAATATTTATTAATTTAAAGATTAAAAAATTAATAAATTATTCAACTATACCTTCATGGCACGAAAACTGAGGTAGCACAAAAATTGAGAGGGCACAAAAATCAAGGCAAAATGGTGTGAAAATTGAGGTAGCTAGAAAATGTTCTACACAACCAAAAATATGGCATGAAAATCAAAGCATCTATACGGGGGTATGTGTAGGATCATCATGGAAAAAATAGGGCCTTAAGTGGCAAAAAATTCAGAAAAATCAGAGTTAGGAAACTTGACGTAAAAATTTGAATAAGTTATCTATATTATTTCAAAAATATGTAAGAATAGAATTTGTAGCAAATTGAATGCAGTTTCTAAACTACTAGGTTTAATTAAAAATAAAATCTATTTGGTGAAAATTTGAAATTTCAATGCAGTAGTACTTCAATTTTAGGGAAAAAATAAGAAGTAGGTGTTTGTCTGACAACCCTAACCACAATGGAATGATAATATTTTTTTTATAAGATTTTTGATATAAGTAGAGGACTCATGTCCTGATGTGATGCATATTGTTTTGTAATTTTCTTCCAAGTAAATAATTAATTAAGAATTTTTTATTAAATTTTTAAAAAAATATAAAAACTTGTATGTCTGACCACCTTAACTTGGTCCAAACTTCATGAAATTCGTTTTTTTTAATCCTATAGTACGTGAAGCATAGAATGTGACACATGTTTCAGATTCAAAAAATGTGATACTGTTTGAAAGCTATAGATGTTTTTCAATTAGCCTATCAATCAAGACTTTAGTCATAATTCAAATTGAAAATGAATAATAATTATTTATTAAATTCAAAGTAAAGCATAATTTATATTGGTGGAAAGTTGAGAATCTCCTTTAAAAACCATTTCGTTTCATCAATTTTTGGTAAGAAAAACGTCGTCAACACATCCCATCATATCGCCACTTTTATTCCCATCATGATCCTACACATACCCACAGATCCATACAACCCTACGGATTTTTCTAGCAGCATTTTTTGAAAATCCCCAAAAACACTAAAAAATCAATTTTTAGCAAACCCTATCATATTTTATATAAAAATAAGGGTTTAGGGGCCTTCTAACTGTACCCATGAGGTTTTTTTTGCACCAACATGCACTGTTTGAGAGATCAAGGTAAAAATTTCTCAAAAAATGATGGAAAACCCCTCCAATCTAGCAAAAAACTACTATAACTTCAAACCCACATAGATCTGACAAATAGAGGCCTTTTCTGATGAAGCAGAAGGAAAACCTAACTATTATGGAAGCTTTGGACTCAATGATAATGTCAGATTTACTTCACGATTCATAGATACTAATGCATGAGTTGGTTTATTCAAAAAAAGTAGACAAGGTGGCTACAAATCTGGTGCTTTGATACCATGTTACAGTAGATGGATGTACTCCCACAGCTCCAAGAATCACTGGGAGTGATAAACCTATCACATTATGAAGAAATAAGCAAGATATTATTGCTCAACAACTCATATATGATAAAACCTCGAATATCCATTATATGAACTGCCACATTGAAGATTCTACCATAGAGAATGAAAAAATAATTACAATGAATCAATCTGTATGAAAAGGATGAAAGATAACCCTAGATTAGGGTTAGATTAGAACATCAGAAGTGTCCTTAGAGTAATGAATGAGACAATATGTTCTAATATTAGTGGCTTTAATCATGCAAAAAGCAACTAATTAATTAAAGAAAACAATGAATAAAAGAACTCCTAAGTTTAGCTTAAGTGTAATAAAGCATAAAGTGACCCAATTAATTAATGATTAATTTATTAATTAGGTGATGACTTTATTACTCTAACAATATTCCCCAAGTACATTTTGTTCATTTTTTGTTATTTCACCATTTTGTCAATTACTTGGACGTCTTCGTAGCTTGAAAGGATTTTTTTATGTTGGCTTACATAATTTGATCTTCTATATAAGTACTATGATTATTATCCTTTTATGTTTTCATCTGAGGAAGTATCATGGGTTTTAATTTTCATCCTTTCGTAGTAATTCTATAAAAGGATAATCATGAGTCTTGGTGAAATAGTATCTTGATGCATCTTACATGGCTTGATCTTTTTCCTTATTTGTATGGACTCATACCTACACCAAAAACATTGGGGAGTTATTCAACATGGAGTACTAGTAGTGATCATGTTTTAGGGGTTATGTTTTCTAGCATTGATCTTGACACTTTGTGTGTTCTATCAGATATTGATTATCTTCACACACTATGGAATTAAATAATTTGGGAGATCCATGAAGATCCTCATATCTCTTGATACCTAGAGGATCTTGCTGCAGATTGTCTCATTCCTCCTGGGGATGTAGGTTTAATACCCTTTGATGATGAAATTTAGATGAGCTTGAGTATATCACGTGTCTTGCATTTTTCTATCATTTAGAGACTTTTCTTCATATTATTTCTATTTGGATTAATACTTGATTACCATCTTCTATTGTCCCTAATCGGTTTGATATTGCCACATCTTTGGTCCCTATTAATTTAATGTAGTTGGACATTCGTCTTCTTCAAGACATAGCTACTTGGGATTTGTATCTTGTAGACATATCATTCTTGTTTGTAGAATCCTATATTAAAAGTTTGGAAGATTACTTTGAGGAAACTCATCTCCTCTTTGTTGATAGCCACATCAATATTCTTTGCCCATCATCTTCATCACCCTTTTAGCTTGTTCTACATTAGTCTTCACAAGTTTTTGTATTGAAATTATCTCTTTCCAACATGTGGAAACTTGAGTAATCTTTAGAGATAAATATCATTTTGATTTGGATTCTTTATTCACCCATCATTCTAGACTAACTTCTCCAATCACCAGTATATCAATTTCTTCCTAAGGGGAGAAATGTTGTTTGCAATCATATTCTATCTTCAAACATTGATCATTTGCATATGAGCTACTTCTTTATGGGGGGATTCATATCTTAATTTTCTATCTCTTATAGGGGAAGCATCTATTTTACTTGTGTGATGAAAACATTCCTTGGGGGTTCACATTGAGTCCTACTTTTATCCTTCTTTCACTAGTGCAATTATTTCATGTTCTCTCATTTGGAGAGGATTTTTTCCCAAGTGGTTTTCTCATTTTCTCTAGTTATTGGAGATTTATTTGTTGTACATGGGTAGCTCATGAGGAATATTATTCAGGCCCCATACATGCATCCATAATTGCATTCTTCATCAAAGTTTTTTAGCTTCTCCCTAAGTTGATCTTAAGGGAGGTGCTGGAGTAATTATAACATCACTTGATGATCAATTAATCATTAATTAATTATTAAGTCCCCTATTACTTTATTCAGTTAAGATAAACATAGGAGTTCCTTTTTATTAATTATATTGGACTAGATATAGGTCAATTTATTTCATTGAATGAGATTAAGACACTTTTCACAATATAATGCAATCATCACCTAAGGTTTTTTATTCATGCTTTTAGAAGCATTCACATTAGTTGTAATAAAAATAAATAAAACATTCAATTCATTTATAATTTTAGGATAATTTCAATATCAGATGATTGTGTGATACTTCTATGGATTCAATCTTTTCCCTCTTGCTTGCATAGAAAATCAGGTTCCTTGATCTCTCATTTGTGATAGGTGTTTTGGTTGTAAGGATCACTAGGAATTGTGGGGTTCACTATCAACTCCAACAGATGAAGATAATATGAAATAAAATGTCATCAATATTTAACGCACAAGATTGCAAGGGTATCAAATTTAATCAAATATACATATGATGCCTTGCTTATAAAGTCAAGGTTGTGAGATAATATTAGACAATATCTTGAAATGTTTCTTAATATTGTGCAATAAGATGACTACCTTAACATTATTAAATGACCTAGGACACAAGAATTTTATGCCATGATAAGATAACATAAGATCACATGACACCTAATACTTCTAGAAATTTTCACTAATAACATACAAATAGGAAAAATAATGAACTAGATAGGTAAAATACCTATTTACACTAACAAAGACAAGATAGTTATCATGTTATTATGCTTATTGCACAAATCCAAAAATTACATTGTCACTTCCATTAGATTTAGAACAAGATATAGTATTTTCTTTAATTTTGTGGGAACTTTGTGATCTAAGGAGGTGTAGAAAAAAATTAGTATAGTAGCCTCCATAGTAGAATAAATGGTGGCTAGAGATGAATCCATAAAAAAAGGGAGGATTTAAGAGTTGCATCTAGGTCTAAGTTGAAAGGGAGAAATTGTTAGGGAAAATAATAGTACTAGAAAAAATTAGGGCATCTCAAGAGAGATTACTTTAAAAGGAAAGAAGACATGGATGGATCCAAAAAGGAAGAAAATTTGGTTGAGAAAAGTTCAAGTATGGTTAATGAAGTAATATATTTTTTTAATATTTCACAATATCAAGAGGACTAGTTATTAGGTTTTGGTGCTTCACATCACATGCATCCACATAGGGATTTATTTTCTTCCTACCAATATATTGATGTAATTTTTTTTATTATGGGAAAAAAAAATTCTTTTAAGACTATTGGGATTGGGATCATTAATATTTGAATGTTTGATAGTATTATTACGACATTGATAAAGGTAAGATATGTACCTAGACTCAAAAGGAATTTAATTTTATTGGTAGTTTTAAAGTCTAATGGTTAAATAAATTTAGATGTTAAGGTGGAACACTGAATGTTTCCAAAGGAACATTATTGCTCATGAAGGCTACAAATTTAGGGAACCTTTATAAGCTACAATGAAGTATTAAAATACATGAAGCAACAATGGTATCTAAAGAGGAAAATGAATCATCAATAACTAGGTCATATGAGAGAGAAAGGGATAAATGTACTAAAATAAATAAGTTACCTACAAATTAAATTTCTCTATATTTGGATTTCTACAAGTATTTTTTCTTTGGTAAGTAGTGTAGACAAAATTATAAAAGAGGTAGCCATATAAGTAAGGTTATTATTGTTTATATTTATTCACATGTTTTAGGACCATCCATTGTAGTTTATTTTTTAGGATCATCATATTTTGTTATGTTTATATACATTTACAATAGAAAAGTATGGGACTATTTTGTTAACATAAAAGCTAATGTGTTTAATGTATATAAACATCTAATATTTTTGGTTGAAAAATGTATTGGTAGGTAAATCAAGTTTCTAATAATAGATAATTGGGACAAGATCACATCATTGAAATAGGAGAATTATTACAAGGAAGATGGAATCAAAAGGTAGAAACCATACATTACACTCAACAAAATGGTGTTGTTGAATGCATGAACATAACACTTCTAGAGAGAAAGGATCATTCTCAATAATGTTGTTGTAGATAGAGTTGTGGGAAAATAAAATATTTACAACTTGATATCAAGTAAATTTGTCACCATTAGTTGCAATAGATTGTAAGATTCTTAAACAAGTATGGATAGTTCATTCTTTTGATTACTCAAATCTTTCTATTTTTTCTATTTTGATTCATATGCTCTTATTTCTAAGGATTAGTGTTTCTAGTTGGACCCTATACCTAAGAATTATTATTTTTTTGTTTGTTATGATGGAGTTAAGAGATGTAGATTATGGGATCCTATTGCCCATAAAGTCATCATTAGTAGAAATGTAGTATTTGATTAACCTCCTCACCAAAAATCAAACATTAGAGAAGATGAAATGAAGTATGAATACATACCAAAATATCAACACCCTCTACTAGTGAACCTTAAATTACTAATCAATAGGATGGATATGGATATCCTAGATAGAAAGTAAACTCTTGGATTTAGAAAAATCTTATCAACCAAATTGATTGGCTCTAGTATTCACATGTATGTAACAAGCCAAACCCCTACTAATTATTTCCCATGTCATTCAATTATGTACTCATGTATTTTCTAATCAATTCAATGTATACTTTCTCCAAACATTCATATCCTATACTACCCTAACCATATGAATAGTTAGGTTATCCTCTCCAACTATCACTACCCTACACCCCTTGTAGTGGAAAAGAGTAACAATGGTGCATTGTAGCAAATGATAATAAGAATTGGTTATGGTAGATAGTAAGTTTAATTAATAACAATGAATAAATTAATATAACATGAAGAAGTACATACATAAATTCAAGGAATAAATCATGTACATGAGAAAATCTTACCAAATTCCAAAACAAACATTCACGATAATAAGAATAAGGTAAAATGAATATTCATGCTACCCAACTAGAAAGCTATCTAGTATATGAACAATTAATGTCATACAAATGGAAATTAAACAATTAAAGGAAAAATTTTGTCCCAAAAGAATATAGTCTTGTGTAAAAGGGAATATTTAAGCATTGTTCAAACAATCATGTCCATCATAAATAGATGGATGTAAAACTACCCAAAATAGAGGATTTTTTTCTTGTTAGAATAATTAGCCAATAGGCTATATGTGTGAACTTTGCTCAAAATTTTCATCAGTCTTCCCAATTTTTAACATTTCTGGCGTTTGGCTACCGGTTGGGAAAAAGGTGGTGGATATTTTTGGTACGTGGATAGAGAAGACCAGAAAAATTAAACATTAGTTGGCATCAACATTAATTATTGTATGGTTTTTGTGTAGTGGAAATGGTTGTAATAACACTTTCCATTTAAAACCTCAATAAACATAGAGAATGTATGCACAATTTTCGATAAGGCATTGTTGGGTGTGGTTTTTTGGCTTGACCTGCTATTAGAGTTGTGAGCGAGGAGGGAAAGCTTTTGTGATTGTGCAAGTTCGATCATCTCTTGTCAATATTCTATGAAGGAAATTGGAGGTTATTTTGTGTTTTTTGCATGGGGAGATGGTTGTAAAAGCAATATAACAGTGTCAATTGTGATAAAAAATTTCCCATTTTTTGCAGGCATTCAAGAAAGAAGAGGGCTAAGAGAAAGAAAGCGGGAATAGGTGCATATTGAAAAAACCTTTGTAGAGTATTTCAAAAATAGTTTATGTTATTTTCCATATGGGATTATTGATTGTTGTTCTCTAGTGTTGGTGTAAATAAAGTCTTGTACCTAGTTAATTCATTACTAGGGGACTTATTTGCATCTTAGTTAAGTTTACTTAGGTCATAGGAAGGAATCTTTCTAGAAGGTGTTAGTTGTCATTAGTTGTTATCTTATCCTTTGACAACTACTACATGTGAACCTAGGTAAGTGTAATTAGTTGTCTCATGTCATATGATTAAGACACTTGTCATAATCCTATAACATCTTACATCTCACCTTGGCTATATAACCAAGGGGTCTCTCTCATTTGTAATCAACAATAATCTCATATCATTGACATTGAATATAGTCTATTCTTGTCATATTCATCTCTCTTTTTGTGCTTTCCATTTGGTCCATAGATCTTGGCATCCATATCCAATTCTAACATCTAGCTTAGGCTATATTGTTTCATTTATGGTTTCGGTGTAGTCACCATGGTTGCAAGGTAATACTGTTTGCTTTTGCATTGGTTTGTTACTATAAATTCTTCTATTTTGTGGGTTATTTCATTTGGGTCATTGTTGAAACCAATATTGTTTCATTTATGGTTCACGTTTTGTGGTGATGGTTTTGTATGGGTTTGTTATAGTGATTTTTTTTGTTTTGTGGGTTTTTCCATATAGGTCACTATTGAAACCAATATTGTTTTATTTATATGGCTTCCATTTTGTGGGAATGGTTGCAGCACAATAAAATAGTTTATGTTGTTATATTATTTGATTTTGCATTGGTTTGTTACTGTGAATTCTTCGATTTTGTGGTTTTTTTCATTTGGGTTAGTGTTGAAACCAATATTGTTTCATTTATGGTTCATGTTTTGTGGTGATGGTTTTTCATGGGTTTGTTACTGTGAATTTTTGTGTTTTGTCAGTTTTTCCATCTGGGTCACTGTTGAAACCAATATTGTTTTATTTATGGCTTCCATTTTGTGGAAATGGTTGCAACAAAATAAAATAGTTAATGTCATCCAGTTTATGTTGTTTTCCATAAGGAATTGTTTATTTTTGTTCTCTACCTTAGGTTATATACTATTTCGATAAGGTACTATTGAAAAAAGACTATATTCTTTGTTGAAACCAATATTGTTTCATTTATGGCTTCCATTTTGTGGTGATGGTTGCAATGTAAAAAAATTGTTAATGTTATATAGTTTATGTTGTTTTCCATAGGAATTGTTGATTATTGTTTTCTAGCTTAGGCTATATTGTTTCATTTTCAATAAGGTGCGATTGAAAAATAACTGTTCTATGGGTTTTTTCATCTAGGTCGTTGTTGAGACCAATATTGTTTCATTTATGGTTTTCATGTAGTGTTGATGGTTGCAAGGAAATTAAACATTTTATGTTATTTTCAATAAGGCATTGTTTACAAAGATCTAGCTATATTATTTCATTTTTGATAAGGCGTTGTTGAGAAAAGACTATATTGTTTGTTGAAACCAATATTGTTTCAGTTTATGTTGTTTTCCATAAGACATTGTTGATTGTTGCTCTCTAGCCTAGGCTATACTGTTTCATTTTCCATAAGGTACTATTGAAAAATGACTATAAATTGTTTGTTGAAACCAATATTGTTTCATTTATGGTTCATGTTTTGTGGTGATGGTTTTGTAGGGGTTTGTTATTGTGATTTTTTTTTGTGGGTTTTCCAATCTAGGTAACTATTGAAACCAATATTATTTTATCTATGGCTTATGTTCTGTGGCAACGGTTGCAATGCAATAAAATAGTTAATGTTATACAATTTTTGTTGTTTCCCATTAGGCATTGTTGATTGTTGTTCTCTAGCTTAGGCTATATTGTATCATTTTCGATAAGGTATTGTTGAAAAAAAGACTATATTGTTTCATTCTTGATAAGGTTCTATTGAGAAATGAATTTGTTTGCTTGCAGGGTTATTTTTGTTTTCTTTGCATGGGTCTATTACTCTGAATTCTTTTTTTCTATGGGTTTTTTCATCTAGGTCGTTATTGAGACCAATATTGTTTCATTTATGGTTTTCATGTGGTGTCGATAGTTGCAAGGAAATTAAACAATTTATGTTATTTTCGCTAAGGCATTGTTTACAAAGCTTTGGCTATATTGTTTCATTTTTTATAAGGCACTGTAGAGAAAAGAATTTGTGCGTGTGTGGGTTTTTTTTTTTTGCATCGGTTTGTTACTATGAATTATTTTATTTTGTGGGTTTTCCATATGGGTCACTGTTGAAACCAGTATTGTTTCATTTATGGTTTCCATTTTGTGGTGATGATTGCAATGCAATAAAATAGTTAATATTATATAGTTTATGATGTTTCCTATAAGGAATTGGTGACTGTTGTTCTCTAGCTTTGGCTATATTGTTTCATTTTCAATATGTAATAAAATAGTTAATGTCATGGAGTTTATGTTGTTATCCATAGGGAATTGTTGACTATTGTAACATACATTTCCCACCACTATGATCAATGGTGAAACCAATGTTTCTTATTGCACTTAATATAGAGCCTATCATTCTAAGTTATGCAATCATAGCAATATCAAAGATAGATATATGCAACATAACTTTATGAACTCACATGTGGCAGCAATAGACTCTAAACCTAGTCAACACAAGAAGATTAAAACCATAGTAATCAAATGAAAAAACTATGAAACCTCCTATTTTGTGGTTTTCCCTTATTGTGTGCACTTTGGCCAGAATTTTTGTCAGCATTCCTGCTTCACCACTCTCTTTACTCTTTTGAATTTTTTTCCTAAGCTTCATTTCTCAATGCAAGCAGCAATTGACAAAATTAGGCCTTAGTAGGTAGAATGAATTGAAAACATCTTTGAGGTTATTGTGGAAAATAGTTCCTTAGAGTATACTGTATGATTTTCAGTCAAGCCTTGTGCATGAATTACATATCTTTGATTGGCTACTATGAAGAAAAATGCCTTTAGAAAATGCATGTCTACATTTTATTGATGAAGGTCATCAAACTCGAAGTAGTAGATCAAAGATATGGAATTTATGCAAAAGGGTTAATTCAAAACTGGCCATTATACTCTCTAGAAGTTCTTCCTTGGATAACTTCAAAATCTTTCCAATGTGCATTGTATGTGGTATCCAATGTTTCTTATCATGCTTGATATAAAGCCTATTATTGTAACAATTCCTTTTTGAAGAAAAAACAAATAACTATCTTCCCAAAATAATACATGGGGAGGAGTATATATGAATATTGTCTATATTGTTTCATTTTCAATAAGGTATTGTTGAAACCATTAATGTTTCATTTATGGCTTTCACTTTGTGACTTGGTGGTTGTGACAAAATAAAATAGTAAATGTTATACGGTTTATGTTGTTTTTCATAAGGCATTGTTGACTGTTGCTCTCTAGCTTTGGCTTTATTGTTTCATTTTTTATACATAATTAAATAGTAAATGTTATAGATTTTATGTTCTTATCCATAAGGCATTGTTAACTGTTGTTCTCTAGCTTTGGCTATATTATTTCATTTTTTATAAGGTGTTGTTGAAACCAATATTATGTCATTTATGCTTTTCGTGTGGGGACGATGGTTGCAAAGAAATTAAATAATTTATGTTATCAGGGTTGTTTTTTTCTCCCCTTCCATGTGTTTGCTGCAGTGAATTCTTTTGTTTTGTTGTTTTTCCCATTTAATCCACAGTTTGAATTTTTTTTTGGGTTGTCGGGTTGTTCCATTTTTTTGGGCATAGGTTTGTCACAATGAAAATTTCTACCCAAATTTAAGCATCACCTAATTGTTTCATTTACGCTTTAAATGTGGGGATAATGGTTACAAGGAAATTAAATAGTTTATGTTATTAGGGTTGTTTTTTTCCCCCTTACATGTATTTAATAATGTTTCCTTTAATATATAATTCTCATTAACATGAATTCCACTCATGGTTGATATGATACTTAATTAGCATAAAAAGGTAGTAAGATTCAAAGATTTAATCATGAAATTTGAGAATAAAGACCATAAGGTTCAATCCAGATGATATTATTAGTTTTACTTATAATAATATGTTCACAATTCAATTATTGTATAATAGAATGAATTAAAGGTACATACCTATTTCTCTTATTGATTGATATGTTGCATTACGGTTTTCCAAACCTTGCATTTAAAACTTGTTGAAGTAATAAAATAGTTGTTTGGTATTTCATTATGTGGCCCTATTTTCATGCATTTCTCATGCGCAATTAAATAGTACATGTTATAGAGTTTATTTTTTTATCCATAAGGCATTGTCAACTGTTGTTTTGTACCTTTGGCTATATTGTTTCATTTTTTATAAGGTGTTGTTGAAACCAATATTGTTTCATTTATGATTTCCATGTGGGGCTAATGGTTACAAGGAAATTAAATAGTTTATGTTATTGGGGTTGTTTTTTTCCCCCTTGCATGTGTTTTTTGTAGTGAATTCTTTTGTTTTATTGTTTTTCTCGTTTAATCCACTGATTGAACAAATTTTTTGGGTTGCAGGGTTGTTCTATTTTTTTGGGCATAGCTTTGTTACAATGAAACCTCTAGCCAAAATTTAAGCATCACCTAATGTGTTGTAGAAATTAATATGATAATTTTTT
Organism: Sequoia sempervirens; assembly: GCA_007258455.2. NCBI lineage: Eukaryota > Viridiplantae > Streptophyta > Pinopsida > Cupressales > Cupressaceae > Sequoia > Sequoia sempervirens. The sequence continues at coordinate 96,692,199 of VDFB02379711.1, forward strand.
TCATTACAACTTATTATACTACAAGAAAAGTTAACACATGAATGCATTGTACCTTTGAATTTAATTGAATGTATTGGCTAAGGCATGCCTATGAACTTAAAGATATAATAGTATGGTTATGCATTAATAAGCCAACAATTAATTCACAATAACTTCATCACAATTAATAACCAACCAATAATAAACTTGACTTGATGTCATGTCTAACTTCATCAAAGTAACAATTTTAAAATGATCATCAATACCTTAACTAATTATTGATATATGAACAATGATTTTCTTTCCATAGTCATCAAGAAAAAATATTTCTTACTTTTCAATGCAACATGGTTTAATGTTTTTTTTTTCTTTTGCATAGATGTATGAATAGATGTGCACAAAAAATTGCAAAAAATCCCATACACCATTGATTCATCATTTTATAAGGGGAAATCCTCATACATGGGATGTGACAATATAAAATATAGAGAACCCATGACTTATTAAGTATGAATGTTTTGTTTTCCTTTCTAAATAATGTTTCCTTTAATATATAATTCTAATTAACATGAATTCCACTCATGGTTCATATGATGCTTAATTAGCATAACAAGGTACTAATACTCAAAGATTTAATCATGGAATTTGAGAATAAAGACCATAAGGCTTAATCAAGATGATATTATTAGTTTTACTTTAATAATATGTTCACAATTCAATTATTGCATAATAGAATGACTCAAAGGTACATACCTATTTCTCTTATTGATTGATATGTTGTATTCTGGTTTTCTAGACCACACATTTAATACTTGTTGAAGCAATAAAATAGTTTATGCTATTTTCCATAAGGCATTGTTGATTTTTGTTTTGTGGTCTCAAATAAATTATTTGATTTATGGTTTCTATGTAGTAGTGATGGCTACAAAGTAATAAAATAGTTCATGTTGTTCTTGATAAGGCATTGTTGGTTATTTTTTGTGTGGCTTAAAGGATAGTTCTTATTTTTCTAGCCCTCAATAAGTATTTCTTAGAATGATAGGTTGTATATTAACCATGAGACAAAACATTGGTCTTACTATTGATTATAGTGGCAGACCAACATACCTTGTCGACCAACATAATCAATGGTGATATCAATGTTTTTTATTACACTTAATATAGAGGTTGTCGTGCATATGAATTTTGTTTGCATCTAATTTAAAAAACATACATATCTACACATAGGGAAAATAAAATTAAACAAAACAAAAGAAGGCCTACTCTCCACCCTACCATATTGGGTCATCCACCCTCATAGGTTGTCACCAAATCCCCGAGCAAGAACATACATTTCCCCCTACTATGACCACTAGTGAAACCAATGTTTCTTATTGCACTTAATATAGAGCCTATCATTCTAAGTTATGCAACCATAGCAATATTAAAGATAAAAATATGCAACATAAATTTATGAATTCACATGTAGCAGCAATATACTCTACACTTAGCCAACACAAGAATATTATAACCATAAATACCAAATGACAAAATTATGCAACATCCTATTTTGTGTTTTTCCCTTATTGTGTTCACTTTGGCTATAATTTTTGTTAGCCTTCTTGCTTCACCACCCTCTTCACTATTTGGAATTTTTTCCAAAGCTTCAATTTTCAATGCAAGTAGCAATTGAAAAAAATAGGCATTAGAAGGTAGAATGCATTGAAAAGCTCTTTGAGGTTAATGTGGAAAAGAGTTCCTTGGAGTATAATGTGCGATCTTCAGTCAAGTCTTTTTCATGAATTCCATGTTTTTAATCAGCTACTCTAAAGAAAAAACTACTTTTAGGCAATGCATGTCTACACATTCTTGATGAAGGTCATTAAACTAGAAGTAGCTAATCCAAGATATGGAATTTATGCAAAAGAGTTAATTCAAAATTGACCATTATACTATATAGAATTTCTTCCTTAAATAACTAAAAAAATATTTTCAACACATTGTATGTGGCAACCAGTATTTCTTATTATGCTTAATATAAAGCCTATTATTGTAAGAATTCCTTTTTGAGGATGAAACAAATAACAATTATCTTCCAAAACAATAAACAAGGGGAGGAGTATATATGAATATTGTGTACATCTAATCTCACATCCATACCTATGTGTACACAAGAAAGTAAAAATGAAACACACGAAAAGAAACACATACATTTTGTGTGTATATATTTCTAGCTCCCGACAAAGAAAAAAGGTAGCAATTTTTTTAATTTTTAATATTAAACGTGCCTTGCATGTCAATAGAGAAGGCCAGTGAAATTGAATGCTAGTTGGTATCAACATTAATTGTTGAATGGTTTTTGTTTACTGGTGATGATTACAAAGTAATAAAATAGTTCATGTTCTTCTCGATAAGGCATTGTTGGTTGTTTTGGTGTGGCCTACGGTGACAATTTACTCTATTTTCCATAGGGCATTGGTGATTGTTGACCTGTAGCTCTAGCAATACATGTGGAAAATGAATTTACACATACACACCCACACATACATATAAACATTCAAATTAGCCAACAAAAATTATGGAGAGATAAGAGTATGTGGCAATCAAAACAAACAAGAAGAAAATAACTATATTGATATTAAAAATTGGACATATCTATATATAGATAAATGCATGACCTCATAAATACATGTAGAAAATGCATATACAGGCATACACACTCACACATACAAATGCATTACAAGCAAATATATCTACACACATTTGTATCAAGATGTTGTATGCACTTAGAACATTCAATTGTATGCATACATGTTTATGTACATGCATATGTAGATGTATACATGCATACAACCATGTCCACAAGTATATATAAGAATAGCTACACATACAAAGGGTTTTTTCAATATGCACCTCTTCCTACACCTCTTCTCACTTGCTTCAAATGCACCTCTTCTCGCTTGCTTTATCTCTTCTCCCTTCTTTCTCAAATGCTTGCAAAAAAATGGGAAAAAAATTATCACAACTGACACTTTTGTATTGCTTTTGCAACCATCACCCAATGCAAAAAAACTCAAAAAAAAACTCTAGCCACCTACACAAAAGATTGAAAATGGATGATCAAACTTGCACCTTCACATAATATTTCCCTCCTCGCTCATAGCTCTGATAGTAGGTAAAGCCACAAAATGACACCCAACAATTGCTTATTGAAAATTGTCTAGACATTTGATCACAGATGGACAATGTATTTCCCCTATGTGCAGATATGTATGTATGTCCTAGTAGATGAAAAAAACATTGATACAAACTAATCCCTATGTTTATTCTATTGGGACATCCTTTGAATGATAAGCTTTATTTTAAGTATTATATGGAACATTGATGCCACCATTGATTGTAGTGATGGACAATGTATGTTCTTGGTTGGTTGTTTTGCAAGTACATAGACTATTTTCAAAATGATCGACAAAGGGTTTCCCATATGTGCCTCTTCCTGCTTGCTTTATTTCAACTACCTTCTTTTTCCACCCACTGTAAAAAGAAAAAAAAATGTTTTAGAGAAGGGTATGTGCAAGATCATGATGGGCCAAAAAGTGGAAATATGATGGGTATGTGGCTGATGACTATTTTTTAACCTAAAATTGATGAAATGAAAGGGGTTTTTAAAGGATATTCTCATCTTTCCATTGATATAAATTATGCTTTACTTTGAATTTAATAAGTAATTATTATTCATTTTCTATTCAAACTATGACTAAAGTCCTGATTGATAGGTTGATTGGAAAATATCTATAGCTTTCAAATGGCATCGCATTTTTTTAATCCAAAACATGCATCACATTATATGCTTCACATAATATAGGATTAAAAAAAGAAAAAGTTGAATTCCATGAAGTTTTGACCAAGTTAAGATGGTCAGACATACGAGTTTTTATATTTTTTAAATAGTTGTAATAAAAAATTCATAATTAATTATGTACTTGAAAAAATTTACAAAAAAAATATGTATCACATCAAGGCATGAGTCCTCTAGTTATATATAAAGTATTATAAAAAAATATTATCATTTTATTGTGGTTAGGGTGGTCAGACAAACACCTACTTCTTATTTTTTCCCTGAAATTTAAGTACCACTGCATTGAAATTTCAAATTTTCACCAAGATTTTTTTTTTTAAACAAACCTAGTAGTTTAGAAACTAAATTCAATTTGATACATATTCTATTCTTACATATTTTTAAAATAATATAGATAACTTATTCAAATATTTACATCAAGTTTCCTAACTCTGATTTTTATGGATTTTTTGCCACTTAAGGGGTTGTTTTTTCCATGATGGTCCTGCACATACCTAGGAAAAAAATAGAAAACAAAAGGATTCATAGTAAAAAACTCATGCAAGAAGAAAACAAAAAATGGGTTGCATGTTGCATATGAATATTGTGTATATATAATAATGTTTTATGCATCTAATATCACATACATAGATATCTACACATGGAAAATAAAATGAGTGGCAACAAGAGTCAACAATACCTTATGGATAACAACATAAACTCTATAACATTTACTATTTTATTGTGTATCGGTAATGAAACAATATAGCCAAAGCTAGAGAACAACAGTGAACAATGTATTATGAAAAACAACATAGACTATTTTGTTGCATCAAGCAACCATCGCCACAAAACAGAAGCCATAAATGAAGTAATATTATATTTTCCTATGTGTAGATATGTAGGTATGTCAAACTAGATGTAAACAACATACATACATACTCTTCCCCATGTTTATGTTGGAATCAAGGAACATTAAGAGGGAGGGGTTAATCAGTGTTCTTCAAAATATAACTTTATTAACCTGATCTTTAAACCACTTATAGCATTGAAGCTAAAGAAAGATGCAGGAACTCAAAACAATCAACCACAACACCATAACACAAGGATTTTTTATGTGGAAACCCTATTAGGGGAAAAACCATGATGGAGGTCAATCCAGAATATGAGTATACTCAAATATAAGTGTTTACAAATGGGAATGCACATGCATTCAGGCTCACTACCTAGAGCTCACTATTCAAATACAAAAGGAAGACTCACTATCATAAAAAAAATATTTGGATTACATCTAGAAGATTTAAACTGAGAAAATGGCTCTACTAATGCCTGATTATAGTTCTGGTTAAGCACGTTTGCAACATTCTTAACACTCTATCGGATTCTACTCTTCTACTCCTAAAACCTTTTCTGCTTTAATTTGGATCACAAATCTTCTTTCTACGTAGGGTATGCGGGTATGTGTAGGATCATGATGGGCCAACAAGTGGCAATATAATGGGTATTTGTAGGGTATGTGGTTAATGACTTTTTTTTTACCCAAAATCAATGAAATGAAAAGGGTTTTTAAAGGACATTCTCATATTTCCACCAATATAAATTATGCTTTAATTTGAATTTAATAAATAATTATTATTCATTTTCTATTTGAATTATGACTAAAGTGTTGATTGATAGGCTAATTGAAAAACATCTATAGATTTCAAATGGTATCGCATTTTTTGAATCCAAAACATGCATCACATTCTATGCTTCTTATACTATAGGATTAAAAAAAGAAAAATTGAATTTCATGAAGTTTTGATGAAGTTAAGGTGGTCAGATATATGATTTTTTTATATTTTTTTAGAGCTGTAATGAAAAATTCATAATTAATTATTTACTAGGAAAAAAATTACAAAAAAATATGCATCATATCAAGAAATGAGTCCTCTACTTATTTCTAAAATATAACAAAGAAATCTTATCATTTTATTGTGGTTAGGGTGGTCAGACAGACACATACTTATTTTTTCCTTCAAATTTAAGTACTACTGCATTGAAATTTCAAATTTTCACCAATATATTTTTTTTTTTAAATAAACCTAGTAGTTTAGAAATTAAATTCAATTTTCTACATATTCTATTCTTACATATTTGTGAAATAATATAAATAACTTATTCAAATTTTTACGTCAAGTTGCCTAACTCTGATTTTTCTAAATTTTTTGCCACTTAAGGGCCTATTTTTTCCATGATGATCTTGCACATACCCATGTGAAGGATCATGATGGGACAAAAATAGTGATATGATGGGTATGTGTAGGGTATGTGGCTGACGATTTTTTTTTACCCAAAATTTATGAAATGAAAGGGTTTTTAAAGGAGATTCTCACTTTCCACCAATATAAATTATGCTTTACTTTGAATTTAATAAATAATTATTATTCATTTTCTATTAAAATTACAACTAAATTCCTGATTGATATGTTGATTGAAAAAATCTATAGCTTTCAAATAGTATCACATTCTATGCTTCACATACTATGGGATTAAAAAAAAAATGAATTTCATGAAGTTTTGACCAAGTTAAGTGGTCGACATACGAGTTTTTATAATTTTAAAAATTGTAATTAAAAATTCATAATTAATTATTTACTTGGAAAAATTACAAAAAGTTATGCATCACATCGGGACATGAGTCCTCTACTTATATCTAAAATCTTATAAAAAAATATTATCATTTTATTGTAGTTAGGGTGGTCAGACATACATCTACTTCTTATTTTTTTCCCTGAAATTTAAGTACAACTGCCTTGAAATTTCAAATTTTCACCAAATATAATTTAAAAATAAATAAATAAACCTAGTAGTTTAGAAACTAAATTCAATTTGCTACAAATTCTATTCTTACATATTTTAGAAATAATATAGATAACTTATTATTTTTTTATGTCAAGTTGCCTAACTTTGATTTTTCTAAATTTTTCGCCACTTAAGGACCCTTTTTTCCATGATGATCCTACACATACCCTGCAAGTGAAACTGCACACAAGCGATCAATAATTCTTCTAACTTTTGAATTAAATCACAACACACAAAAATGATATAAACAATCACTTATATATATCCACAATTAGGAATTACATCAAATACATGTCAAGTTTTAGAAAAATAAAATGTGCACAAACTGTCGACCCAATCCATAAAGAATTTTCAATGCACACCAACCAAAGTCAGCCAAAACATAGTGAGGAAAAAAAAACATGTTTGAACATGAAACACCATCAAAAATTATTCCTCAAATATCCCCAATATGTTACAACCATGTGTTGTCGGCCTTTCTGCACTGTTAAATTGAAAATTAGTAAACCAGATCTTCAAAGTTGCACACCCATCAATACGAGGCTCTAAACTTAAAAGATAGGATAGATCATACATTGAAAAACCTTCCCTGATACCCGAAACACAAAATGATAACAAAAAATACATATGAATCGATGAACACAATTCTATCGGATGCTCTGTTCTAGCTTTAATAGTTAATCATTAAACTTCAATTTGAATTTCGGTACGAGAAAATGCTGAAGTGAAGATGGGATTACTAACTAGGGTTCCATAAATGACAACACCATATGACTTGTACAATGTATCTTTCCAACAATCTCCTCCTTTGGCATTGATGGCAACACTTAGAGAAAAATGACTAAGTGTTGGATCAGTACCAACATGAATACATTGCCAGCCTTCAAAACTCCAAATAAAATCTCCTCCTAAGATGAATATAATCACTATCCCACTCTCCCCTTTTGGCATCATTGACAAAGATGGGAATCCGCATACCAAAAAAATAAAAAAAATCTATAAACAAATTGCATATGTACGAACATGCTTCTACAACTTACATGAACGTGAATATTTTGAAAAATTGTTCTTCAACAGGCTTAGACTAGTATCCCAACTCTTTTTGAGACTCTAAAAAATAGTCATGTGACCATAAAACAGATAAGATTGCATCTTTGTTGACTCAAGGTTTTCTGGATCAATGACAACCATAGCATATTGTGCTTCCTCCAATGTACTAAGCATTGTCTCCATCTTAGGACCAATTAGTCCTCTAAGCTCACATACCCTTTCAACATTTTTTTCATTTTCATGTTTCTAACTTTTAATCTTGTCAAGCAGGGATATTCGACTTGACCTTCTTGCTTACCAACAAAAATGATTAGTGGATCAAAGGCTTGATAGATATTTGCTAACCGTTTCTTGAATATTCCTTCATTTTCTTCTCAGTGGCCTCAGTCAATTTAGACAATGATAAGCATGACTTGTAAATATTTCCACTTTCAGATAATGCACCTTGTATGTTCTTTACACAAGTATCTAATAAATATTTTTCATTAGCTATCATACCCTTCAATCTACTGAACCTGTTTGCATCAAATTCCTTCTGAACCTTATCCACAACTGACTTTTCAAGTGACTCAAAGTGAGTACTTATAGAGTTAATAAGCTTCTTCAGTTGATTAGATGGAGAATCAGATGAATCCCTGACATATGTAGGCATGATCTTTTCCAAGATACCAAATGCAAGACTTAACAACTCACTATCTTCACTATAAGATTTCAATATCTCCTCCCTTTCTTGGCCTAAGCAAATGATGCTACCTTCAACTAATTCAAGGTCAAATTCCTCCTATTTTTCTTCTAAAAACTCTTTTACTACCTTTGTAGTGTCTCTTGCTTCCACATGAATGTCATTCACTTCAGCCTTCTTTTCTTCAACCACTGATTCTTTCTTGGATTTATGAATATCAATTTCATCAACTAAAAAATATTTAGGAGCTTTAGTCTCCATAGTAATTTTGGTATCTTGCATGTCAAAAGGATTTGGAGTATCCCCAACTGTGTCGTGTTTCACCTCTTAAATTTCTAGACCAAATGGAACATTTTCATCATGAGCTTCTTTAGAAACAACATTGTATTTGTTCTTCAATAGAATTTCCTTTTCCTCAATATCTTTTGCCAGTTCTTCAATTTGTCTAATCATAAGCTTATTCACCCTTGTTTTACTCTTAAAATACCTTTTTGCATCACTAAGAATTTTATTCATTTATTCTATAGACATTACCGAACATAGATCAACAAGTATGTGTTCTCTCATTTTCTATTATTTAGTTCTTGCATTCACTCTCCTCATTTGGGTATGTGTAGGATCATGATGGCCTTTTGTAGGGTATGTGGCTGACAACTTTTTTTTTACCCAAAATTGACAAAACAAAAAGGGTTTCTAAAAGAGATTCTTAGCTTTCCACCAATATAAATTATGCTATACTTTGAATTTAATAAATAATTATTATTTATTTTCTATTTGAATTAAAACTAAAGTCTTGATTGATAGGCTAATTGAAAAACATCTATACCTTTGAAACAGTGTCATATTTTTTGAATCCAAAGCATGCATCACATTCTATGCTTTACATACTATAGGATTAAAAAAAAAAAAATTAATGAAGTTTCGACCAAGTTAAGGTCGTTAGACATACGAGTTTTTTTATTTTTAAAAGACGTAATAAAAAATTCATAATAAATTATTTACTTGGAAAAACTTACAAAAAATATGCATCACATCGAACATGAGTCATCTACTTATATCTAAAATATTATAATTTTTTATCATTTTATTGTGGTTAGGTGGTCAAATAGACACCTATCTTATTTTTCCCTAAAATTTAAGTACTATTGCATTGAAATTTCAAATTTTCACCAAATATATATATATATATATATATATATATATATATATATATATATATATATATATATAAACCTAGTATTTTAGAAACTACATTCAATTTGCTACAAATTCTATTTTTACATATTTTTAAAATAATATAGATAACTTATTCAATTTTTTACGTCAAGTTGCCTAACTTTGATTTTTCTGAATATTTTGCCACTTAGGGCCTATTTTTTCCATAATGATCCTACACATACCCATTTCTAAGACTTGATAAAGACCTTTAGGTAACTCATACATTATTTTTATGAGATTCATATTAAAATTATTCAAGTATTTTATTGTAGCTTCTTCAATAATTCTTTGACCGACACTATCAAATGTGTCATACCATTCAGAAAGTGGTGTAAGATTACCATCCTTAATCAAATATTTTTCCACTTCCTCTATAGAAATACCTGATATATCAATTTTCATCTTCTTATTTGCTTTCTCTTCACCAAAGGGCTTGTCCTTAGAGACTTTTGATGATTTTTTTCCCTTTTTCTTAATTTATCTTACCTCTTCATCAAATTCAGTTTCTTCATCTCCTTCAACTGCAACATAGACTCTTGTGTTTTTATCCTTCTTCCTCTTTCCTTCTCTCCTAGATGTCTTAACTTGAGCTTTTATTGGGATTTCTTTCTTTGTAGGACTAGATGAGAGTGTAGAGATCCTTGTAGATCTAGATCTGGAAGATGATGTTGCCAACCTAGAAAACTCAGTTCTAGCAGACTCTCCTCCTTTGGCTTGTTCTCTTTTCCTCCTAGCTTCCCTCATTGCTTCAACTGATATCCCCATGTTTTCTGCAAAATGTTCAACTTCCTTTCTTAGTTTCTAGATTATCATAGGCTTCTTGAATTGTTCATCCACTTACATATCCTTCTCTTCAAAGGTACGAAACCTTTCTTTTGTTGGATGTTGAGGTTTACTTAACAAGTGTTGAGCATATAGCTCCAAATTGTGTTCTTCAACCTCATAACCCATAGGCATTATCCAAACTGTTCTAGGTTTTGTAACTTCCATCAAACACTGATCAATGTCAACCATGAAGAAAATAGTGTCCTTATACTTTTCCACAATAGATGTAGGAATCCTTTCCCTTGCTTGCATTTCACTCTAAAAACTTTTGAAATAACCCCAAATAGTAGTTTTCCTTGCTTTCCTATCACCAATTCCATACAAGATGTCTCTGATTTGAACAACTACCGGTTTATCACTTTACCATTGCAATTTTCCAAATCCTAGAACTTCATTCATGAAGTAGAAAAACAAACACAATAGTAGATTACCATACTTGAAAGAATTCTTCTTATCCTTCTTGATTTAGCCAAGATTGTCAATTAGCTAGCCCCAGAGTAACTCACATAGGTCATATTCTACATTTTGCTTGACCATCTAATAAGCAACATAGATTACAATACCAAATACAAAGTTATCCTAGTTGGAGTGATATATTTTTTAACCAATAACTATAGAGGTAAATCTCATATCCACTTCAATGATGTCATTGATTGGCATGGCTCTTTTGTCAAAAACTAAACTGCTTGCTTCAGTCACTGTTTGGTTCTTCACAAATTTCAGTGTTGGTGACCCACCGAATGAATTCAAACTAGTAATGATCCTTATAGCTTCCTTTTTGATCTTGAAAGGATGACTTAAACATGTGAACTCAACATTCACTCAACTCAATATGTATCAAACCCACTCATTTTCATCGAACATGAGAAATTTCACAATTTGTGTGAACTTCTCCTCCAAAGTTTTAAATTCAAGTTTGACATAGAGATATTCTCCAACAATGTGACTTGTATACAAATTTAACAACTAGGAGCTTCCTAATTCTTCAGCATTTGTATGAATTTATACCCTAATATGTTCAATACGCAAAAAACCATCTGGAACGGAAGAAAATGCACCTAATGGCTCTTTCTCAATGGATTTGAATGGGTTCCATTTGAATTTTTAATGGGATCTATCCTTAATGTCAACAACCAACAGAGCAACCATTTCCAAAAATTTCAAGTTCACAAGTTTTGCAAATAAATACATTTCGTCAGATTAAGTTTTGATCGCCTAATCATCTTCAGACTTGAATCTTCACCAAATTTTTCTACAAAGCTCTCCAAACTTCTTCTACTTGAAATGCAATGTGAAAAATGAAGAATAAAAGTGAATTTTAATCAATTTCTCGCCAAACTTTTTGTCGCAATAAATGCTTTTTCCCTAGGTCTTTTGGATACCCTGTTTTCATAGATTGTGAACGATAATTCTTTTGTAGACCTTCAATTTTGCATAAATTTTATCCTCAATCAATCCCAAAACATCAATATAACAGTTCAAATTTTCCACATTCCAATTCCAGGTATGTGTAGGATCATCATGGAAAAAGTAGGTGTAATGCCCGTCATGCAAACCCTAGAGAACACACACATAATGCGAATAATTTTTTTTTTTTAAATAATAAAAGTAAACATGTGCAACAACAATAACACATAACCACAAAGCATATTACATAGCAATGACTAACATAGTTCTCTGGGGCACGCGAGGTTACTTCACAACACTAAACAGAATGAAGATAAGGAATATAACATAACCATTTAATTTATGATAACCAAATTTATGATAACCATATACATTGATACCTCTGAAAATCATGATGCGAGCATAATAAACATCGCATAATTACGTCCATGACAAAACTCTTAAAAGAGTTACAAAAGAACCTAACTATTACAACATTGTTATAATATTACATTACAATTTTCTTTGATACATGAATTACATTGAACTTCCCAACATGGGGATTGATCCAAGAAAAATGGAACATCAAGTACATCTGATCACTGGTACAACTCCACTGCGGAAAGCTGAGAAGACAAGACGCTGATGGGGAACCCAACGGGTGCGGAGCACGTTCCACCCAACCATGTGAATTATGAAGTAACTCACCCCCCGTGCTCAGAGGTGACGAGGAAGTGAACCCGACCATGATTGTCGACCGACTCAATAACAACATGATACAAAACAAGTACAATCCAAGTATACAACGCAAAACCATCAACGTACTCAAATCACATAACAAATAAAGCCAAGAACTCATTACGATAATATGAAGTACTAACACTTAACAATCATGAATCAAATCACAAGAATTCAAAGAAACATCACAAAGAGATAACATCCAGAAGAATCGAACCAACACCCAAAGTACATTTCCAAATAAATCAGAACCAATATAAAGAACACAATTCCATAATAACTCTAAATCAACCATTCAATACACCATTCCATAGGCAACAAGAAACAAGTCAACCGGGTGTCAAACGGGGAGGGTCATCGCATAGCTCACATGGGATCCCCTGGCTCTTCCTCCAACTGAGGCGCCGGCACCCACTTATGGATTCCCTATCCCTAAAATCAGAAACAACATAAATATAACAATATCCAGAGGCGACAAGAAACAAGGACAAGGGTGTCTAGTGGAGAGTGTCATCGCATGGCCTTATATGAATTCGCCAGACTACCTATCACAAGGTGCCGCCTCCATCTACACATGGATTATCTAGACAACCTAGCTCAAGGAGCCGCCTCCATCTATGGTTATCCAGACATCCTATTTCAAGGTGCCGCCCCATAGGGTTACTCATGCGGAGCCACTTACCTTTCATAGAGACAAGGTAGTGACCTTACCAACCAGGTCTTCCCACCCATCCTTAGCCTTTGAGAGTGCTAACGGCAGGGGTGAGGTGCATGTTTTTATCTTGTTATGTGTTAACTAACTCAACCCACTAAATGCATTAATTAAGTTATCACTTGTTTAACTACTCTTACATGGGTTCCCCTAGCACTTCCTCTTACCCGAGGTGTCGGCGCCCATGAAGAGTCACTCTCCCTATGACCCCTAACATATCTCAAGCAGGCAAGGGTTGTACTATCACGAATAAATCATATAACTCAAAACATAACAAGCGAGGCAAATCCATCTCGCAATAAACACATAATCAAAGTCTCACCAAGTTTCGTACAACCCTTTCAAATTAATGATACTAATATCTTGCCATGTCAAGAGCACATAAAATGACAAACATTCACCAACAATAAAACAAGCCCCTGGAAGACTCTAAAAAGGCTTACACTAGGGTTTTCTCAACAAAGAACTAACAATAGTAACAAGATATCAAGAATGATTCAACAAACATAAGGTAGTGAGTGGCAATATCCCAAAGAAATCTTCACAATTAAATTTGATACACTCTCGAGTGGTATCCAAGGGAGACCTCTATTTCTCCTCCTAGGTTACCCAACAATACATTACACAATGATCTTACAATTTGACTCAAAACAAACTTAAACAAGATCAATGATTAACACAACAAAACAATCAACCAATGCACAAACTTAATACGGAAATTATTCCACTCAATAAAGAAATCAATCCAACAATACAATAGAGGCACTACTTTCACGTTTCACATAACTCTTCAACTTGACCGCAAGATCTACTCCACACTTCTACATGTTTTATTGATATCCAAAAATACCATTGCACATATAGGTTCCTACTCTTAAAAAAAACACAAACTTATAAATGTATTTCTTATAAAAAGGGCCTAAATAATCTTTCATCAAATTATATATATAATTTTCCAATTTTCTCTCAATTGCTTATTTACAAAATATTATGTATATATATACATAGCTAGATTATCCTTAATATAGTAAATATTAAAAATATTAACTTAATTAATTCACCTGATTAACTAATTCTTTTAAAAGTAATTACTTACATAATTAAGATAATAAATGAAGGGAAAATATTTATTTATTTTAAGTCATTCACCTAATTCCTAAAAAAATTCAAAAAAAATAATATATATATATAATAAATTAAGGCTTATTTTCTTTTAAAAATATCTATTCTATCAAAATAACCAATTAAACAAATATATTTAAATATATATAATATATATAATTAAACATATATATAAATACTTATTAATTAATACATTAAAATAATTTACTATATTCAAACAATGCTAATAATAAAACTAGTGTATTGCGACTTGTATAACTTTTGTTTTCGGATCTGGGTCTTTCTACAATTTTTACTAAAGGTGCGTCATTAAGTATTTTAACACATAAAAAAATCAGCCATAACCAGTTTGTAAATTGTGAGTTATGATGAATTTAGTGACCCTATGTCTCTGCTGTTTTCTACAGGAAAATATTTCTTATTTTATCATAGGATTTTATTTTTCCTAATTTATCAGAGGATTTCCTTTGTTTTTCAATCCTACAGAGGTCTTCTAAATTATAAGTGAGATTTTCTAAGTTATCTATTGATTTCTTTTCGAATTTTCTACTATTTTAATTTCAATTCTAAAAACAAATACCAAGATTGTTCTTTTCTACAGAAATAGCAAAGAGATCGTGTATATCAAAGTAGCATTCGAAGAGTTTAATTTCCGTTGTTTGCAAAACAAGACTTTCAAATCTCAACATTCTTTGAGACCAAGTGAAAGAGTATTTTTCAGTAGTTTTCACTATTCCTTAAATTTCTCTGTTCTAAGGTTTTATTTCTCTTTCACCAAACAATCTAATTTATTTTTCCTATTTTCTTAAATCAGAAGACCAGAGCGAAGAAGTAGTTTAAAACCTGGAGTCCTGCGCTTATTCGAGAACCTGGTGACGATTGTTTCCGCCGGACTTCACGAAGAGCTCCTCCTTCTTGCTTCGAATCTCCTCTAAGTCACCGTGCTCAAATCTCCGACCCAATCCTCTTTCAGAAGACTTCAAAGTAACTAGTAATAGATTTCCAACCCCTTTCTATAACTCTCTTCA
This sequence comes from Sequoia sempervirens, assembly GCA_007258455.2. Taxonomy (NCBI): domain Eukaryota; kingdom Viridiplantae; phylum Streptophyta; class Pinopsida; order Cupressales; family Cupressaceae; genus Sequoia; species Sequoia sempervirens. The sequence continues at coordinate 96,707,600 of VDFB02379711.1, forward strand.
ATTTAGCAAAAAATGTCAAAAACCCATGTTCTCTTCCAAATCAAAATACAGAATAACTTGTGCAACTTCTCAATCCCTAATCTCCTGTGTGTGAAAAAACTTCCAAAATTCTTAATTAATTAAAAGATAATATCCCTCTTTTTTCAAAAACTCTAAAAATCAAGAATAAAAGAAAACTCATTCTTTAAAAGCCAGCTTTTTAATTAGATCTGTATTCTCATTGGCTCACACAATCTTTTTATTCTTTTATTTGTTTTATTGCTTTTATTTCTATTTTTGCAACATTACTTGCACGTCACATTACTTATTTAATTTAAATAATTTATTCTAATAATTATCTTCAATCAGATAATTAATTAAAATAAATAACACACATTTAATATTTAATTATCATTTAATTGAAACACATGACTTTATAAAAATCAAATAAAATATTTAAATATTTTCATACAAATAACTCAACATTAAAATACACAATTATTATTCCCATTTAATTAAATAATTCACAACTTATAAAATATCAACATCAATTAAATAATCATAACTTATAAAATACCATATTAATCAAAATATGACAACACACAAAACACAAGCCACAAATGACGACAAATTCACAAAATAAACAATACTAGACAAACGAGACGATCTGACATCATGGGACGGGAGGACTTCATCGTCACCTCTGTTTCAACATTAAACCGTTGGGTTATTGGTGCTCGCCCTGTCCTGCCGAAGCAGGTGGAATCGAGACTTGTACCTGTAATCCTGCATACAAATGAAGTTGTGTACATGTGCATATATATATATATCATCAAAGCATTAAATCCAATACTACATTGTGAGAAGGAATCACAACCTAACAGGGCACTCGCGAACGAGTGATGTTATATTGTCCTTCGTCACACCTATTCAAACAATTATAATATAACCAATAAATCAAGATTTCTAACTAACAATCATTACATAACATATCTAATTAAATCATTGCATCATGTTATAATTCTGAAAATAAACTAACATTACCAACCACAATGTCATATGAAATAATCAAATCCTCAAGTGAATAACATAATCATCAATAGTCTACTAACGGGATCCAACATCATCAAATGTCTAACTATCCAACTCAAACAATATCATCATCGTCACAAGTAGCAAACAACCACATTGAAAAATTACTAAATCCTACCAGCAAGAGGAGGGGTATTACAGTAGGCCCTTAAGTGGCGAAAAATTCAAAAAAATTAGAGATAGGAAACTTCACGTAAAAATTTGAATAAGTTATCTATATAATTTGAAAAATATGTAAGAATAGAATTTGTAGCAAATTGAATGTAGTTTCTAAACTACAATGTTTATTATAAAAAAAAATCTATTTGGGGATAATTTGAAATTTCAATGAAGTAGTACTTAAATTTCAGGGAGAGAATAAGAAGTAGGTGTCTGTCTAACCACCCTAACGACAATAATAATGATAATATTTTATATATAAATAGAGGACTCATGTCCCAATGTGATGCATATTTTTTTGTATTTTTTTTCCAAGTAAATAATTAATTATGAATTTTTTATTACAACTTTTAAAAATATAAAAGCTCGTCTCGACCACCTTAACTTGGTCAAACTTCATGAAATTTATTTTTCTTTTTTTAATCCTATAGTATTTGAAACATAGAATGTGACGCATGTTTTAGATTCAAAAAATTTGATACTGTTTGAAAGCTATAGATGTTTTTCATTCAGCCTATCAATCAAGACTTCAGTCGTAATTCAAGTAGAAAATGAATAATAATTATTTATTAAATTCAACATAAAGCATAATTTATACTAGTAGAAAGTTGAGAATCTCCTTTAAAAACCCTTTTTGTTTCATCAATTTTGGGTAAAAAAAATTCATCAACCACATACCCATCATATCGCCACTTTTTGGCCAATCATGATCATGCACATACCCTACCAACTATCAATATGGGGTTAAAATATTTTCTCGAGAGCTCCCTCTAGGCCAAAGGCCTTAAAATAATTCCTGAAGGAATTTCTTGTGCCAGATTCTGGTGTGGAATCATTTTCTATATTAGAGACACTCTTCTTCACCCATGTCTTCTTTATTTGCTTCCCAATCTCATCCGGAGTAACTTTTCCTTTTCCCTTTTCATCCTTCTGCATATTTTTCCCTTTGTTTACTAGACCCTTCCAGCTTCTACGAAATCTTGCAATATGAGCATATTCGTTACAATTGTAGCACACAACATTTCTTTGTCCAGACCAGTTATTCCATAGTTTTTCTCTTGATTTGCACTGGTTAGCAATATGGCCAAATCAATTGTAGGTATAACATCTAACATTTCTATTGAAAGAGTTGTTCATCATATTTTTGCATTCAATTGAATTATGACCATACTTATTGCAATTGAAACACTAACCTGAGAATGATAGACCACTTGAATTCATTCTACTTCTACATTGAGCAACCATATGACCAAATTTATTGCAAAGAAAATAACACCCATTGAAATTTTGAGCACTAGGTTATCTTACCATATACCTTCTAGCTTTGTTCATCTGATTTCCTAACCTAAAATTCCTTAGACCTTCATCTCCTTTCTCATATCCAAGACCTTGCTTGTCACTTCCAATCCTCTGACTTTAAATTAGTTTCTTCAAGATTGGTTGAGCCAATCTTGAACTTCTCCTTGTATTCATTTGCAGAATCAAGTTCATCCTTGAGAATACCAATCTTCTTTTCAAGCTCTTCTTCAGTTTTTTGGGATTGTTCCAATTCAAGCTCCAACTGATTCAATACATCAGTAATTCGGTTGCATTCTTTAGATTTTTCTTTCAAGGATTGAGCAAGATTCTCTTCATTCTTCTTTTTGTCACTAGTCTCCTTGGTCATCCTCATCACAATAGATTCCATCTCATGCTTTAGGACAACATTATCTCTCATGAGCTTTTCACATTCTTCTTTGCTTTCCTTTAGGGCTTGACTCAGTTGTTCATCTTCCATGCTTTTACTCTCTTTCCACTTGATTTGATCACAAAGTTCCCTTCTCTTCTCCCTGGACTTATTGATTTTATCTTTCAATGATTGAATAAATTTCTTAGAATTCATGAGGATTGCTTGCAATTTCTGGAATTCCAATTTGGATTGATCAAGATCATTTAGTGCCACCAAATGTTGTTGTTGAAGACTGCTTGAATCCATTGAATCACTTTCCTAGATCTTCCTTGACCTTTTAAACTTCTTCCAAGGAACTAGGATCTAATACGAATTATTGGAATCAAGGAACATTGAGAGGGGGGGTGAATCAGTGTTCTACAAAATTTAACTTGATTAACCTGGTCTTTAAACCGCTTATAGCATTGAAGCAAAATAAAGATGTAGGAACTAAAAACAATCAACCACAACACCATAACACAAGGATTTTTTACATGGAAACCCTGTTAGGGGAAAAACCATGGTGGAGGTCAATCCACAATATGAGTATACTCAAATATAAATGTTTACAAATGGGAATGCACATGAATTTAGGAACACTACCTAGAGCTCACTACTCAAATACAAAAGGAAGACTCGTTGTCTTACAAAAACATTTGGATTACATCCAGAAGATTTGAACTAAGAAAATGGCATCTACTAATGCTTGACTACAATACTAGTTAAGCACATTTGCAACATTCTTCACACTTTGTCTGATTCTGCTCTTCTGCTCTTGAAACTCTATCTACTTTAATTCAAATCACAAATTTTCTTTCTCCGCAAGTGAAACTACACACAAGCGATCAATAATTCTTTTGAATTTTGCATTACATCACAACACATATCAAAATGATATAAAAAATCACTTATATATATATATGCAATTAGGAATTACATCAAATACATGTCGGCTTTTACAAAAATAAAATGTGCACAAACTATCAGCCCAATCCATAAATAATTTTCAATGCACACCATCCAAAGTTGGCCAAAACATAGTGAGGACCCAAAACAACATGTTTGAACACAAAACACCTTCAAAAATTATTCCTCAAATATCCACAATATGCTACAACCACCTTGTTGGCCTTTCTACAGTGTTAAATTGATAATTAGTAAACTAGATCTTCAAACTTGCACACCAATCAATACGAGGCTCTCAAATTCAAAGATAGGGTAGATCATACATGGAAAAACCTTCCTTGAGATCCACAACACAAAATGATAATAGAAAATTACATATGAATCGATGAACACAATTATACCGAATGCTCTATTCTAGCTTTAACAGTTAATCACTAAACTTCAATCTAACCTCTGGTACAAGCAAATCCTGAAGTGGAGATTAGATTGATGACTAGGGTTGCCATCAATGACAACACTAGATGACTTGTGTAGTGTCTCTTTTCAATAGTTTATTCTTTTGGGTAAATAGTTGTTATTTTTTTTAGCCTCAATAGGGAATTCTTGGAATGATAAGTTGTATATTAAGTGTTATATGAAACATTGAAGCATTTTTAAAATTATTTCTTTTCCCTCATATTGTTAATATCTCTACAAAAAATTTGAAAGATAAAAAATTTGAAACAAAAAATTTGGAATGATAAAGTGTATATTAAGTTTTGTATGAATCATTGAACCCTTTTTTTATTATTTCTTTTCCCTCATATTGTTAATGTGTCTACCAAAAAATTTAGAGATAATGTTTTGTTTTGAAGATCTTAATTGTTGTCATTTTAGTGGTGTTCTATATTTCCTGTATGTGTTTTGATTAGGGTTCTTGTCATCCTTTGTTGCTTTAATTGAACATTTTTCCCTCATGTTGTTGTGACATAGAGCTTGTAGTCAGTCGCTGATGTTGCAGCTCTCATCTTTTTAAAGAGTATCCCCAGTAATGTCAGTGGACTCTGGCTCTCCCCAGGCTACTGAAAAACCCTTAGGCATCAGTATCGTAAGTTTGTTCTTTGTTTCCTTTTTGTTGTTGAGAATTGTATTGAATCATTTCCATGTGCTTCTAGAGTTGTGTTGCAGCCTTGAACATCTCATTGCTTTAGCCTGGCTGAGGAAAATTTCTTTGTAGGATTCAAATGTATGTCCAACCTTGACAACACATGTGATACGATCTATTGATGTTAGAGATGTTGTCCCATCTTTGGTTCTTCAACTGATGTCTTTTGAAAAAATAGGTGGTGATAAAAGCTCCTTTGACTACTACAAAGTTGTCCTCTCTGATGGAACCCACATGGAAATAGGCACTTTTCCTACAAGATACAATGAACCTTTTTTTGCAGGGACATTGAAAATAGGTTCCATCTTGTGCTTGACAAACTATCTATGTAGGAAGCTATAGGAATCAAGGTTGGATATTTTTTTGAATTACTTGTGTTGGTTGTTGTATGCTTTCATGTTTGTGGGGACCACCTTTTTTAATATTTGATCTTGGTTTGGTTCTAGGGTGATTGTCATATTGTCCTTAGATGTCAAAATGTTAGATTGTTAGTTAAATGGAACACCTACATATCTATTTAAAGATCAAGTAAAAAGAATGGTGGGCTTGGACTCGCCTTCCCCATCCAAACGAGCCTCAAAATTTGGGATTCATACATCCCCAACACAACATAGTGCTCCTTCAAGTATCAGTCTTGTTAAAGGCCTAAATATTTACCAAACTAGATGGACAATAAAAGGTCAGGTGGCAACTAAAAGGGATATTTATCATTACAAAAAAAATGGCATGGGGGCCAAGTGTTTAGCTTTGACATTCTTGACAGTGAGGGGACATAAATATGAGTCACTTGCTTTAATGACATAGCATAATTGTATTATGATAGGGATTAGGTGGTCCACACTTATTGTGTGTGAAAAGGCTCATTCAAACAAGCGGATACAAAATTTAATCAGTTGAACAACCACATGGAAATTATTTTGGATCAAAACTTGATATTGAAGTGTTGTGATGATGAAACCTTTGTGTCGGAAAAAGTATTTAAATTCATCCCAATAAATGAAATTGAAAACTGCAGCAATAACACTTTGATTGATATTATTAGGGTTGTGGTGCATGTAGGAAAGGTACAACTATTCCAAGAAAGGATCAATCTAAAAGGATTCAAAGAACTATAAAATTAAATAATTTTTCATTCTCTTGCATTGATGTTAATTTATGGGGCCCAAATTTGGAAGCAAAGGGTGACAAGTTGGAAAGGTTGTGCATTCCTGGTTCAGTTGTCAAACTTGCTATTAAAAATGGTCGTGCTAGATATTTCAATGGATCTATTGTAAATACATCTATAGGGACTATTCTATACATAAATCCTAACATCCTAGAAGCACAACCCTTGATGCAACAAGGACATGTGGAGCCACCTATCGTTGAGCCCTATCAGACAGTGCCTCAAAAAGTTCATTTGGCCAATGGTAGAGTCATTATTGGATATATCTTGGATCATTTTCTTGTCTTGCCAAAAAAAAATTAGGCTACTGCCAAGGCAATAGTGAAATATATTAAAATTGATGCATTTTGTTACATTGCATGTCCCTTGCATGCCAATGGTAGACAATACAAGAAAAAGTGTGAAGAGTCTTCCAATAATATGTGGTATTGCCCTAAATTCTAGAAAATTGTGCTAGATTGTGACTTTTGATATTTGTTGCAGCTAAAGATGGAGGACCACACATGCAAGATTTGGGCTACTGCTTTTGATGAGGCTACAACAAGCTTATTGCAGATTTCAGTAAAAGAGCTTTATATGATGCAATATGAGTCTTTTGCTATAATGACTACTTAGTCTGTCATCAATGGTGTCAACTACACTTCTTTTTTTTTCACTATTCTTATTAATACTTAGACCTATAATTCAGAAACAAGACTTAAAACAACAATAGTCAAAGATCCAAGAATTAACTTTGAAGCTGAGTGCAAGTTGTTGCTCTCAGATTTTTCTGCAATATCCCCTACTAGGAAAGACTCTTCAAAGATAATAGTGGATTTTCCTTGAATGCCAGGCAACCATGCCTGATTGTGACTTTGGATATTTGTTATAGTTTGCATTTACCATACATCTATTTCCTTTTCCTTTTTGGACTGTCTGTCACATTAGAAGACCTTTCCTTTTTTCTCTTGTTTCTTTGTTTCTTGTAGAACTAGTTATATATTAAGAAAATGCACTGTAACTTATAACGTTTAACAAAAAAAGATACACTTCTTTTCTTTTGTATTTTTTATGTCACTTAGAGTTTTCTTTCGCTTTCAGTTTATGTTCCTCATTTTATTTTATGTTTTTTGGTTATATAATTATGTCACCCTATTTAACACATGTATTAGTATTTATACATGTTCTTATATATACTTGTGGACATGGTTGTATGTATGTATATATTTATGTATGCATATACATAGATATATATGCAAGTAATTGAATTTTTTGAGTGCATGCAGCATTTTGATATATATGTGTCTGTAATGCATTTGCATGTGTATATGGATGTAGATTTGAATTTTTATATGTATGTGTATGTTTGCACATGTGTGTATATGCATTTTCCACACATATCTATGAGGTCTTGTGTTTATCTATATATAGATGTGTCTTGCTTTTAATATCAATATAGTTAGTTGCTTCTTGTCTATTTTGATTGCCACATACTCTTATCTATCCATATTTTTTGTTGGTTATAATGTTGTCTCCATTGAATCCATGGTTAATCCAAATCCGATTGTTGCACATGATTAAAATGAAGAATGTAATAAAAAAAAATTCATCTCATTTCTATGATTTTAATCTTCTTGTGTTGGTTGAGTGTAGAATGTTCTCATATATGTGATTCACAATCTTCTCATGTTGCTTAAATGTGGTCCCGCCTCTGCATTCATAAACCCACGTCACATATGCTTATCTTTCATTTTATTAGATTTGTATAAAACTTCTTTTTTGCTATAATATTTCTTGTGTAATATTCAATGATGACTATCCTCTACTGACTATGCAATACTTTTATGATTTTTCTTGAGTCTAGGTTATTAGAATCTAGCTTTGCAAAAGATTAAAATATAGAATGTAATAAAAATTTGGTCATTTAATTTCTATGTTTTAATCTTGTTTTGTTGGCTCGATGTAGAATATTCTCATATATGTGCTTTCTAATATTCTAATTCTTCTTAAATGTTCTCTCTACTGCTTTGGCATGTCCATTCATAAAGTCATGTTGCGTATGGATATCATATGGTTCTTGGCTATAATGGTTGTTTCCTTGAACCCATACTTATTTCAATCTCATGACTGTGTTTTCAATCTTTTAATCCTGGCTGAATGTTGAATATATTGGTTCTGGCTCTCCATACATAAATCCCTGGGTATGTGCAGGATCATGGTGGGCCAAAAAGTGGCAATATGATGGGTATGTGGCTGACGACTTTATTTTTACCCAAAATTGATCAAATGAAAAGGGTTTTAAAAAGAGATTCTCAGATTTCTACCAATATAAATTATGCTTTACTTTGAATTTAATATGTAATTATTATTGATTTTCTATTCAAATTACGACTAAAGTCTTGATTGATAGACTGATTAAAAAACATCTATAGCTTTCAAATGGTATCATATTTTTTGAATCCAAAACATGCGTCACATTCTATGATTCACATACTATAGGATTAAAAAAAGAAAAAAATTGAATTTCATGAAGCTTTGACAAAGTTAAGGTGGTTAGACATACAAATTTTTTATATTTTTTAAAATTTGTAATAAAAAATTCATAATTAATTATTTACTTGGAAAAAAATAAAAATAAAAATGTATCACATCACGACATGAGTCCTCTACTTATATAGAAAATATTATAAAAAAATATAATCATTTTTTTGTGGTTAGGGTGGTCAGAGAGACACCTACTTCTTATTTTTTCCTTGAAATTTAAGTACTACTGCATTGAAATTTCAAATTTTCACCAAATAGATTTTTTTTTAAAAAGCCTAGTAGTTTAGAAACTACATTCAATTTGCTACAGATTCTATTCTTACATATTTTTGAAATAATATAGATAACTTATTCAAATTTCCTAACTTTGATTTTTCTAATTTTTTTGCCACTTAAGGGCCTGTTTTTTCCATGATGATCCTGCACATATCCCCATGTCACATATATATGTATCTAAATGAAGATACACACAACACACATATATATCTATGTTTATACTTGTTGATACATGTAATTACATTTAAACTTATACATATATATATTCTGACATGCATTGAAAAGTATAGGTGTGGATATCTATGTATGCTGTTCAACAAAAGCTACAGCCCAACACTGAACAATGCCTTATTGAAAATAACATAAATTGCTCAATTACATTGGTAAGTTTTAAATAAAAGCTATTATTGCAACTATCGCCAATATATGGAACCCATACATGAAACAATGTTGTCATGATAAGCTATGCCAAGTGATGTTTATTTCCTCTACTCAAGCAACATACATATATATCTACAGTTAAACTTATCTATATTTATTCTCACATGTATTGAAAAGTTTAGGTGTGGATATCTATGTATGTTGTTTGCAAAAACATTTTTCACAGTGGTGGCTCACAATCTTGATTGCAATTGAAGCTATAGAACAACAGTCAACAATGTCTTATTGAAAATAACATAAATTGTTCAATTGCTTTGGTAACTTTAGAATGCTAAATAATATTGTGGTTGTTAACACTATATGGAAAGCATACATGAAACAATTTTTCCATGCTAGCCTGTGCCAAGTGATGTTTATTTCCTGTGCTCTCATGTTGATTTCTCTATTGAAAAGTCCACCTATGGATATATGTGTGTGTTGTCTACATATAACTCTAGATGCATATATATCTATGTATATTTTTCCTTCTAACCATACATGTGGACTATTTTATTGCTTTGCAACCATCACCACTATATGGAAACCATAAATGAAATAATATCTAGCTGATAGGTTATATGTGTGAACTTTTCTCAAATTTTTCTTAAGCCTTCCCAGTTTTTAAGCTATTGAATAGAAATCAACAATGCGTATATATGTGCATCAAACTTCAGATGCATATATATCGGTGCAGATTTTGTTTTGCAACTACATATTTATGTATTGCATGTGTTGGATGCATATATAGACACCAAAAAGCATGTGTTTCTTTTGTTGTGTTTCATTTTCCTTTTCCACTATGTCGATATGGATGTATGTGAAATTAGATGTAGACAACATTCATATATACTCCTCCTTATATTTATTCTTTTGGGAAGATAGTTTCTATTTTTTTTTTATCCTCAAAAAGGAATTCTTACAATAATAGGGTTTATATTAAGCTTGATAAGAGACATTGGTTTCACCATTCATCACAGTGATGGACAATGTATGTTCTTGCTCAGGGACTTGGTGAGAGCCTATGAGGCTCCATGACCCAATATGGTAGGATGGAGATCAAGCCTTCTTTTGTTGTGTTCCATTTTACTTTCCCTATGTGCAAATATGTATGTGAAATTAGAAACGAAAAAAATTCATCCCTATGTACAGATATGTATATATGTGAAATTAGATGCAGACAAGTGATATTGCCATGCCAACCTGTGCAAAGTGATGTTTATCTCCCAGCCTGTTCCATGTGAGGTTTATTTCCTTTGCTCCCATGGTGATTTCTCTATTGACAAGTCCACCTATGGATATATATGTGTGTTGGCTACATATAACTTTAGATGCATATATATATATATATATATATGTATAGATTTTGCTTTGTAAGCATATATGTGGATTGTTTTATTGCTTTCCAACCATCACCACTAAATGGAAATCATAAATGAAATAATATTTTTGAAGCTATTGAACAACAATCAACAATGCGTATATATGTGCATCTAACTTTGGATACATATATATCGGCATAGATTTTTTTTTGAACTGCATATATATGTATTGCATCTGTTGGATGGATATGTAGGAAATTGTTGCTTGGGAATATATACACACAAAAAGTATGTGTTTCTTTTGTTGTGTTTCATTTTTATTTTCTTGTGTGAAGATATGTATGTATGTGAAATTAGATGTAGATAACATTCATATATACTCATGGGTATGTGTAGGATCATGATGGGTCCAGAAGTAGTGATATGATGGGTATGTGTAGGGTATTTGGTTGACAACCTTTTTTTACCCAAAATTGATGAAATGAAAAGGGTTTTTAAAGAAGATTCTCAGATTTCCACCAATATAAATTATGCTTTATTTTGAGTTTAATAAATAATTATTATTCATTTTCTATTTGAATTACAACTAAAGTCCTCATTGATAGGCTGATTGAAAAACATCTATCACTTTCAAATGGTATCACATTTTTTGAATCTAAAACATGAGTCACATTCTATGCTTTGTATACTATAGGATTAAAAAAAAAAAAAATGTTTTGACCAAGTTAAGGTGGTCAAACATACGCATTTTTATTTTTTTGAAAGTTGTAATAAAAAAATCATAATTAATTATTTACTTGGAAAAAAATTACAAAAAAAATGCATCACATCAAGAAATGAGTCCTTTACTTATATTTAAAATATTATAAAAAAATATTATCATTTTATTGTGGTTAGGGTGGTCGGACACCTACTTCTTATTTCTTCCCTAAAATTTAAGTACTCTGCATTGAAATTTAAAATTTTTCACCAAATAGATTTTAAAAAATAAAATAAACCTAGTAGTTTAGAAACTACATTCAATTTGCTACAGATTCTATTCTTACATATTTTTGAAATAATATAGATAACTTATTCAATTTTTTACATCAAGTTGCCCAACTTGATTTTTTAAATTTTTTTGCCAATTGAGGGCATGTTTTTTCCATGATGATCTTGCTCATACCCTCCTCCCCATGTTTATTGTTGGGTATGTGTAAGATCATGATGGGCCAAAAAGTGGCGATATGATGGGTATGTGTAGGGTATGTGGCTGACGACTTTTTATTTACCCAAAATTGATGAAATGAAAAGTGTTTTTAAAGGAGATTCTTAGCTTTCCACCAATAAAAATTATTCTTTACTTTGAATTTAATAAATAATTATTATTCATTTTCTATTTGAATTATGACTAAATTCCTAATTGATAGGCTGATTGAAAATAATCTATAGCTTTCAAACAATATAACATTTTGAATCCAAAACATGTGTCACATTGTAGATGCTTCCATACTATAGGATTAAAAAAAAAATTCATGAAGTTTGACTAAGATAAGGTGGTCAGACATATGGGTTTTTATATTTTTAAAAATTTGTAATAAAAAATCCATAATTAATTATTTACTTGGAAAAATAATACAAAAAAAATGCATCACAATAGGACATGAGTCCTCTACTTATATCTAAAATCTTATAAACAAATATTATCATTTTATTGTGGTTAGGGTGGACAAATAGACACCTACTTCTTTTTTTCCTGAAATTTAAGTACTACTGCATTGAAATTTCAAATTTTCACCAAATAGATTTTTTTTTAAAATAAACCTAGTAGTTTAGAAACTACATTCAATTTTCTATAGATTCTATTCTTACATATTTTTGAAATAATCTAGATAACTTATTCAAATTTTTACATCAAGTTTCCTGACTTTGATTTTTCTAAATTTTTCGCCACTTAAGGGTTTGTTTTTTCCATGAAGATCCTACACATACCCTATTTTCGGAGGACAATTGTTATTTGTTTCATCCTCAAAAATGTATTCTTACAATAATAGGCTTTGTATGAAACATGATAAGAAACATTGGTTTCACGATTGATTGCAGTGGTGGGAAATGTATGTTCTTGCTTGGGGTTTTGGTGAGAGCCCATGAGGCTCCATAACCTAATATAGCAGGGTGGAGAGTAGGCCTTCTTTTGTTATGTTTCATTTTACTTTCCCTTTATGTAAATATGTATGTTTTTGAAATCACACATGGACAACATTCATGCCTATGTGCAAATATGTATGTATGTGAAATCAAATGTAGAGAACATTCATATATACTCAGGCTTCCTATGTTTATTCTTTTCATAAGATAGTTGCTATTTTTTTGTATGTCTATAATTAAAATTCTCCAAAAGAAATAATTGCTACTAGGCATGGTGATAGGGAGGGTTGAATGGAAACACTCACTACTCCATGCCTTGGATCTTGTTTAGGAAGACCCTATCGTGTCATACTCCACCACCTTAACCTATAGGATCTACTGCTTGTGTAGACTCCCTTGCTTCACCTTTCCAACCCAACCATCAAGTCATATCCTGCCAACCAAGCCAACCTTGGGGCAATGCTTCAACACTTCCTTAGCCCTTAATCTACCCTAAAGGCTAATCCATTAGCAACACACAAATTGATCTTTTAGGGGTGTAGATATGTATTCATTGACTTTAAATCATCCTTATAGGGTTCTTAAAGGTCCACTAAACTCCTTCTTTCCATCTCTTTCATCAAACCCACATTTAGGGTTGAAAAGGGCTACTAGCCCTTGAGCCCCAATTAGGCCTCCTTTTCCTAGAAAAATGGTCTTTGTTCAAAAACTTCGCAAAATACACCCATTATTTCTTTGGGATTCTTGGATCAAATGCACACCTCTCAAGGATTTTTGAGGTCTTAATCCTTAACAGTCTGTTCAAAACTTGAATCAGAAAATGGGTATTTTCTAGGGTTTTTAAGCCACTGTCTGGTTGATTGCAAACTGTCAACTTGTTCTCACATCAATTGAACTGATGGATCCTTCCCCTTCATGCCAAAACTAGGTAAGACACTTACCTAACACTTCCAAAAGGAAATTATTAAAGAACTTGAACCCCTACAAAGTTCTATGCTCTGCACTTCTTCCCTTCCTAACCGGGCACCATTCTGGCTCGCCTAGGGCAAGATCTTTCCAACAGCTCCTATTTGTTCCCTAACCCTAAGACCTACCATATGTACATACATGGAGTCTAGGCACTATTCCCAAAGGTTCGTACAATTTTTACAGTGGGAAAGTTGTCTAGCACTCCATTCTCTTCAACCTGTCTAGTTCAGACCAGAAACAGGGTGCCAGCAAATTATTTACAAACAACGAATGAAAACTAATGAAGAAAGCACAAAAATGACACACAATGCTTGTATACTAACAACACTACATCCTACATTCAAAACAGTAACAGATTTAACCCATTAGAGCTCTTCTTGAAGCAAAAATTAGAAAAATGACCCACAAAAGTTGTCTTTTCTTCAACTTCACAAAGTCACACTACAATGTCGATGCTTCCAACCTAACATTCAGGTCGAGGCATGTCTTAAATAGATTTTCAAAATAGTTAGACTCCTTAGGTCGGTCATGTAAGACATCAAAATGGCAAAGTTGTAAAACGCACTGTGTTTTTCAACTTTTGCCAAATGTTAGTAACCTAAGCAAGTTTTGTTCCTAAACTTATCCATCCTCTTCACTTCTTATTTTGCTGATCACAACAGATTAGGACTTATTCATAAACCTAAAATGCTAACTAGATGGTCAACATGACCTTCAAAATAACATAACCAAACAAAATTCAATCTAGAATGCTCCATTGTCTGGTGTTTCCTAGGTGCTCCTGCACCACATGGCTTGCCCCTATTTCCATTCATTGAAAATTTCCATAATATCTGACAAAATAATCGGTACATATGTTTCAATTGACAATTGCAATTTTCCTATTCTAGAGCGGCATTGTACATTTATTCAAATTTCTTTTGTTAACTAGAACATGTGGTGCCTATTCTTCTATGAATTAATTGTATTAGGCTTAGGATTTTCATGTTGCTTTTGTAAAAAGAAAAGAGAAACAACATCCACAACATGTGTTAAATTAGATGTAGCTAACATTCATATATAGTATTGCCTATTATGCATGCACTGATTGCAACACATATATACATACTTACAAAAGAAAATCTATGTTGATATATATATTACAACCATTGCAACTACACGGAAACCATACAATAATTAATTTTGATGCCAACCAACGTTTAATTATAAAAGAACATTGATATCATGATTGATTACACTGGTAGGAAATGTATGTTAGTTTGCGACTATAATCAATGGTGAGACCAATGTTTCATCTCACACTTAATATAAAGCCTACCATTCTAAGAAATCCTTATTGATGCCTAGAAAAATAACAACTATCCTTCAAACAATATAAACATAGGCGTTGTTTAATTTCTTTCAAACCATCGCTACTATATGACAACCACAAAAGAAATAGTATATCTTAAGCCATAGGTCAACAATCATTAATGCCTTATGGAAAATTGTGCAAATTGTTACTGCAGGAAAGACAAAAAATTCCCAATAATGCCTTATCGAGAAGAAAATGAACTATTTTATTGCATTGCAATAATCCTCACCACATAGAAACCATACAACAATCAATGATGATTCCAACCACCATTTAATGTCACCTTATTACATAACTTAGAATGATAGGACCTAAATTAAGTGTAATGACAAACCCTTTGTAGAGCATTTAAAAAATAGTCCATGTTCTTGCAAAACAACCAACCAAGAACATATATTGTCCATCACTGTGATCAATGGTTGCATCAATGTTCCATATAACACTTAAAATACAACTTCTCATTCCAAGAATGTCTCAATAGAATAAACATAGGGATCAATATGTATCAATGTCCTTTGCATCTGCTATGACATACATACATATCTGCACATAGGGGGAATCCATTTTTCATCACTGTGATCAATGGTGGCATCACCAACACTTTTATATTGCTTTAGCAACCATCACCCCATGCAAAAAGCACAAAACAAGTGATTCATATTTCTGTCCCCTCATTCGTATTTATGTCAAAACTAAATACTTGGCCCTCATGCCCTTGTTTATTGTAATGGCACATATATCTTTTAGTTGTCACCTAAACTTTTATTGCCCATCTCATACCTATTGTCTACATGTAATTCCACATACATACATTTCCACACATTGTTTTTGTGTGTGTATATATCCAAGCAACATATCCCTACAAATGCATCCAAGGCATGCAATGCCTATATATCTACTTGCAAAACAAAATCTACACCGATATATAGGTATTTGAAGTTAAATGAACCTTTTTAGTTATTATTTATTTTAGCCTCAAAAATGAGTTGTTAGAATGATAGGTTGTATATTAAGTATAATAACAAACATTGGTTTCAACATTGATCAAAGTGGTGGATGATGTATGTTCTTGCTCGGGGGTTTAGCAAGAGCCCATGAGGCTTTATGACCCAATATGGTAGGGTGGAGAGCATACCTCATTTTATTGTGTTTCATTTTATATTTCCTATGTGCAGATTTGTATGTTTATGACATTAGATGCAGAAAACATTCATATGTTTGATAGGTTGTATATTAAGTATAATATTAAACATTGATCTCAACATTGATTATAGTGCTAGAAAATTTATGTTCCTATTCAGGGATTTGTTGGGATCCCTCAAGGCTCCATGATGCAATATGGTAGGGTGGAGAGCAAGCATTCTTTTAGTGTGTTCCTAATCCTATTGTTTTACTACTTATAGAAGTGGTTATACATTGAGATAACATGCTCTAATATTTGGTATTTCACCAAAAATGTTTATATGTGGACATGTTTGTATGTGAAATTACTTATAATAAACATTCAATGTGAACAACCTAGTTCAAGTGAAATGCATATCGATTTCAGTTTGGAGCATATTCGTGTGCTTACCTGAAATTCTATCAATATCTAAACAATGTATAACACAAATTTCTTCACTTAAACTGGGTTCTTCGATTGAATTGGGTTCTTCAGGAATACACATAGATTTTCCTTTCTCTTTTGCTAAATACTCTAGATTACATGCCAACAAATACAGTGCACTCTGAATCAAAGAAGAGGATCACCTCCAACAATTGTGTGCATTTCCATCATGTTGAAATGTTTCTATTCTTTACGGTAACTATAGTGCTTCTCTTTTCCCTCTTCATTTCCATGCATATAGAATTTCCACCATTTTTAATTTCACTTCCTTGTCATTTTTATATCTTAGATTTAATCATAGACATACTGCATCCCACTCTGTGTACAAGGTATGCCTACATCTTCTTTATTTGATATCTTCTATTGCAGATGCATTACATATTATTTGTTATAAATTATAGAACTATTTATATTTCCTAATTAAGATATTGTCTACAAAAGAAACATGTTCACCACACTAAACTTCACATTTTCCTTGTGTGTAACTATATCTGAGTCAAATCATTTTAGATTGAAAATGTTCTTAGTTGTAACTATAGATCTCCACAATGACAAATAGCTTTACGATCACATGTTTGGCATGGTGTATGAGCTACAACTACATTCTATTTATATACAAGGTAAGGCTATATTTCCTTTATTCCATCTCTTATTTCACAATTGCATCTCAAATTATTTGTCATAAAAGATACAACTGTATATACTTTTAAAAATGTATAACATTGATTTCAACTCAAGAAAATTCTCAAGTGTCGAAACATTGCTTTCACCATTGATCAAAGTGGTGGAAAATGTATGTTATTGCTTGGGGATTTGGTGAGATCCCATGAGGCTCAATGACCCAATATGGTAGGGTGGAGAGTAGGTCTCCTTTTGTTGTGTTCATACTACATCCCGTTGTGTGCACAAGGTATTCCTACATCTTATTTATTTGATCCCTTCTACTGCAAGTGCACTGGATATTATTTTTTAAAAATTATAAAACTCTTTATATTTCCTAATTTAGATATTGTCTGCCAATGACACATTGAACTAAACTTCACATTTTCCTTTGATTTTGTAGAACATACTCAATCCAAATAATCTTATTTCACATAAGATAGTAATGTCTTAGTCAGTGATCTTTCATCTCAGCTTATTTTCATGAGTTATGTGGATGTTTTCATAGCATTAGATATTGTATGAAGTGAGCCTTGCCACAAGGCTTTCACCTAGGCTCTATCAACTACTCTTATTTTTTGTTTTGAGGAGTCTAAACTATTAAAACATTTGACCATTAAGGAATGCATTGATAATGGTTACACTTTTCGTTATGATCCTCAAATTGTTGAGTTTTGAAATCACATAATGGGGATTTTGAAGAAGTAATGTGTTATAAATGACCTTTGAGAATAATCATAGTGACTACAAAATCGGTCACAATGGTGAAATAAACAATTGCATGCAACAGTAATCTTTCAAGATACATAATAAAATATATATAATAAAATATACCATGTATATAATAAAATTATACTATATATTTAATAAAATATTAGTGGCTTGCCAATTTTTCCAAAAAAAAAAGAATCTCTCAAGATATATTCCAATCGTAAGTAAAGGAAGATTTATAAATTAAAAAAAAAAAAATAGTTTAAATTTTTTGTATCAATCTACTTTTTTATTAACATCAACAAAATTCTATGGATGCAATCATCTCTTTATTGTTATGGTTGTGCATGACTTATGTACATATACTTATTTGACATTTGTATTTCCTATTCCAAACCAATAATATTCTAAGCTTTTAGATATTTCTATTATCCTTTTGAGATAATGTACATGTATCAGAACCTTATCTATTCCCTACCGTCTTAGCGTAATGGTATCATAAAAGGGTTATTAATGATGCCGTGAAGATTTTTAGATGTGGTCACTTGATCTCTCTTAGGCGTTACTATGCCTGGCTATTACATACCTTCTTCTGCTTGGATGTAGACTAACTTCCATTAGCTTACAATATATGTTCTTGCAAAACAACCAACCAAGAACATACATTGTCTATCACTGCGATCAATGGTAGCATTAATCTCCCATATAGCACTTAAGATACAGCTTATCATTCCAAGAATGTCCCAACAGAATAAACATAGGGATCAATATGTATGAGTGTTGTTTTCATCTACTATGACATACATACATATCTACATATAGGGGAAATACATTGTCTATCACTACAAACAATGGTGGCATCAATGTTCCATACAACACTTACAATAGGGTTTATCATTCCAAGAATGTCTTGGTATGTGTCAATGTTGTTTGAATCTACTATGACATACATACATATCTACACATAGGGGAAATATAATGAAACTGATGAGGGAGCAAACTCGAGACACAGAAATAATGCACACAAATAACAAACTTTATTATTATTCAATAATAGAAATCTTACATGCAGAGGATCCCAAATCCTTGAGCTCTGCGATACATGCAAGCTACATAAGTTTTAGAAATTATAAAAAATTACAGAAGTTCCCCTTTCACAGCATGCAAACTCTTTTTCCCCAAAAAGCTACCAAAAATCAGAAATCTCACCCATAAATAGAGCTCCTTTCCAATTTGGAGCCAAAACAACATTCAAATTTGAGTTTTGGCAGTTTGGCGCCCAAATTACAATTTGAAATTCACATTTGAATTCACATTAAAAAATGAGTACATTTCTAAAAAAATGCACCAACTTCCGGAAGCCATAACTTTTAATCTGACCGTCGGATTTTCAATGATAATACATTTTCGGATAGCTCCCGAAAAGACGATGTGGCTTTTCACAAGTTTTTGGGCCCATCCGGAGCCTTTAAGGGCCTCAAATTTGGCTTCAAATATTTTAATAGCTAAAGGGGTATCTAGAAATGCAAAAACATCTAAGAACAACCAACAGAAAATTAAAATCTTTCTTTTTTTTGGGTGATGTAGGATTGCCCTCACACCACTGGATGCTCCTGCATCAGAAACACAACAAAATCAATGTTCTATTAACACTTAAAATAATGTTTATCTTTCCCTACATGTAGATATGTAAGTATCCTATGCTCTCTCCCAAATTGTTCTTAGCATTCCCCTCTCTAATTCCTTCTATGTTTGTACACATCCCTGCCATTTGAACTTCCCCTCCACCTATTGGCTCATCGTTGCATGTCACTACACACAACTGCTAGTAGATACATCAATATACATCAATATACATGTTGAAGTTGTTAGGAATAATGTTCATCGCCATTCTTGAAAAAAAATTTAAAGAATGGTAAAGTCCCCTTCAACCTCTATTCTACCACCTCAAACATTGACCTTGCAAACTACATGGTTAACCATAGCACTCTATCCTCTCGTGAACTATTTGATAGTACCAAATTGCTAGATAAAAATGCACCTACCTTGTTTCTATAATTTTAGTAGTACAGCAAGCTCCATGAAAGCTTTAATGCACATCTATAGCAATGCATCAATCAATACTACCTAGATGTTTGACCATGCACCTGAATGTGCATTTTTTTCCTTACGTAGGATTTACCGCAAGCATGTAAAGTGTACCGACATGGCGAATATTATATAAAAGTTGCTTAAATCCGAGGATGGCATTTCAAAATAATTAGACGGCTGTAACGTCTGATTCATTAAAACCAAAAGGTCAAGTGAAAGATCGGAATACATGATTTTTTTTCCAACAGATACAGGATATATCATATCCGAACCAAATAATTGCATAATCAGTAGTTGGCTGAATATTATTTTTCTGTTGTAAAACCTTGGTATCACTGTGGTTGGCACTCCAGGAAAGCGTGATCGGTAGGGAATCAAATGAGCAGAAGGAATACGAAGGCTAGTTTTCAGATGCATATTTTTAAAATATAAGAGAATTGCTAGAACTCGAAATTTTAAATTAACAGCTCATATCGTCGATCACACGGCATTAAGAAAAAAATTTCAATTATTCTCTTGATCTCAACACAGTCGACAATATGGTTTTATTTGTTTGTGATCATCTTGCTTATGTTAGAGTGGATCCCATGAGTAAACTCATACTTATTTTCAATTCATCTCCTGGCCCCACACTCTTTTTCTTTGCTATACTGATAATGCCAAAAGCCAATTTTGGTAAGTTTCTTCCCCATAAAGCATATAGAAAACCAGATGCATTTCCTATTCTTTAGCCAAAGAAGGAATAAAGCTTTGTCATTTACTTAGTACATCGACTGACCAAAACCGGAAATCGTTGATAGATTTCAACATGAAGTCGACAGAGTCGACAGAGTTCACAGGTAGCTTGTACAACACCATTCCTGCACGTCAAGTAACTAGCCCACACCAAATCATGGTGTCTCTAACGGCTATAAATACCCACTAACAGGTCTCATCTTCTTCAAGCATACAATTGCAACAACTCCTTTACCGTAGTATTGTTTCTTTAGTTGTGCTGAGAAACCAATATTGTGAGAATGAAAAAGGCTGGGGCACTACTGTTTATTGTTATGACACAATTGGCAACAAGCAAGCCACTAATAATGGCGTGGACTCCTCCGCCGCCTCCTACTTCTGCAGCGAAATGCCCACTTGACGCTCTGAAGCTGGGAGCCTGTGTTGATGTGCTTAGTGGCCTTGTCCACGTGGGCGTTGGAGATCCTGTAGTAAACCAATGCTGCCCTGTGATTGAAGGAGTTTTGGCATTAGAGGCAGCACTGTGTTTATGCACAACCATTAGGGCCAAGCTTCTCAACCTTAATATCCTTCTTCCAGTGGCACTCGAGCTTATTGTAGCCTGTGGAAAGACTGTTCCTCCAGGCTTCAAATGCCCGGCTCAGTAATTACTTATCGTTGTTCAAAGTATTCTATAAGTTAGTTCGCTGGTCAGTCAAATGCTTAGTACTCTATATTCTATGTTCTTACCTGTCGATTTCAGTGTGTGGTAGCTGAATAAAAATGTTTGAAGGGTAACACCTTGCAACAGAATGTTGACCTTGTATATTTGAGGTTCGTCAAGTAATGTTCAACGTAGTATACGTTGAAATGCCTTAAATTGTACTTATTGTTATTGAACGAAGTGGTGACATGATCTAAATAAAGCACCTTTCTTGTATTTTGGTCTTCCTTTCCGTTAAGTTTCGTGTGAATATTTACATTAATAATAGAACTTGCTAATAGATGCTTAAAAATACTTATAGTCTTGCTTGTTAAAAGATTGTATATTTAGTGTTTTTCATATTTATTTTATCTCTGATTTGGTCAAAAGGGTTATAGAATATTTGAGTTCATTAACTATTAATAGAATTTCTAGGGGCACATGTGATAATTTAAGAGATTTTGTTGAGTTAACAAGAAAGATGCAGTTTTGAACGTATTTTTGGTTTACTAATCTTAATAATTATTTCTAAGAAAATCTAGGAGTGTCACAATAAGTATCAGTAATAAGAATTTGGATGAACCTTTAATTATCTTTTTAAATTATGTATATTCCCAATAATAGTATATTATTTATAGTACCAAGGGTTCCACTAAGTTAGCATTTTCTAATAAATTATACATCATCATTATGACTTTGGCAATATAGGAGAAATATTGTATACAAAATACTACATCAACATTATGTGATTCTATACATGTATGTGTAGCCTCACTAAGTGTAAGTAGTTTGGTGAGCGAATTGAAGATTTTTTATTATAAAACATGACCATACTATTTGTGGCATATAAATTTATAATTGTTGTATATACCTAAAATTTGCCAACATCTAATACTACCATTAATATCATCTTCTAACAAAAGATTTAAAACCAATTTGTCAAATTACAAATTAGTTACATAATTTTTATTCTTTTGTTAATTAATCTAATTTCATTTATTCCTTCAAAACAAATAAAAATTAATCCATTTTGCATATTTAACTAACATTTATTCCTTAGTTTTCTATTAGATAAAGTTGGAAGAGGGTCCCATAGACATAAGTTGTAAAGGAACATAAATAAAGAAGTTCAACAAAAATAAACTAATAAACTCCACTTGTGTAACAACATACATATCAAAAAATCAAAAACAAAAAAAAACCAAGAGCTAAAACAAACAACAACTAGGATGTCTTCATTTCATGGAGGCTCATTAGAGAATTCCACTAATATGCGATCAAGTTCAACCTCTCATTTCACATGGTAAGTTCATTTTCTTCATTACTCTTCTTTGCCTCTTATTTTCTTAAAACTTCTTTTATTTGTGCCTTTTCTATTCCATATTTCTCTTCCTCCTACTATAATCTTTAAGTAAAATATAGATAGAGATAATGGAGGACTAGATAAGGTCCTTAGTTATGGATTAAAATGTAACAATTGAATCGTGAAGTTGGGTGACTTTGTTCCCTATTAAGCTTAACCTTTCCTCTATAGTAGCCTAGTTTTTAACCTTTATATTTTTTATTGTCTCCACTTATTCCTCTTCCTATCAATAATCCTTGAAGTCCTCTTCTTCCATTTTATCAATAGTTTTGTTTCTCTGAGAAGGGTTAGAGGGTGGGTTAGAATCTAGGACCAAAGAAACATAGTTGATCTCTAATTCCTCTTTTTGGGGTTTCATCTTTTCTTAATAGAATCATTAGTTTGTTTTGAAGTTTCTTCTTCTCCCTTCCCCTTGCTTCTGGAATAAACCTTATAAAGGGAATTCACTCCAAAATAATTTTATATATTCAAGATGTCCTCTTTTGAAACTATTCTAAATTCCTTTGAGAGGCCCTTCCCTTCTCCCAATGTCTTTTTTGGACATAACATTTTGAGTATTATTGCGGGTGTTAAGATAAATAATTTTTCTAGGGGTTTTCAAGGGTGACTATTTCTATAATAAATTTTTATTTAAAAGGATTTTTTCATCATAGAACGGGGGCTTGGGTAAAGCTTTTCCTTACCCTCAAAATCAAAAACTTCAAATATGAGCTATTTAAGAAAATGAGGAGGAATTTTATACAAGTTGATTTTTTCCCATGTGGTTTTTTCCTTTTCTCTCATTATGAGAGATTGATTTATTTGTGCATGGGTACCTCAATAGGACTTGTATTAAAGACCCATCCATGCATCCATCATTACATTATTCATTCTTCTCCCTAAGTTGATCTTAAGGGGGGGTGTTGGAGTAATTAGGACATTACTTGATAATTAATTAATCATTGATTGATCATTAAGTCCCTTATCACTCTATTCACTTAATCTAAACATAGGAGAGCATTTTTTAATTATATTAGACTAAATATATGTCAATTTGCTTCATTAAATGATACTAAGACATTTGTCACAATATAATACAATCCTCATCTAGGATTTTTTTTTACACATTAATAAGCATTCAAATTCATTGTAGTTAAAGACTAATCAAATATTCAATTTAATTATAATTATAAGTTAATAAAAATATTAAATTCTTATGTGATAGTTATGTGGATTTAGTCGTCTTTCTCTTGGTTGCATAGAAAATTAGTTGCTTTTATCTCTCTTTTATGATAGGTGTTTTAGTTGTAGGGATCACTAGGAATTGTGGGATTCACTATCAACTCCAATAGATAAATGATAATATGAGATCAAATGTTATCAATATACAACACACAATATTGTAATGGTATTCAATTTAGTCCAATATACATATGATTCCTTTCTTATAACACAAGGTTGTGAGATAGGATTAAACAAGATCTTCGAATGTGTCTTAATCTTATAAAATGAGATGAATACCATAACATTATTCAATGACCAAGGAAAAAAGTATTATATGCCATGATAAGATAAGGTAAGATCGCATGGTACCTAATATCTTCCTTAGTAGAATAAATTATGGCTAGGGATTAACCAATAAAATAAGTGAGGACTTGAGACATGCATCTAGGTCTATGTCAAAAGGGAGAAATTGTAAGGGAAAATACTAGTATTGGAAAAAAATAGGGCATCTCAAGAAAGATAATTGTAAAAGGAAAGAAGACAAGGATGACTCCAGAAAGGAAGTTGTAATGTCAAAATATATCGTCAGTGATATTTTCACACTTGTTTGGGATCTCCTTATAAAATTGAGCTTAAAGATGCCTTGACTTAGTGTTGTAATGTGTTTATAAAACTCGTGCATTAGGTATTGGGCCCTTGTAAACTAAATAAACCAAATCACACCTTATTTAGAGTGTTATGAAGTGTGGTAACATATTCTCACACTTTTCTAAGGTTTTATTAAATAAATGGGCTTCTTTATTCTTTAATTGGCCTTATTTTCCATCTACAATCCTCATTTAATGCATATTTTTGAGGATAATCTTGACATAAATCAACATACAATAATAATTTAGGTGTTTTTAGGTTGTGTGGCCTATATTTAGTGACCTAGGACTCATGCACCACCTTGTGTGTATAAGTCCCACTTAGGGTTTTGGGTTTCGATCTATATTTACACCTTTCAGACCAATTTTTAAAATGGTCCCATAATTAATGCCTAATGGGACTCATATGTCACCTTAGGAATATGGGACTCATATGGGACTCATATGTCACCTTAGGAATATGGTCCCATAATTAATGCCTAATGGGACTCATATTTAATTAATGCCTAATGGGACTCATAATTAATTCAAATTCTAGGCAGGATTTTATCCTCCTAGATTTGATGCTAACTTGTAGTGTTCTAATTTTGAGGAATTGGGCATCAACAAGTATAAATAGAAGGTTCTTTCACTCCTTTTACACCTAGCAAGTTGAATGAGAATCCCTATATAAAATTTGAGTTCACAAGATCATTCAAGTGTTTACAAGAGCATTCAAGAGTCTTCAAGAGTTGATAATTTTGAAGTGTTTTAGAGCATTATTCAAGTATCAAGCATCATGTAAAATTCATCATACATTATGTTTTTTTATGAGCTAACAATTGTGATGTAGGGTTTGATGATTCAAGCTATCATTCAATTCATCTATCACAATCAAGCAAGAGTCGGGATCTTTATCCATTGGAGTCATTTCATACATGTTTGCAACACATTATTGCTAGGGTTTGGTGAGTTGCAACATTGCATTTTTTTCATTCATCATTCCTTTATTTTATTTGATTTCATTACAAATTTTGATTACCAAAATGTATCTTGACCAAGGCAAACCCCTTTCTACTAAAAAAACAACATTTTTCCCTTTCTTTGGCATGTGATTTGTAGATTTAGGTTGAAGATAAACTCAAGAGAAATTTTGGATAAAGTTGTCAAAGTGTTTAAAGTTTTCACAGTTATCACCTTGCATTAATGATCATTAGAGAACATCTACAGGTTACAAATTGAGTATTTAGATTTGAAAATCAAGTGAAAGGACAAAGCAAGCATTGAAGATTAGGGTGAGTCCTCAAATATCTAGAAAAACCTAACTAGAATAATACACCACTTCTATCATATGAGTCCCGATTTGGTCAAATTTACAGATTTTAAAAGTTCCAGACACCTCTTTACTAGATTTTAGTTTCTACCCTAAAACCCTAATCTAAGACTAAATCACCCAAACTAGCGTATGAGTCTCGAAAGGCTTTAACATCAGTGTTTTCAACATTTTAGGCCATCATCAAATCTTCTTTGGGTTTCTAGATGCACACCTTTAATCTCTCAGCTTTCTATTTTTATTTACATGTATTTTTAGGTGATTTAGTGAAGTATTGCATTGCATTAGGTTTAAGCATTAGCTCTTGCATTTCATTATTATTTTCAAGCCCTAGCTTGGTGGTGAAACCCTCTTTTATTTATGGACCAAATGGGACTCATTCGCCACCCATGGTGAATTGGTCCCACCTAGATTGGACTAATTTTCCATGGATGGTGAATGGGTCCCACATGGGCCATTTTTCTAGCTAAGATTCTAGGAGATAAGGAAATAAGGTTTAAATTGCAACTTTTTTGGGTATTTCATCAAATTAAGCCTCGGGATACACAATATGGGGTAATAAGGGCCTATTAATTATGATGTAAAGGTTAATTAGGGCTTGCTAGATAGAGTTCAATGTGAAAGTGTGATTAAATAGACTTTACAACACTAAAATGAGGTCCACACATCCTAGGAAGGCAGAAGAACCAATGTGAATGTGTAAAACACATTGCAACACTAGTTTAACATTAATTTTATTTTACAAGCCTTGTAGATGGATGTGAGGATGCCATTAAACATATTTTATAATGTAAAATTATGGAGAAATGGGTTCGTTAAGTCTAGAAAAGCATGAAAGTATCTTACAACACCTTTACAAGACATCATTAAATTGATTTAAAATGGTCCAAGAACTACTGTGGACATGTAGAACACCTCACAACACTAAATCAAAACCTCATTAAGTCCAACCTATCATGATTTATTCCCCAAGTCAAGCAAGAGGTCCTTGTTTTTCTAGGGTTTTGCTTGAACAAGAGAGTGTGAAGATTGTTATTCTATCTCCCAAGTATAGAATCAACAAAATTCAATCTTTAATTTTGATGCACACACATTTAGAACATCATAATTCTAATCTAGAGTGCATCATCATCCTAGATATTGCTTGCATTAACTTTGCATTAGGGTTTGCACTAGTTAATTAGAATTAGATAGGGTTTCTAAATCTTGCATTAGTGAAAGTGCATACATCTTGCATTTTTGCATCTTACATCACTAGAAATCATCTAAAATTTGCATTTACACTTGTGTTATAGATCATACAAACTAGAAAGCATAGAAACCGCTTGAAATTCTTTGAAATTAAAAGAAAAACATCACTAGGACTCATACACCCCTCTGGGAATTTTAGTCCCAATGGATATTTTAAACTACATTTTCCAAAATTCAAAACTCTATTTTTTTTCTCCTATTTGTTGTTGATAACTTTTTGTTTCAGTTTACAAAGTTTTTGTTATATTCATTTCATTTCATTTAGCTTAAATTGCATTTGTATTCATCTCGTATTTAGTATCCATTGCATGAGCATTTCTACTTGGTGTCCTATTTCTAATACTATACTTAGATGAAGTTTAACACTTATTTCATCACACGATAGTATAATTGTCATGGATCTTGGGTTATCTAGCTCTTTTACTCCTAGTATTGACACTAGTTCACTAGGTATGGACCATACCTTTAACAATTCCTTACCTTCAAGTAGTGTGACACATGTTGAAATAATGGTTGCTAGTATTCCACAAGAAAACAAAATCTAGAATAATGAAGACTTAGTGAACCTACAAAATCAAATAAGTACTAAGAATATTTCAACCACTACTATCCCTACCATAGATAACATTCATCGCATGCATGAAAGTGAAGACAAACTTGACCTCATAAATAACATAGTTCAAATCTTTGCAAAACACTTTACCTCAAACACTAGTTTTCCTTTACCTATGAACAATTTTGTAAGCCAAATTCCTCCTCCCACACCAATTTCCTCTATTCCTACCTATAACAACACTCAAGTTACAACAACAATGCAACCAACTAGTAATGTGATCCTTTCCTTAGGTATTTATGCTAGCATCCCTAGTACCTTTGTGGCATCGTAAATCATATATCTTACCACTTTACCACCTATAAGCATTCCATTCACTTTTCCTTCGAACACATACACACATCCACCATTTTCACCTCCATCTCACAACACAAGAAATGACCCTCTCATAAAGGAAATTTTCCTAACTGTTTCACCCCTTCAAAAACAAGTTTCCACTAGAAACCAAAACCAAAATGGCCCACCTACATATTATGTCAAAATTACTCCCTTTTCCTTGGAGATTTTACGAACACCAATACTACAAGGTGTATAGGTGCCTAGATTCTAGAAATATGGCAGGAAAGTAGATCCTTCTAACCGTGTTTTCATTAACATGGCTTTGTGCAGTGACTTTGTTTTGGCTAAATGTTTCCCTAGGTCCTTGAAGGATACTACCTTATAATTGTTTTCTTCATTACTGAACAACTCAATTCATTCTTTCAATGAAATTTTTGAGGCATTTATAAACCATTTCCTAGTGCATATGACTCCTAAGATGACCTTGGCTGATTTGATGATATGTAAGGAAAAAGAAGAGGAAAATATTACATAATTTATTTCACACTATCAATCGCTTTATTCCCAAATCAATATAAAGGTTCCTGACCCTCACCTTCAAAATATGTTCATAGAGAATTTTCAAAGTAAGACACAAGACAAGCTTACCATGATGAAATTACCATCCTTCATGCACTTATACTACCTCTATGATTATCAAAAGTCAGTTAGTATTGGTGATACAAAATCCACCTCTATCCAAAATGAGAAGTTTGAGTCTGCAAACCAAAAAAATTACCAAACTTTTAGAAAGAAAAATAAAGGATTCGTTTAACTTAACCCTCGTCAAAAAATAAGTCTAAATACTAATAACCAAGTAGCTACAGTAAACTATGGGGACCTAAAAATAAAATTCACTCTCCTACTTGATACCCTTCATAACATAATGTCACAACTTTTAGAATAGAAAATGATCACCTTTCTTCCAATTTAGACACCCAATCCTAATAAGACTCTACATTTGAACTTTAGATCAAATGCTTATTGTCATTATCACTAACAAAATGGACATGGTACAAAACATTATAAGTGTCTTAAACATCTTGCGCAAGAATTCGTTGATTCTAGTTGGATTTCCATTCTAGAGAGGTGTTAATGATCATGGAAATAAGTCCATTTCCCCTCCTAACCAAAAATTACAAATATTTACTAACCCTATTGCTGAAACATAATATTTCATTTGTCAAAGCTAGTGAAACTACAAAGACTGATATGGTGAATGTTGACTCAAATGATGAGAACATAGATACAATTCAACAAAGTTCTATGGATATTGATCAACAAGAACAAAATCCTATTAATGATTTGGTTGCATTGGTCAAAATTCAACATTATAAGGGCCGAACTAAAAAGCCTCTTAACATTGCTTTCTCCTCTAAAGATATACTTAAACATGCACCTGATGGTCCTCTTTATATAGCCAGTTGAATCTATGATAAACCCACTAATGGGATATTAATAGATCTTATCTATGGAGAGAACATGATCACCAAGGAATTATTACTTCTACATGAGATTTATCATGAAATATTTGGAAAATTGAAAGCATCCATGGATTAAGAAACATAATGATTTCACTTGCCCTATGATGGGATCAATCACCTTACCTCCAAGAGTAGGACTGAAAACATTAGATGTATCATTCTCCATCATATCAACGTCAAATAAATTCCTTGTAAAGCTTGCTCACCCATGTCTACCCTCCATGGGAGTGGTCTCACCGGTTGTGCACAAATGCCTAAAGTTTCCCTTTGAAAATTAGAACTTTGACACTGTGCATCATAGTGGATTTAACCCTTTATCTTGTCGTGGAAACTTTTCCTTAGACTTCTTTTGGTCCATTCCTATTGAACCTGTTATACCTCATGAGGACTTATAGTTCAAATCCGACCAAAATTTTAAGGAAAAATTCATAGAAAAATCATCCCTCTGAAATATACCTCTGCCCACCACTGAGCCTACAATCCTTGATGAAACCATGATTGAACTAGAAGACATTTGAAACAACCAAGATCAATCTAAGAAAACAATGAAAACCATCCTGTTAGGCCTCCTAGAATAAAAAAGGATAACAAAGTTAAAGAGAAAGTGGCTAAATTTTTTTTTATGGTTCCTTCCATTCCTCCCCTTGTGGAAGAAAATAAACTTATGGTTGATCGCCCCACTCCTACTCACCCTGATCCTCCACAAACACAACTTGAAAACTGAACTAAAAGAAAAATAAATTCTAGAGAGTGTAGGAATAGAAGTCACACTCTTGCTTGAAGTTAAATGAAAAAAAAAAAACAAAATAAAATCCAAACTTGACTGAAGCAATGCATGATGAGTCTCCCCCTTTTCCAAAACAAAATGATCCTATACCATAATCACAAGAAGAGCTAAACCCTTCTTTGGAAATTATCATTTGATCTCCTACTATGATTAATTTGGATGATGATGATGAGATTGCAAAGATTGATGAATAAGTGCATAATGAATTGAATACATTATTATCCTCTTCCATGAGCTTAAACGGCAATTCTCCTAAGAAGATTATTGAACCTAGTGATGGCCCTAGTTTGGCACTTGCTATTATCCCTTTGGCTAGTTCTCTACCTTTTATATATGGTGAACACGATTGGGATGCAGACGACCTACTCATAGGTTGAATCACATGTGCCTAACTAGTATTTTGCATTATTTCTTCTTCTTTTGTGTGATTGTATGTGTGTGTTGTGATCCCCCATATTATTATGTTTGATGGATATCTCTCTTTGTGACATTCCTCTATTTCTACCTTCATTCTTCTTTGTGTCATAAATCTTTTACCTTTTTCTTTACATTTTCATTTGTCTTGTGTTTTCCTTTTAGGGATGATACAAGGTGTCAAGAAATTCATGTCTCTTCCATGTTGACCCAAAATATTCTTCATTTAGCTTTTCATTCTTCTTGTGTTTTCCTTTTGGTGATGATGCAAGGTGTTGAGACATTCATGTCTCTCCATGTTGACCCAAAATTTTCTTCATTTATTGTTTCATTTTTCTTGTGTTTTCCTTTTGGGGATGACACCAGGAATTGATACATTCATGGCTCTTCCATGTTTACTTGAAAGAATTTTTCTTTGTTTTTTCTCTTTTTGTGTCATTTTTCTAGTTTTGTGAGTATTTGGGAATGATGATAGTTTCAAGCTCTATAAAAAATTTGTAGCAAGAACATACTAACCCTGAATCCATGGATCCCTCATGTGTTTGGAGTATCATTTTGGGGGAAATCCCTCTCTTTCCTTTTGCATGACGTAGCTTTATTTGGAAACATATGAGCTGGCATAGGGATTTTCAAGTTAGCTTTCATATTGTTAGCATTTATCATTTGGTACTTGAAAGTAATTTCTCACAACATGGTGTTTAGCAATTTCTTTAAAGGAGGGGCATACATTAACATTATTCTTTTGCATTTCAAGTTTCATGGTGTAGTCTTCTTACTTTGTACGATGCATCTTTCACTTTGTTGATGAAATTGGGTTTGATTTCCTTCAAGAGTGCGATCTCTCAACATATTATATTCCTCTTAGTGGCTTGATGTGACACACAACGCCCTCTAAGTTGTGAATCTTCTATTCTTTGATTGGTCCTATCTTGGAGACAATAGCCACAATGTTACCTAAGTTAAAGATGTTACATGAACTAATCAAGACTCCTTTGAATGTTCTTTACATTTTTTCATTTGCAATTTTGGTTATATGGCAACCTTTCATAATACACTTTGCATGCCTATGGAACCATCTTGTTTGTTCATGAATTCCAAGCATACAAAGCTTTTCTTGCCTCATGAAGCTTGAATTTCATTGTTACATGGTTCCTTATCAAAGTTATCAAGAGGTATAACTTTGGTATGGCTTTACAGGAAGCCCAACCAAGGCATGACTTTCCCATAGCCACTTGCATGTGTGTATGTTTCTCACCTCTTTCAGATCCTCATGTAGCAGATGGCCTAAAGTTCCATTGCCTCAGAGTGAGTGTGTATTTTCTGAAAAAAACCTAGATCTGATCTTGACCGTAGATTTTTGGGTAAGGCTTATAGGCTACTCTTGCTCTCTTAGGATGTTTCACCTAAAAGGAGAGATATAAACCCCACTAAAAATTATAGCTAGGTTCACTCAAATTATGCAATGTATGATGTTATTTAGGTTGAATGAGATGATCTAAATGCAACTAAGCTAATAAATTGATTGATTATGAGTGCAAAACCCAATAAATGTGAGTTGTTTGAAAACACATTGTGTAATGCAAAAGTGAACAAGAAATGAATGCAAAACTTAACAAAAATAAACCAAACTGAAAGTATGCACCTGAGATGTTGATGGAGGTTTGAAATGAAATTTGAAAAAAAAATTATGCTAGTTTTCAAGCCTAGTGGGACTCATTCACCATTCTAGGTGAATCAGTCCCAGTTCTGCAAAATTGTGTTGGAACCTGTTTCTGACAAAAGGGTATCTAAAAATGCAGAAAACTCAAAGTTGACTTGGAAGTGGGACTACTTTTCTACCCATGGAAAATGAGTCTACGTTTGAATTTTTGAATATTCAAAGGTCGAATCTGGAGCTCTTAGTCTGCAGTTTGATTCTCCATAGGTATCCTCTTCCAAAACTCTGATTTACAAGTTTGAAAATGAATTTTGATGGATATTTTTCCTTAAGAAATGAGGAGAAGACCTAAACAACTTTTCAATGTAATCTTCAATGATTTCCAAGCCTTCAAGAGACCTAAATCTACAAACACACAAGACAAGAGAGAGAAATGTGTAATGTTAGGGCATGGGGGTTTGCCTTGGTCAAACCACTTTTGGGTAATTAAACCAAAATGATGTAAGAATGTAATAAAAAATAAAATAATGTATTTTATTACCTTGCCATGATGTTTGATCTTGAAAGTCTACAACAAAACATGAAGGATCTACCCTTGAAGGTTTGAAAATTGATCTTGAATGACTTGTAATGTTAAAATCCTACCTTACTTGAGAAGATAAATGATGAATGAGTTGTAAAATGAGTCGAGAGATGTAAATTATGGATTAGAAGGTTGTATTTCTAGTCAATTCACCTATTTTACGTATTAATACCTCATCACAAGTCGACATGAAATAAAAATAAACTTAAATTTCACTTTTTTCTCACTCAAAGGTCAAAAATGAGCCAAATGGGACTCATTGCCACACATGGAGAATGAGTACCACCTAGATGGTAATGATTCACCATGGATGGTGAATGGGTCCCACAAGGGCCATTTTGACAGCTAAGATGCCAAAAGATAAGGAAATAAGTTTTAAATTGTAACTTTGTCAGGTATTTGATCAATTTAAGCCTTGGGATGCACAATATGGATTAATAGGGGCCTATTAGTGATGATGTAAAGGTCAATTAGGGATTGGGAGACATAATTCAATGTGAAAGTGTGTTTTGAATACACTTTACAACACTAAATGATGTCCACTTAGCCTAGGAAGGCACAAGAACCAATGCAAATGTGGAAGACACAATACAACACTAGTTTAACATTAATTTTAATTGAAAAACCTTCTAGATTGAAGTAATAATGTTATTAAACACATTTTATAATGTTGAATTCTAGAGAAATGGGTTCATTAAGTCTAGAAAAGTGTGAAAGTATCTTACAACACTTTACAACACTTTTACAAGACATCATTAAAAGCATGTTATTCAATTTGTAAGGGCCCAAGACCTAGTGTGGATGCACAAAATGCCTCACAACACATGATTCAAGACCTCATTAAGTCCAATTTATCATCAATTATGTCAAGAAAGAGGTACTTTTTTCTACGACACATTTAGCTCCCACTTTAGTGAGAGGATGAACTTGCTTCAAACACACACTAAAGTAGACATTCAAGAGAGATCTGAGTGTTTAGATGCATATGAAAAAAAATGAAAAAGATAAAATGAGGTGGCCAAGCCCCCAGTACTAAAGATCCTAAGTCAAACCATCAAGATATGAAATCATGCAATGGCAAGAACTAGGAAGGAGAGAAAGATGAAAATGAAAAGGCGGATCAAGCTTCGATGGTTTGTCCAACTATTTGTGGATTAGATCTAGGTTGTTTATTCAAGGAGATGTGCACTCACTATAGGGTGAAAGAAATCTTGGCTATCCATTGGGTGAGAAGTCCACGACATACTCACTCTAGGGCCACAAAACTTCTAATTGTTCGCAGGGTGAGAAATACCAAAGGTGGGAAACATACGCTATTTGGTATGAACTCAAACACATAGGTGGCTATGGGGAAAGGCATTCCGCTGAATGGGCTTCCCACTCAGCCATACTAATGTTATACCTCTTGATAAATTTAATGAGAGGCCACAAGGGAGAATGGTTTTTGAGCTCTATGATGTAAGAGAAACTTCATATGCTTGACACTCATAGACATTGTTAATGTAGAATAGTGTAAGGATTGTTCAAAGGGATTTTCCTTTGTTCATGCAATGTATCATCTTAGGGAACATCATTCTTAGTGTATCCAAGAGAGGATAAGTGCAAATGGTCTCATGTTGTTTCCAAGAGAGGACAAGTGCAAGGTCTCATCCTAGGAAACATTATACCTAATGCTTCCAAGAGAAGAAATCACAAGAAAAAGAAAATCATGCAAATGAAATGTGAGTGGTGATGTATGCCCCCACTTTAAAGTAGTTGTGAACACTAGTAATGTGAGTAATTTCTTTAAAGTAGAAGGAGGAGGATATGAGAGCTTACTCAGAAAGCCTTATGCCAAGTCATATGTTTTTGATAAGATAAGTCATAAAAAAGGGGAGTATGTCATATGCGAGCCAACATAAGGCATGTCGTCCACATCCCAAGCTTTCTCTTATAGATTCATGAAAGGCTTACAACTAACCAAAGAAGGAAACCACAAGTGACATACAAGGATAAGGTTACATAACCCCTTGCCCCCACTGAGTGTAGGACAAGGGTGAGCCAAAATTATTAATGAAATGCATGCTAGAGTGAAAATCAGCATCAATTAGAGGAATTATGTGCCTCCTCATAGGGAATCATGCCAAAATCCTTAAGATGTTGGATTTTACAACTCAAAGCCTTACATTTATTAGTGGAATGACCATGAACTCTATGATAGGCACAAAATGAATTCTTGTAAGACCATTTCTTTCGAGTTCGTGGAGATAGAGATATCAAATGATCTTGGAGGAGTCTCGACAAGATACCCTCTTGATCAATGGTAGAAGGTGATCTTGTGGCTTGTGTCAAAGATACATCTTGCTTAGTAATGGTTTTCATATCTTTCCAAGACTCTTTAGATTGTGAGATTTTATTTTATTCATTATAGGAGGGTATAAAATCATACGGATTCAAATCATGAACGTTTTGTGAGATGACATTGACATTAGGCAAAGGTGTATTTGTTCGTTTTATGTTTGGTAAAGGATGAGGTTCAAGACCACTAGTGTTGAGGAGTTTAGGATGGATGATGGTGAAGGTTGATTTAAGAGTATGTTGTGTGGGGTTGTTGATGTTGAGTGAGGTTTTGGTGATCTCTATCACATGAAAATAGCCAAGACCATGAGTTGTTTTTTCTGTGATACCATCGATAGGGTTGCAGATACCTTGTTCTCAAGAACTACATCCTTTTCTACTATACTCGAGTTGTTTAATGAGGTCATAACCTTTTCCATAAAGCGTCTTCATTTCTTTTGGATCGGGTGATGGTTCATTATTATGTTCATCAAAGGTTGTTGTGTATGTTATATTTTCTTGTGTAGATGGTTAAGAAGATTGTGTGGAGTTTTGAGTTGTCATGATGGTTTGTTGTCTATGTTTCTCATCTTTCTTTTGTGTAATTATGTATTCTCCCATAAATGGTGATGCGAATTTTAAGGATCCCCAATCATCACCAAATAATTTAGATCACAATTTTTCATTGTTTCACGATCAATTTCAAGAGGATCTATGTTGGATGTTGGAATTAATTTTTTCAAAGGACTTGTAGCACCTTTTTGAAGTTGCAAGCAAATTTTAGGTTTGGAGTCTATTTCAACTTGATAAATGTTATTGTTATACACATATTTCATTATACAATGAAGGGTTGAAGGCACTACATTCATCTGATGAATCCATGGTCTGTCTAAAACAAGATTATACGAAAGATCATATGGGATGATATGAATAGGAGTTTGTAAAGTAGCCACCCCAACTGTAATAGGAAAAGTAATTACACCAAGCAGTTGTTTTTTTGTATTATCAAATCCTCGAAGAGATATGGAATCATGTATTATTTGTGACTTGTTAACACACAATCTATCACGGAGATTCACACAACACACATTAAGGGTAGAACCATTATCAATAAGGGTTCACTTTATCCCTATCCGATTGTATTGGGAAATGATCATGAACACTTCATTTTGTTTTTGCACTTCCAAAGGAGGAAGCTTGCTTTGGTGGAAAACAATGTCAACATTTATTCCTTAGATCATGGATACAATGTCAGTTGGTTGTGCATTAGAATGGATAGGAACTTATTGCAAGGTTGATTGGATCATGTTGTGATAGTGAGGGGAGGCTTGAATAAGGTTCCATAATGAGAT
This sequence comes from Sequoia sempervirens, assembly GCA_007258455.2. Classification (NCBI taxonomy): domain Eukaryota; kingdom Viridiplantae; phylum Streptophyta; class Pinopsida; order Cupressales; family Cupressaceae; genus Sequoia; species Sequoia sempervirens. The sequence goes on from VDFB02379711.1 coordinate 96,744,526, forward strand.
TTTAGCAAGAGTATTCTTTATTTGTTCAACAAGATTTTACTCCTTTCCAGTAGGAAGACCTAGTAGGAAAGTGCTAGAGGGGATAGGATTAGGAAAAGGTAAGGGTGTTGGGGTTGGTTGTGGTTGTTTCAGATTATTGCAAGTATTATATGTATGAGCAACAATATTATAACTCAACTTGTGCAATACATTATTCTTAGGTGGGTAAAGGATGAGTTCAGGTTTTTTTTTAGGTGGAGGTTTATGTGAAGGGGGGCAAAGGATGAGTTGAGGTTGAATAATGTTAATATCCCTTAGCAAGTGAGATTATATATCATTATTGTGGTTCTTGTATTGCATCATGATAGCCTTCCTAGGAGGAGGGTTTTGAGGAGAACTACAAATTGATTTTTTTTTACATTCTAAGGTTGGTTCTTCTAGGACTTCATCACAAGTATGACGATGATCAATTGCTGAATTGGCTTGCTCAAGAAGTTTTTTCTTAGGTGAAAGGGGATAACTAAGATTCTCATGACTCTCATTGGTTGTGTTTTCTAACGTCAAAGTATATCTTCCTTACAACAAGGGGAGATACTATGAGAAAAACAAGTATAATTATCATGAGAATTTACAACTTCATGCCTTTGTTCTTGAATGTCTTCCAAAATAGGATAGATAGGGGAAGGATCATAAAGAGGGTTGTGGTAGATCAACACATCCTCATCATTTATAAGCTTATCTTCCTTGAAATTATCCTCACAATGGAAATTAGGTATGGTGATGTTTAAGAATGTGTCTATGATTTCATTCTCTTGTGCTAAAATATTTTCCCAAAGGGGATGAGGCGAAGGACAAACAAGATCCTCATGATTCTCAACAATTGTATCTTCTTTCACCAAGATACCTTTGTCACTAGAAGGAGAGGTATTGGGAGAAGTACAATCATGATCATCATGAGTATCTATGTTTGTATTCTCTTCTATCACATTATCCACACAAATAGGGAAGATAGGAGAGGGTGTGAGTTTAATGTTAACAGTGTCATTTTCACTCTTTTGTGTTAAGAGACTCTCATACCTAAGACATGCATTGAATGAATGAAAATCATGCTTATTGACTAAATTTTTCTTTGCAAATTTGGAGAAGATTGAAACTAAAATTTTGAAAGAACAATCTATGCAATGTGAAAGGTTGAAATGAAATTCAATTTTTAGATGATAATTGACTGATTATGATATGTAACAATATAAGAATACAAACTTGAAATTGAAACCATGCATGAAATGAGCTAATTTAGGCTAGATTTGATGAAATACATGTTACAGAAATGCAACCAATTGATGGAACAAAGAAATGGCACCAAATAGAAGCCTAAAAAGAGGGTTTTTAGCTTTGTAAAAGGTAGTTTTATGGGTGAAAAGGGACTGAGTCGCCTAGAGTGGTGAATGAGTCCCAGTATGAATTTTTTTCAAAAATTTCATAAATTTTGGGTGGTTTTTATGGTTTTTAAGTGCTATGATACACACCTAAATTAAAAATGCAGAATTTAAAAATTAAATGAATTTAGATTCCAAAAATGCAACATAAATGCACTTTTTATGAATGCAAGTTTTTGAAACCATAGAATGCAAAATAATGCAAAATATAATGCATGCAAGCTATTCATAGGATGATAATGGACTCCAAATCAGAAAATAAAGTATTCTAAAAATAGGTTCACCAAAATGAACCATAGATTTTTGGGTAGGGCTTATAGGCTACTCTTGCACTCTTAGGATGTTTCACCTAAAAGGAGAGAGATAAACCCCACTCAAAAGTTTAGCTAGGTTCACTCAAATTATGCAATGTATGATGCTATTTAGGCTAAATGAGATTATCTAAATGAAACAAAGCTAAGAAATTGATTTATTATGAGTACAAAACCTAAGAAATGTGACTTGCTTGAAAAGACATTGTGTAATGGGTATGTGCATGATCATGATGGGCCAAAAAGTGGTGATATGATGGGTATGTGTAGGGCATGTGGCTGATGACTTTTTTTTACACAAAATTGATGAAATGAAAAGGGTTTTTAAAGAGGTTCAGGTTTCCACCAATATAAATTATACTTTACTTTTAAATGTAATAAATAATTATTATTCCTTTTCTATTTGAATTATGACTAAAGTCCGATTGATAGGCTAATTGAAAAAATCTATAGGTTTCAAACGGTATCACATTTTTGAATTTGAAACATGCATCACATTCTATGCTTCAGTATACTATAGGATTAAAAAGAAAATAATAATTTCATGAAGTTTTGACCAAGTTAAGGTGGTTAGACATATGATTTTTATATTTTTAAAAGTTGTAATAAAAAATTCAAAATTAATTATTTACTTGGAAAAAAATTCAAAAAATATGCATCACATAAGGACATGAGTCCTCTACTTATATCTAAAATATTATAAAAATAATTATTATTTTATTGTCGTTAGGGTGATCAGAAAACTTCTTATTTTTTCCCTGAAATTTTAGTACTACGCATTGAAATTTCAAATTTTCACCAAATAGATTTTTTAAAAAAAAATCTAGTAGTTTAGAAACTACATTCAATTTTCTACAAAATCTATTCTTACATATTTTTGAAATAATATAGATAACTTATTCAAATTTTTATGTCAAGTTGCCTAACTCTGATTTTTCTAATTTTTTTTGCCACTGAAGGGCCTGTTTTTTCCATGATGATCCTGCACATACCCTAATGTAGAAATGAACTAGAAATGAATGCAAAACTTAACAGAAATGAACAAAACTAAAAGTGTGCACCTGAGATGTTGAAGGAGATTGGAAATGACATTTGATGGAATTTTTTCCTTAAACAATGAGGAGAAGACCTAACCAAATTTTCAATGCAATCTTCAATGATTTCCAAGCTTCCAAGAGACCTAAATCTACAAACACACAAGACAAGAGAGAGAAATGTTGAATGTTAGGGCATGAGGGTTATCCTTCATCAAACCATGTTTAGGTAATTAAACCAAAACAATGTAAGAATGTAATAAAACGCGCAATAATGGATTTTATTATCTTTCCATGATGCTTGATCTTGAAATTTTGTAGTAAACATGAAGGACCTACCCTTGAAGGTCTAAAAATTGATCTTGAATTACTTGTAATGTTAAAACCCTAGCTTGCTTGAGAAGAGAAATGATGAATGAGTTTTAAAATGAGTGGAGAGATGTAAATCAGGGCTTAGAAGGTTTTATTTATAAGCAATTCACCTATTTTACTTGTTAATACCTCATCATAGGCCGACATGAAATAAAATTAAACTTAAATTTCCCTTTTTGCATGCTTAAAGGTCAAAGATGAGCCAAATGGGACTCATTTGCCACACATGGAAAATGGGTCCCACCTTGATGGGACTAATTCACCATGGATGGAAAATGGGTCCCATAGGGGCCATTTTTATAGCTAAGATGTCAGGAGATAAGGAAATAAGGTTTAAATTACAACATTGTCAGGTATTTGATCAATTTACTTGCCTCAGGATGCACAATATGGGTTAATAGGGGACTATTAGTGATGATTTAAAGTTTAATTAGGGCTTGGGAAATAGAATTCAATGTGCAAGTTTGATTTGAATATAGTTTACAACACTAAATGAGGTCCACTTATCCTAGGAAGGCACAACAACCAATGTGAATGTGCAAGACACATTACAACACTAGTTTAACATTAATTTTAATTGAAAAACCTTATAGATTAATGCAATAATGTTAATAAACACATTTAATAATTTTGAAATAGGGAGAAATGGGTTCATTAAGTCTAGAAAAGTGTGAAAGTATCTTACAACACCTTTACAAGGCATTATTAAAAGCATGTTGTTCAATTTGCAAGGGACCAAGACCTAGTGTGGATGCACAAAATGCCTCACAATACCTTAATCAAGCCCTCATTATGTCCAATTTATCATGAATTATGTCAACCAAGAGGTACTTTTTTCTGACATAGATCCACATCGTGTTGGACAAATGATCGAAGCTTGATCCATCCACCCCTTTTGTTTTGTTTCTTCTTTTTTGTTTGTCTTTAGAACTATATATTTGTGGCTTGTTACTACTCCTATTATTTTCTTTTGTGCTCCTTTGTTTTTATTTTGGTTTTCCATGGGATCTTGATCTTGGGGGTGTGATCACCCCTCTTGGTTATTTTCATCCCATCTTACTAGTATTGGTGCACTTTGACTCCTCTTGAAGTGAGTTTGTCTGCTTTAGTGGGATTTTGAAGCAAGTTCATCCTCTCAATAAAGTGGGGGATAAATGTGGAGTCAAAAAATGTTTTTTAGTGACATTTTCACACTTGTTTTGGCCCTCCTTATAAAATTGAGCTTAATGAAGCCTTGGCTTAGTGTTGCAATGTGTTTAACACACTCACATTATGTCTTGGGACCTTTTAAAATAAATAAACCTAATCACACCTTATTTAAAGTGTTGTAAAGTTTGGTAACACATTTTCACACTTTTCTAGGGTTTTATTAAATAATTGGACTTCTTTATGCTTTAATTGGTCTTATTTTGCATCTAGAAGCCTCATTTAATGCATATTTGTTAGGATAATCCCAACATAAATCAACATACAATCATAATTCAATTGGTTTTAGGTTGTGTGGCCTAGATTTAGTGATCTAGGACTCATACACCACATTGGGCATATGAGCCCCACCTAGGGTTTTGGGTCCCGATCTAGATTTTACACATTTCTAAGAATTTTGTAAATGGTCCCATAATTAATTCACAATGGGACTCATATGCTACCTTGGGTGTATGACTCTCATGTTTCACAAAATTAAATTTAATTCAAATTCATGGAAGGATTTTATTCTCCTAGATTTGATGCCAACTTGTAATGTTGTAATTTTAGGAAATTAGGCATAAACAAGTATAAATACAAGGTTATTTCACTCATTTCACACCTAGAAAGTTGAATGAGCATCCTCATATCAAATTGGAGTTCACAAGAGCATTGAAGTGTTTACAAGAGAATTCAATAGTCTTCAAGAGCTATTTATCAAGTGTTTTAGAGCATTATTCAAGTATTGAGCATCATGTTAAAGTCATCATGCATCATGTTTTTTTTTTAGCTAAAAATTGTGATGTAGGGTTTTATGATTCAAACTAGCATTACATTAAAGATCTACCGCATTCAAGAAAGATTCAAGATATACATCCATTGGAGTCATTTCATACATGTTTACAACACTTTATTTCTAGGGTTTGGTAAGTTGCAACATTGTATTTTGTTTATTCATCATTCATTTAACTTATTTGATTTCATTACAAGGTTTGATTACCGAAATGGGGTTTGAGCAATGCAAACCACTTTCTACTAACAATTTTTTTTTTCCCTCTCTTTAGTGTGCAATTTGTAGATTTAGGTTGAAGACATATTGAAGAGAAAGTTTGGAGAAAGTTGTCATCTTGCATTAAAGATCATTAGAGAACATCTATAGGTTGCAAATTAAAGATTCATATCCGAAAATCAAGTAAAAAGGATAGAGTAGACATTGAAGAGTAGGATGAAACCTTGAATTTCTAGAAAACCCTAACTAGACTGATACACCACTTATGGCATATGAATCCTATTTTGATCAAATTTTTAGATTTCAAAAGTTCTAGACACCTCTCTGCTAGATTTCAATTTCTACCTAGAAACCCTAGGTAATCTAGGAATAAATCACCCAAACTAGCATATGAGACCCATAACACTTTAAAATTAGTGTCCTTAGTATTTTAGGCCTTCATCTAATCTTCTTCAAGTTTATAGGTGCACACCTTTCATCTCTGAGCTTTTTGTTTTTATTTACATGCATTTTTAGGTCATTTATTGAAGTATTGCATTGCATTAGGTTTAAGAACTAGGTCTTGCATTTAATAAGACTTTCCAAGCCCTAGCTTGGTGGTGAACCCCTCTTTATTTTTTAATCAGACCCCCTATTTCAAGATCTCTTTCTCATTTGCACATCTTAGATTGAGATCTCTAGGTTTTTCCTTGAATGAGAGTGTAAAGATTGTTATTCTATCTCCCAAGTATAAAATCAATAAAATTCAACCTTTTAGAAGAAAATTTGGTGAGAAAAGTTCAAGTATAGTTAATGAAGTAGTATAACTTTGTAATAGTTCACAATATCATTAGGAATAGCTATTATATTTTTTTTCTCCACATCACCTGTATCTATATAGGATTTTATTTTCTTCCCACCAAGATATTTATGGATTTTTTTTGCAATGGGAAAAGTGTTTCCTGTAAGACTATTGGGATTGGGAGAATAAATATAAAAATGCTTGATACCTTTTTTGTGGCATTGATAAAGGTAAGATATGTACCTATACTAAAAAGGAATTTAGTTTCATTGGGAGTTTTAGAATCTAGTGGTTATAAATTTACATGTTAAATTGCAACACTAAAAGTGTCCAAAGGAATTTTGATGGTCATGAAAGCTAAAAAGATTGGGAACCTTTATAAGATAGAATGAAGTATTAAAATAAATGAAGCAATAATGGTATTTGAAGAGGAAAATGAATCTACTCATGAATGGAATCAATGACTAGGTCATATGAGATAGAAAGGGCTAAAGTTACTAAAAAAATAAGTTATAGGTTGCAAATTAGTGGTCTCTATATTTGGATTTCTACAAGTATTTTTTCTTTGAGTAGTGGTGTAGAAAAAATTATAAAATAGGTAGCCATACAAGTAAGGTTATTTTAGTTTATATTTATTCACATGTTTTAGAACCATCCCTTATAGTTATTATGTAGGATCATCTTATTTGGTTATGTTTATATATGAGTGCACTAGAAAAGTGTGGTTCTATTTTCTTAAAAGAAAAGCTAGTCTATTTAATTTATATAAATATTGTATATATATTTTAGTTTTAAAGAGTATTGGTAGGTAAATCAAGTTTCTGATAATAGGTAATACATACCAGGCCGTGCATCACTAGAATTGGACATTATTAAAAGGAAGCTAGGAAAGAATGGAAAAAGACCATACTTTACACCCCTTAGCAAAATAGTGTTGTTGAATGCATGAACATGATTCTTCTAGAGAGAGAGGAGCATGATCAATAATGCTAAGATGTAGATAGAGTTGTGGGAAAAATAAATCTCTAAAACTTTCTATTTAGTAAATTGGTTACCATCAATTGTAATAAATTCTAAGATTCTTGAAGAGGTATGGATAATTCATTCTTTTTATTAGTGAAATCTATTTTATTTGGTTTTGATGCACATGCTCTTATTTATTATGATTAGTATTCTTAGTTGGACCCTAGATCTCAAAAGTATACTTTTTTTGGTTGTTATGATGGAGTTAAGAGATGTAGAATTTGGGATCCTACTGCCCATAAAATTATCATTAGTAGATATGTAGTATTTGATGAATCTCCTCTCACAAAATTAAAAATTGTAGAAGATGAAATGAAGTAGGAATAAGTACCAAAATATCCATAGTCTCTACTAGTGAACCTTAAATAACTAATCAATAGGATGGATATGGATATGCTAACTAGAAAGTAAACACTCGGATTTACTAAATACTCTCAACCAAAGTGATTGGCTCTAGTATTCACATGTAACAAGCCAAATCCCTAATAGTTATTTCACATGCCATTCAATTATGTACTCTTGGTTTTCATAACCAATTCACCATATACTTCCTCCATACATTAATATCCATTACTACCCTAACCATATGAATAGTTAAGTAACCCTCTCCAATAATCACTAGCCTACACCTGTTTACTTGTAGTGGAAAAGAGTAACAATGACACTTTGTAGCAAAATATAATGAGAATTGGTTATGGTAGATAGTAAAGAATCAATAAAATGAATAAATTAATGTAAGATGAAGAACTACATGCTCAAATTCAAGGAATCAATCATGTAGATGAGAACATATAACCAATTTCCAAAATAAAAATTCATGAGGAACATCTATGTGTTGGAAATTGGAAGATTGTTATTGTTGATGTCAGTATTAACATCAGGTTACCCTAGTCACATTACTTATATAAATAAATAACTTCTTTGGAAGATTTTTATTGTTGATTGCTATTGTTGATGTCAGTATTATGATACATACTAATCTAGTATTGAATTTTTTTTCATTCGGTATTTTGTTTTGGATCATCTCATCATCTAAGATTCATTCAAAAGCTAATAATGTGTTCCATCTCAACATCATTTGCATCCAATACCAACATTCTAGTTGGCTTGGTCATATGTTTGGAAAGATACAATTGGAAATTTTTTGGTAAAATAGTGCTCTATTTTGTTCTTCTAGTATTTTGGTTCAAATTCTACCACAAAGAATGATATCACTATAGGGTTTTGTAGATAGATTCATGTCTATGAGATTCATCTTATCTCAAAGATTTATGATGATGTGCAAATGGATAAGGAAGATATGAGTAATAGTGTAATGTTTAGAGGATTACAATAAGTCTCTGTATAGTGCATTGATGAGGAAGATTCCACATTTTCTCATGTTTAATTGTTTTTCCTTCTGAAGTTAAAGATAAGTTAGTTGATGTTGTCTAAAGGAGAATTCAATGCATTAACAAGTTTTGGTGTTACACATTTGGTGAATTATGATTGAAGTCTATAGTGTTTTAGGTCTAAGTTTGGCTGACCTAATTATGAATTTGTGTGTTGCAAATGCTAGAGGGATCTATCTTAGGGGTATGCCGACTAATTGGATACATTACGTGCAAAGATGAATATGTTTTTGTGGATAAATCTGACAAAGTTAATTTTGATCTTAAATAAGCCTACTCTAATTAGGCCGACCTAGTTAGTGGTATGAGAATATATGAGGTATATATATGAAAGCCATTTTTGTGAAGTGGTGGACATGAGGAATGAAGAAAATGTGATATACAACAAAAAGATAGATCATGTATGAACTGTTACATAGCGTGAATATGCAAAATTATGTGAATGAGAAGGCAAAACTGTTGAGTATATTATATATAGAAGTGTGTAGTATTATGTGCTTCATTGGAAATTAAATCTAGCACAAGGAAGGTGCATTCCATCTTAGTTCACCTCTTAGAAGTGAGCCATACCCTATTTTGTAAATCACTTTAGACTAGATGAGCCTTTAAGGATAGTGAGTCCATGTAGTGATCCATTACAATATTTTATATCTAGATATATTATATTATGAACTAACCCTCACTGAGGTTTTTCCCATTTTGTGTTTTCCACATAAGAATACTAGTGTTCATGTGTTTTGTGATCTTTTGTTGATTTCATACTTTCACATGTTGTTACCATTAGAGTTGTGTTGTTTCTTGGATGGATATTATGTAAATAATTTAATGGAATATTGATTCACCCCCCTTCTCAATATTCTAGGTGTTCAACAATTGGTATCAGAGCTTGGTTCCTCTTAAGAAGTATAACAACTTGATGAAGATCTTGGAATTTGAACACATGGAATATAAGAGATTTCCTATTCCTCCAGAAGAGATACTTGCTGAAAATATTGAAGAAGATTGTATCCTAGATAATAATGGTGAACTTGAAATTTCTCTTGAAGATCTTGATAGGATTGAAGGAGAAAATAAACATTTGAAGGAAAGCCTCAAGGAAGCAAATGAGTGCATCAAGAAAATGAGAGATCAAATTAAGAAATTCAAAGAAAGACATAGAGAAGTTAGTGATCAATTGAACAAGCAAATGAGGACATCACCAAACTGAGAGAGCAAGTGGAAGAAAAGAGAAGAATTGAAGACTACCAGAAAGCTGAAATTCAAAGCAAGGCTGATGAATGTACAAATCTTGAACAAGAAGTAGTAACTTTAAGATCTAATTTGGAAAAAGTAAGAGCTCATGAGGACAAATTCAAAACAAGTTCTACAAGGCTTGATGAACTGATTATAGGACAAAAACCATCTAATGACAAAAGTGTTTTGGGATTTGAAGAAGGACAAAATTCAAAAGAAAATAAATCCCCTAACAAGGTTGACAATGAAAAGAAGACTCAAGGTAATGGTAGAAAAATTAAGAATCAAAGAAGCAATACCAAAAGGACTCCTATCAGACAACCTAATGCTCAAAGGTACTTATCTTTTAATGGTGTTTGTTATTCATGTAATAGAATTGGGCATAGGGAAAAATATTATGGAAATAAAGTAAAATAGAATGATAGAATGAATCAAAATGCCTTATCCTTCACCAATCAATGTTTTAAATACAAAAGAATTGGACATAAAGCTATACAATGCAAAATTTAGAATAAAATGATCTATCCCTTGAAAGGAAACTATTATCATTGCAATTTATTTGGACACAAGGCTAATGAGTGCAAATATTGATTGAATTAAGGACAATTTGGATGGAACAATATTGTTTGTTATATTTGTAACAAACTCAGACTTTTTTCCAAAGACTGCAAAAGTAGAATTTTGAAAAAGAACTATCTGATAAAGAGACATGAATCAATCACTAAGTTTGATCTAACAAAACTTAAGAAGGAAATGGAAAAGATGTCGAGAAAGGAAGGAGAATCAAAGAAGCAAGGAGAAATCAGAATTTCAAATTCATCTATGCCATCTTTCAACATAGATAATCCCATCAAAAATTAAACCTAGGTAAGTGGCTTATGGGGAGAAATATCAAAAAAATTAATATTCCCCTACCATTATATGGTGTCATGTCATAGTGAATTTATTGAAGATGAAGAATTCAAAATTTCATGCCAAAGGAATTTCAGGTGGACATACGTGAAGAAGGAATATTGTAGAACTAGATAAGATGGAACTACACACACATACTGAGGACATCTACTTGTGATCTGAAGCATTTATTGCTGAAACAAATGGGATCATAAAAATAAATTTAAAGTGTATTAAGGAAAATTCATTTGATGAAAGGAATTTGTAGAAAAAAAGAAGAGTGTGGAGCAAGCTTGAAGAGTCCAGAGCATTTCCATACTATAGAATTTCAGATTTTGGTGTTGTTGTGTAGACAAAAGGTAAGTAATTGTTGCTATACATTAATCTCTATGAATTATTCATTGAATTTTTTTGAATGCAATGGATACACCTCAAGTTGTAGATAATTCAGAAAGATTAGAACCACATTTTAAGGGGTACCCTATTAAAACTCTAGAATTAGATGCTTTGGGTGCATTTTTAGAAGTTCCCCATGGTGTCATCCCAACTAAAGATATATTGGGGTATACATTTATAGAAAATTGGAAGAGCCTAGTTATGGAAAAGCACACATATTATGGTTTGAAGAATTAATTGGAGAAGATTGTATGCTGAAACTAGAACACAATGTGCTTACAAAGATGAAATTAGATGTGTGGGATCGATAGTCAGACTCTAGCAATGAAAAGAGATGCATTAGATTGGCACTTAGCAAATTTCATGACTAGTTTGTGTGGCTTGATGATTTGTATATGATATGAAAAAAATAAATTAGAGATGTTACTAGATTATAATCCCCCATACCTACTCTTGCAATGCAAACAAAAAAAAGGAAAAGGATTGTTTAAGAATAGAAGTACCGAAATCAATAATCCAGCTATTCAATATGCGAGTATGTGAGTATGGTTATTTCACACTTGAATTTTGGTGACAATGATTTCACTAATGCCACAATTAAAATAGCCTTAGAAATGGTTGAGAAAATGACTGAATATGATCTTTTTGAGTTGCTCCGACAAAAATTTTGAGAAAATTTGAATGATATCAAGAAGAAAAAGTGCATTGATAGTATGCCTATTATTTTATGGAGGTTCCTACTATAGGTGAAGTTGTTTAGGTGAATACCAAATTAGTTAGAGATCATATCAAAGAATTAATGATAAATATTGGAGATTTGGATGTACAAGGAGATGTGATTTTTGCATTCTTAGGAAAATTTCAGAGAAGAATGAATAGAAGAAAAAAATTTCAAGAGAGCTAGTGACAAGATATATGAATGACATAACATTTCAGGTATCTACTAATTACTTACTGTATTATCAAGGTGATTGAACCGAGAAACATATGGATTCCTTAGCTAGGATATGAGATTGAGAAAGATTATGTTGTCAATTATATTGAAATGTTAACTAATAGTCCTAGAGATCCTATTAGACTGAGATCCAAAACTTATATAGAAGTGGTTTTGGAAATTCATAAAAAATTAGAGGGGATCTTTGGTAAATCAGTAACTGCTTCTAAAGAAAAGAAAAAATATACGGAGGTTCATGCATTAATATGTCAAATGGAGCCCTCTCCAAGGAAACTTAACCAACTAACTAGAAGAATGGTAAATCTTTAGTTAGTCCCTAAATAGTTCACCGTGGAAAGCATAAATACATTGACTAATTCATTCAAAGAACAAAAAATTCAAGTAGTAAGTGAAATGGTTACTTGGGTTTGAGAAAAAGGCTTGTTGGAAATTAGAGAAAGATGTAAATCTACATATAGCAATGCACTTGAGAAACTTAAAATGTTCAATATTATGAAAAGGAGGCTAGAAATCTATTCTCATTTTGTTGGACATGGTCTAATGTGATTTAAAGATTGAAAGACGTTGAGGACACTATTGATCTACATAAATAAAATATGCATCTAACACTTCTAGTCCAGCTCTAAATCTAGATGATCAAACTTTGTTCGACCTAACAAAGCTCCATGAAGAATATCTCACATTTCAAAAGGAAAAAGGAGAGATGATTGAACAATTTGGACAACTTAGACACCTAATAAAGATTAAGTTCACACCCATATACTATTCTCTTTCTCTAGTTGATAGGATTCTCAATTCAAATGTCACTCCTAGAACTTTGGTGGAAGGGAAATATATCTTAGTTGATCTTGAGTATATATGCAGAGCCTTGACAAAAGCAATGAATCTCTGGGATGAAAGGAAACCTTCATGGATAGGTACTCTTCACAAAATTCAAAGGACAACCACTTTTGGTTGATTACTCATAGCTACTATTTTGGATGTATTCCTAAGGGGGAGTATTTATGTATACAAAGGAAAATGTTAAAGCATTCAATATGTCTTATCCTTTTCCATTGATGTCAAAGGGGGAAAGAGTACCATGTGAAAAAAAAATTGGGGGAGAAAGATGATAATAAGTTGTTAATGGTTTTCACATTATGTGTTTCCATTAAGGAAAAAGGGGGATATTATTATAAATTGGAAGATTATTGTCATTGATGTCAAAATTAATATCAATATACCCTACTCACATTACTTGTATAGATCAATAGCTACTCTGGTAGTAATGGTACGAGCCATGCTAATTCTTGTACTGAAAGTTTATTGATTTAGATCATCTCATCATATAAGATTCACTTAGAAGGTGATAATATGTTCTATCTCAACATCATTTGCATCCACTGACAATATTTTAGTTGGCTTGTTCATATGGTTTGAAAGATATAGTTAGCAAAAGTTTGGTAAAACAATGTTCTATTTCGTGGATCCAATTTTTTGGTGTGAATTATACCACAAAGTATGATATCACTATAGGATTTTGTAAATAGATTCATGCCTATGAGATTCATCTTAACTCTAGGATGTATGATGATGTGCGAACCCATATGGAAGATATGAGTAATAGTGTAATGTTTTGATGATTACAGTAAGTCTCTTTATAGTGCATTGATGAGGGAGATTCCACATTTTTTCATGTGGTTGATTGTTTATCCTTGCAAAGTTGAAGATAAGTTAGTTGATGTCATCTAAAAGAGAATTAGATGTGTTAACAAGTTTTGGTGTTACACATTTGGAAAATTATGATTGAATTCTTTGGTGTTTCAGGTCTAACTTTAGCCAGCGTAATTATGAATTTATGAATTGCGAATGCTAAAGGGATATATCTTAGGTTAGTGCCGACTAATATCATACATTACACGATTATGTTGGGTGCAAAGATGAATATGTTTTTGATGATAAATCCAATAGAGTTAATTTTGATTTCAAATAAGGCTACTCTAATTAGGTTAACGTAATTAGTGGTATGTGAATATATGCAATATATATATGAAATAAATTTTTGAGAAGTGGAGGACATGAAGAATGAAACAAATGTGACATAAAGTGAAAAGATAGATCATGCATGAACTGTTACATGGTGTGAATGTGCGAAATTATATGAATGAGCTAACATAAGTCTTGAGTATACTATACAAAGAAGTGTGTTGTATTTTGTGTTTGATTGGAACTGAACTCTAGCACAAGCAAGGCATATTCCATCTTAGTTCACCTATTGGTTGTGACCCATACTCCATTTTGTAAATCACTTCAAGCTTTGAGCCTTCAAGGATAGTGAATCCTAGTAGTGAGCCATTGTAATATTCCATATCCGGATATATTATATTTTGAGCTAACCCTCACCATGGGTTTTCCCATTTTGGGTTTCCCATGTAAAAATACTAATGTTCATGTGTATTGTGATCTTGTGTTAATTCCATGCTTTCACTTGTTGTTATAGTTAGAGTTGTGTTATTTCTTTGATAGATATTATGTAAATGTTTTAATAGAATATTGATTCACCTCCCCCTCTCAGTATTCTAAGTGTTCAATTTGATGTCACTTATCAACATAAGGTAAACTAAATAGTCATGCTACCCAACTAGAAAGTTATCTAGTATATCAACAATAAATGTTTTTGATAAAGAAAAAAAAGGGTTTTACAGGGACCTGAAACCACATAATTTATATAGAGTAAGAATAAGCATTAAAGTCACCATAGACAAAAGGGTTGCATCAAAATAAAGCCCAAGAAACATAGCAGCCACCAACCCAAGGCCAACAAGGGCCACCAAAAAACCCAAACTAAAAAACCAGCAAGAAACCCCTAGCTAACCTAGGAACTTAAGAGCTTCAACAACCTCAACTTCAAGATTGTGCATTTCCCGAGTTCCCTTCTTCAAGACCTGAACCAACTATGGTGTAGGAGGAGTCTTCCTATTCATACTAGCTCTCATCCGCTTGTAAATACTAGCATCCTCAGTACTATTCTTGTCCTTATCCACAACCAGATCCACAACCTGAGAATCCTCCTAAGAGTTTTCCATTTTCTTAGACATTGCCCTAATGGTAATTGCATTATGTTTCACCATTTTGTGATTATGCCCCATAATAGTTCTCATAGTATTTTTCATTTTACTTATTTCATCTTCCAAACATTTGAATTTTCCTTCATTATCCTTGACCTCTGTTCTCATTATATCCTCCTTCCTCCTACATTTCGTAGTAATAAGGGAGCTAACTTTACCTTCCAAATCCTCTAGCTTGCAATTGAGAGCTCTATTTATGATATTAAGTTCTTTAATATCATGGAAGGCCCATTTCATTATTTTGAAGTAATCCACAACATCATTCCTGGCAATAGCCAGAATATGCCCAGGAAACTCACGGTCCGGTTTAAAATAGTGGTCCTCAGGGTTTAAGTCTCTGGGGAATTTCAGCCTATTTTCTCTATCCAAAGTAAGGAAGGATGAGTGATAGTTCTGGCTAGCATTAGGGGCCTCTGAAAAGTCCTCCTTGGAATCCTCAGAGTAAGAGACCAGTTTGATATGAACAATGAATGTTATAGAAATGAAAATTAAACAATTAAAAGAAAAGCTAATTTTCTCACGAAAGAAGATAGTCTTGTATAAAGGGGAATATAAGCATTATCCAAACAAACATGATGGATCTAAAATTACCCAAAGCAAGGATTTTTCACCTATTAAAATAAATAGACACATCAATATACATGTGAAAGTCGTTAGGAATAATGTTCTTCACCACTCTCGGAGAACAATTTACATGTAAAGTCCCCTTCAACCTCTATTCTACCACCTGAAACATTGATGTTGCAAACTACATGGCTAAGCATAAAACTCTGTTCTCTTATTAACTACTTGATAGTACCAAATTTCTAGATAAAAATGCACCTACCTTGTTTCTATAATTTTAGTAGTACTGCAAGCTCCATGAAAGCTTTCATCGACATCTATATCAATGCATCAACCAATACTACCTAGATGTTTCACCATGAATCTGAATGTGCAATTTTTTCTTTATGTAGGATTTACCGCAAGCATGTAAAGTATACCGACTTGAGGAATATTATATAGAAGTTGCTTAAAATCGAGGATGACATTTCAAAATAAGTAGTCGGCTGTAACGTCTGATTCATTAAAAGCCAAAGCTTAAGTGGAAGATTGGAATAAATGATTTTATTTCTGAAGGATACAGGATATATCATATCGGAACCAAATAATTGCATAATCAGTAGGTGGTTGAATATTATTTTCTGTTAATTTTTTTTGGCATCACTGTGGTTGGCACTCCAGTAAAGCATGATCGGTAGGGAATCAAATGAGCAGAAGGAATACAAAGGCTAGATTTCAGATGCGTAGTTTTAAAATATAAGAGAACTGCCAGAACTCGAAATTTTGAATTCACAGCTCATACCGTTGATCACACGGCATTAAGAAAATAAATATCAATTATTCTCTTCATCTCAACACACTGTACAATTATGGTTTATTTGTTTCTGAGCATCTTGCTTATATTGGAGTGGATTCCATGAGTAAACCCTTACTCATTTTCAATTCATCTCCTGGCTCCACACGCTTTTTCCTTGCTATACTCAAAAAACAATTTTGGTTTATTTGTTTCTTCTCCATAAAGCATATACAAAACTAGATGTATTTCGTATTCTTTAGCCAAAAAAAGAAGAAAGTTTTGTCATTTACTTAGTACATCGCCTGACCAAAACCGGAAAACGTTGATAGATTTCAACATGAAGTTGACAGAGTTCACGGGTAGCTTCTACAACACCATTCCCGCACGTCAAGTAATCAGCCTACACCAAATCACGGTGTCTCTCACGGCTATAAATACCCACTAACAGGTCTCATCTTCTTCAAGCATACAATTGCAACAACTCCTTTACCGTAGTATTGTTTCCATTAGTTGTGCTGAGAATCCAATATTGTGAGAATGAAAAAGGCCGGAGCAGTACTCTTTATTGTTATGATTTTGGTGGCAACAACCATGCCACTAATAATGGCGTGGACTCCTCCGCCGCCTCCTACTTCTGCAGCGAAATGCCCACTTGACGCTCTGAAGCTGGGAGCCTGTGTTGATGTGCTTAGTGGCCTTGTGCACGTGGGCGTTGGAGATCCTGTAGTAAACCAATGCTGCCCTGTGATTCAAGGTGTTTTGGCATTAGAGGCAGCACTGTGTTTATGCACAACCATTAGGGCCAAGCTTCTCAACCTTAATATCCTTCTTCCAGTGGCACTTGAGCTTATTGTAGCCTGTGGGAAGACCGTTCCTCCAGGTTTCAAATGCCCTGCTCAGTAACCTACTTATCGTTGTTCAAAGTATTCTATAAATTAGTTCGCTGGTCAGTCACATGTTAGTACTATATATTCTATGTTCTTACCAGTCGATTTCAGTGTGTGCTAGCTGAATAAAAATGTTTGAAGGGTGACACCTTGCAACTGAATGTTGACCTCGTATATTTGAGGTTCGTCGAGTAATGTTCAACATAGTATACGTTGAAATGCCTTAAATTGTACTTATTATTATTGAACGAAGCGGTGACATGATCTAAATAAAACAGCTTTCTTCTATTTTGGTCTTCGTTTTCGTTAAGCTTCGTGTGAATATATAGATTAGTAATAGAACATGCTATTAGATGTTTAACAATACTTATAGTATTGTTTGTTATTTGTTTTTTATAGTAATTTTATTTATCATTTGGTCAAAAGGGTTATAAAATATTTGAGTTTATTAATCATTAATATGATTTATAAGAGTAGGTGTGATATTTTAAGAGATTTTGATGAATTTACAAGAAAGAGGTAATTTTGAAAGTATTTTTTCTTTACTAATTTTAATAATTACTTTTAAGAATGTCTAAGAGTGTCACAATAAATATTAATGATAAGAATTTGGATGAACTTTTAATTATCTTTTTAAATTATGTATAATTCTCAATACTAGTATATTATTTATAGTACCAAGGACTCCACTAAGTTAACATTTGCTTACAAATTATACATCATCATTACAAGTTGTGCAATATTGGAGAATTGCTCTATACAAACAATCATCATCACCATCATGTCATTCAATACATGTATGTGAAGCCTCATTAAGTGTAAGTAGTTTATTGAGTGAATTTAACATTTTCTTATTATAAAACATGGCCATACTATTTGTGGTATATAAATTTATAAATGTTGTATATACCTAAAATTTACCATCATCTAACACTACCATTAATATCATCTTCTAACAAAAAATTTAAAACCAATTTTTCACATTACTAATTAGTTAAATAATTTTTATACTTTTGTTCACTAATCTAATTTCCTTTATTCCTTAAAAAAATAAAAATTAATCAATATTTCATAATTAATGAACAAACATTTATTCCTCACTTTTTATTAGATAAGGCCAGAAGAGGGTCCCACAACCATTAGTTTCAAAACAACATAAATAGAGAAATTCAACAAAAATGAACTAACCAACTAAACTCGTGTAGCAACATACATATCAGAAAAATAGAAACAACATAAAACCAAAAGCTAAAACAAAAAACAACTAAGAGGTCTTCATTTCATGGAGGCTCATAAGAGAATTCCACTCATATGTAATCTAGACGAGCTTCTCATTTTGAATGCTAATCTCATTTTCTTCATTTCTCTTATTTGCCTCTTATTTTTTTAAAACTTCTTTTATTTGTTCCTTTTCAGTTTCATATTTCTCTTCCTCCTACTATAATCTTCCAGTGAAATAGAGATAAAGTTAGTGGGGGAATCCATAAGATCCTTAGTTATGGAATAAAATCTAGCAATCGGGTCCTAAAGTTGGGTGACTTTGTTCCCCATTAAGCTCAACATTTCGTCTATAATAAACATATTTTTAACCTTCCTAATTTTTATTGTCTCCACTTATTGCTCTTCCTATCAATAATCCTTGATGTCCTCTTCTTCCCTTTTCTCAACACTTTTATTTCTTTAACAAGGGTTAGAGTGTGGGTTGGAATCGAAGACCAAAGACACACAGTTGGTCTCCAATTCCTCCTCCGCTAATAGATTACTAATGGATGTAGAGTAAGAATCAAGGGACAAGTCAATGGGCACGTTATAAGTTAGGTTGGTTATTCTTTCTCACTTTAATCTCCTAAATCTAGGATCATCTTTAGAGTATTACTTTCCTTTTCTCTTGCTTCTATTGTTTAATCATTTTTCTTATCCTCTATGTTCAGCATAACAAGATGCAGATATCTCCTCTTCTTACTTTCCTCTTGGTTGTTCATTTTTTTCTCTTCGCCCTTCTCCTCTTTACTCCTCTTTTTGGGGTTTCATCTTTTCTTAATAGAATCTTTTTTTTTTAAAGTTTCTTCTTCTCCCTTCCCCTTTATTTTGAACTAATCCTTCTAAAGGGAGTGCACTCCAAAATAAATTTTTTATATTCAATTTATGTTGTTTTGACACTATTCTCAACTCATTTGAGGGGCCCTTTCCTTTCCTATCAATGTCTATTTTGAACATAAACTTTTGAGTATTACTGTGGGTGTTAAGTTAAATAATTTTTAGGGGTGTTCAAGGGGGTCTCTATGTCTATACCAAATTTTTATTTTAAAGGAATTTTTCATGATATCATGGGGGCTTTGGTAAAGTGTTTCCTTACCCTCAGAATCACAAACTTCAAATATGAGCTAGTTAAGAAAATGGGGAGGTGTTTTATACAAGTACATGATTAGGCCTTGATTTAGGGGAGGCATGTCCACATTGTTTATCGAAGCTTCTAGGGTGGTAAAAATATAAAATCAGAAAGTTATTAAATTCTTATTACTTCAATGAGATAACAAAGGGAAATGATAATTGTGTGAACAACAATAAAAAGACACTCTGCGGTAAAGTACTTAATAATATACTAGCTTACATTGTCCCAATGCCTAGGTAAGCCTTCCCATTTCTAATAATTTTAAAATCTTACCAATCTCTCCTTCCTAAGGAAAGAATATATGAACTCCTTATCTTGATCTTCATGACGTATCTTCACCTTGCACCTAATACAATTGATACTAGTGACCTTTGGAGTCGTTTCCTCATAAACTATAAAATCCATTCCTTTAATTTTAACCTCTTGCAAATTCCAAGAATCTACACAATATTTAAAGAGCATCACATCATGTTCGTGCATCACCTTGAAGTAGTTGGAAATTCTCCCTATTCATATATCCTCAAAATTGTTTTATTCTTTTATAAGCATGTAAATGGAAATCTAGGATAAATATCCTAACCTAAATCAATCATTTTCAATTTAATCACTAGGGACACAAAATCAACTAATAATTTTTGTTTGGCTAGTATCCTTAAGGGAGAGAAAAATATCCTAGTTAGGTTTTTGGTCCAATTTTTGTGGCTTGTATAAGGATTGATGATAATATGAAATGAACTAAGGTGAATTATGATCAAATTGACTAAGTGTGAAAAGATTCAAAAAATACATAACAAAAACATAGAAATGAGAAGTAGATCTTAATAAGACATAAAAAGAACAACCTGGTACCAGAATCTAGAGAAAACTGAGAATAAGATAAAAATGGGCACCCTTATTCAAAAGTGCCAAAAATTACTATTGTCGAGCCTATATGGGTGTAGAAATGTTTGAGACCCTTTGATAGTAAAAATTGGGATCTAAATTCTAGCTATCATCAGTTTAATAGCATGCCCTATTTTATTGATGATGAGTCCATATAACATGAAATATGATTTAGGAGTTTCCAAGAGAGTTGATAAATTAAAATCCACTTCACACAAAAACAACCCACAAACCTGCAACATGGATAGAGAAAAAATGATTATTCCATACAAGGACTTGCCTTGGTCAAACCGCATGTTGGTGTTTCCACCTCCATGATGGAAATTATGACAAATGATAAAGAGTGTATGCTCTCAAGGGAGTAAAGGCAAGAAAATAAATGATAAATGATAATGAAACACAATTGTATATTAGCACTCAAATTTGAAGCCATTGTTTTACTGATGTAGGTATGTCAATCTCATAAAAGGAGGATGAAGAGGTATACTTAATATCTTACAAGTGTTAGCATGTACAAAAATAATAACAATAAATAAGAAACATTATATAATTCTTGAACATGAATTTGTTGATAGAATGCAGACTTCAATTTTCTTGAATTATGTTTTTGATCTCCTTTTTTTCTTTCTTCCTATTTGACATTAATTTTCTTAGGTTGCTAGAGTTATTAGATATACTATATTGATGAAAAGGAGGGAATAACATATGTGTTTTTTTGTACATATGTTCTTCCCTCCTTTTCATCAATATAGTTTTCTAAATTACATTGAGTTCAACATTCAAATTCTAAAAAGTTGAGAAAGATGAGATAGGATAGGCATGTTGGGTGCCCAGGTCTATGCAAATTTTTCTCTAAAAAATCTGGATAAATAATTATTTAATCTAGTTTCCTAAAAATTCTATAAAATAGGTACAAAATAAGCATAATTAGGAACATGCACCAAATAGGGTGTCAAACTCAATGTGAAATTGGGAGTGGTGAAAATTTATGATAATAAATGTAACTCCCACTTTAGTGAAGATATACACTAACATTCATACCCATGGTAAAGAACAAAGAAGCCAAGGATTCCATTCATCAAAATACTAGAGAGGTACGATGATAGTAAATTGAGAGATGTGGTAGCCCCCAAACTTTAGATCCTACCAAACTACAATGTTAAGAAAAAAGGGCCACACATACATATAAGACATAATATAAAAAGGAATACACATATATAACATGTTCTTAAAAAAATAATGATCTAAACAAACATATATAATACACGAAGCATACACAAAGCATACATAAAGAATACATAGAGTATACTATAATCATATAGAGAACATAGATGGAGCATACATGGAAAATAACAACCATACAAAGTAAATAAATATATACAAGGTATGAAATCATGAACTAGTAAGAATCATAGATTCTTGCTGGGATATATACCAAAGAAAATATTCATAAGTTAGAGAAGAGAAATGTACACTATTTTATAGGTGTCTCATGAATAAGTGAAATAATTATTATCTAGTAAAAAAAATATAGATGAGGCCATGAACAAGTGAAAGCATTACATGCTAGTAAAATTTGTTGTTTACAAGGTGAGTTTCACGAGTAGTAAATGAGATAACATAGGCTAGTAAATTCCATTGTTTACTGGGTAATTTTTATGTTAACAATATAAAAAATTACAATCCAACAAAAGTGCACTATTTTTTAGATAACTATTGTAGAGTGATACAAAGATGATCACAAGATGTTGTGATAGAACAACCTACTTTGTTGTTTATGAAAAAAGTTAACTATGAGGCAGAATGTATGCTTCCACATGAAAATAATTGCTAACACTATCTAAGATCAATTTTTATTAAGGTAGAAGAGTGATAAATTCAAAATACTTATAAGATCTTTTTAGAAGCCATTTTCCTAGTGATATATCATACAATAGTAGATGATGGATCCAAATATCTAGGGCCAATATTAATGATAAATCATGCATATCAAAAAATTATAAATTTGAATTGATATCATTCACCAAATATGGTAGAACTATGAGTATGGAAGAATAAGAGCACACAAAAAAAAAATTAAATATTTGGATGAGCATGAAGGATACCTAAATATCTTGATGCTTTACATTGTCCCAAAAGGGGAAATAATTTATATTTACAGTTAATGGAAGAATGGAGATACATATAGAGGAATTTTGTAATAGATTTGTTCCCTCATTATCATCATGTCAATAAAAGAATTAAGTTCCATCCAAAGGGAACTAACAAATAAAATATACACCAAACAACACATTACAATCATAATAGTCAATTTAAGAAAGAAATAAAGAAAAATGGTACCACACTTCTGATCTTATATATAGAAGATTCTTTGCATCCCAATCCTACACATCATGTAAATATTACATGGAACATGATATAGGGACTATAGTGAGTGCAAAGAAAGGAGAAGAACTTGGTTCATCACATAGTCTATCACTTTCTAGAGAAGGATCACCACACATAACCCCAAAAGTTAAGTTCATTAATTGTATAAAAATAAAAGAAAATTCTAACTATTTTTCTAATGTTTCATTTATGTTATCACCCAATTCAATGTCAAAATATACCATATGGGTGATATGGTAGTATTAAAAGCATGGTCATGAGAAATATAACTCATAAGAGAAGGAGATTTGATAGGAGATATGTAACAATATCTTGGAATTGATGGTGGTGAAGGTGGAATTTTTTTTAACTTTTGGCTTGATTGAGAAAGGTAGGGATCAAGTTCATGTTTTAGTGATAATGGCGAAACAAAGTTAGGGATGGTGAAGATTAGCGAAGGATAGGAACCTTTCTAGGACCTAGCTACATAGGAAAAGGATCATTAGAGAAAGATTCACCTCCTTCAGCAAGTTGGTGACCTATAATATATAAAAGCATTAGATTAAAGCTTTGATCCACCATTCTAGCTCTCTTCAATAGGTTTGTAGCCAAGTGGGTCTTGAGGTCATCTTTAATCCAATTCAAATCAATTCAGAAGTGATTCTCCATCCTTTTCCTAATAAAACAAGATGTTTAAATTTACTAAGGAGGTTATAAATGGTGACCAAAAACTATACTCGGTCAAGAATGTATTTGAAAACCTCCATCAACAATTCATTGCCCTGAGAGGAACTATATGTTGAAAGTATGAATGAGTATGGTGGTTTTTTCATTGATGTTGTCATTGATGTCAACACAGTATAGGTTGTTGCAGAGAAAGGAAACAAGTGATTGCGGGTTGTGCATGTATAGTTCAGATATTGTTGAGATGTTGTGAGTACATGTAGCTATCTTTATTGTGTTGCAGATGTATACACCTAAAATTGGTGAGGATAATTAATTAATTAAATAAAAGTTATTTAATTAACGAACCTTCTATTTTGTCTACTTATAAATGAATTCTAAATTTATTTATATAGTTCATTTTCTAATTATTCTATCTTAAATCACATTCTTCCATCTTAATTAAATAAACAAATTTCAATAGTTTGTTTTATTTAATTATCTTTCCTCTTATTAAATTTAAATTCTAAAATTTAAATTTAGTCACATGTCTACAACTTTTTCCTCTTGCCACCTCATCATGTGTCTTATAATTATCCTTAATATTTAAATGGGATTTTTCCTCAACAAATTTTGAAACAAACTTGAGACACTTGGCTCTCTCCATCATTTTATTCTCTCTCACACTTTGCACTATGTTATATTAAAGGGAACAGTCTCCTTGATTCCCTCTAACTTCTTCATACTCCATCCTTGATCTCTCCAGCTAAAATCATGACCATTGGTTGTTGCCACATCAGAATATGCCATGGGAATTCTATAAATCTAGCCTCATTCGACAACATTTTAGATCCCAATCTTGAGAAATATTACTCTACAAAATTTTCATCAACATTTAGAGAACATTTGAGCATTTAGCAATTAGCATTTTAGAATCAATTAGTTTAGAATCTTGGCTTTTGTTTAAGATACATCTTAGTTATTACAGTATTTTTCATATAGTATTTGCATCACATCATTGAGCATCATATCCTTATCATAACATCATTATCATAGTATCACTCATCAATCATATAGTTCAATCAATCATGTAGGAATATATTTCTTTCCTTTTCAAGCATCTCATTCTTTAGGTTGTCATTCTAACAGTCATAGTGCATTCACAATCTGAGAGCCATTATGATTTAATGAATCCTTGGAGATAAAGAACAATGGGATGAAATTGAGAGGTTTCTTGCTTTGATTCAATTATTGTATTTGAATATCTTAATATAATGTTTCATTAATTGTTTTGTATCTATTTCTCTTGCATTTACACATTTCAATACTACACAACACATTTTGGCACCTACCGTGGGGCCCAACCCTGTTTTTAACAATTTTTGGTAAGTTTTTGTGATAGGTTGGATGTGAACTTCTATATAGTGCACCTGTGGTTTCTTCAATGCATAGGAAACATCTTCTAGTGCATTCAATCCCTACTATAGTGCATCCAACTAATCTTTTAATGCATATAGCCCATTTTTTAGCACATACAAGGGTTCTTTTAGCACATTTAGTAGTTATTTTAGAGCATTCGGTAGTTTTTATAGTGCATAGAATAGTTCTTTTAGTACATCTAGGTGATCTTTTAGTGCATATGATTTTTTTTTAGCGCATCTTATTTTCTTGGTAAAAACTTAAAATTTTGAGAACTGATCAACACTTTCTATTTTGCAGGTACTTTTAAACGTTGTGAAAGACAATTATATGAAACTACTAATGGTGTTTGTAGGGGCTGGAGTTATTTTTGCTTACTTTTGATTAAATTAGGCATCTAGTTTAATTAGAAGGATTAATGAACACCATGTCTACTGTGCTTGTAAAGTGATAGGCCTATGCTCTCCCCTTCACTGGGTGACCAGAATGCCAGACTCACTCTTTCATACGTTGATAGCACCTTTAGAAGGCCTGCCATAGTGGGGAAAGGTACTCACCCTATGGGAATGACCTAAGTGGGAACAACTAAAGCCAAGTTTTCTGACCCACTATAGGGTATGTGCAGGATCATCATGGAAAATACAGGCTCTTAAGTGGCAAAAAATTTAGAAAAATTAGAGTTAGGCAACTTGACGTAAAAAATTGAATAAGTTATCTATATTATTTAAAAAATATGTAAGAATAGAATCTATAGCAAATTGAATGTAGTTTCTAAACTACTAGGTTTATTTTTTATTTTTTAAAATCTATTTGGTGAAAATTTGAAATTTCAATGCCATGGTACTTAAATTTCAGGGAAAAAATAAGGTGTCTATCTGACCACTCTAACCACAATAAAATGATAATATTTTTTTATAATATTTTAGACATAAGTAGACGACTCATGTCTGGATGTGATGCACATTTTTTTGTAATTTTTTCCAAGTAAATAATTAATTATGATTTTTTATTACAACTTTTAAAGAATATAAAAACTCGTATGTCTGTCCACCTTAACTTGGTCAAAACTTCATGAAATTCAATTTTTTTTTTACCCTATAGTATATGACGTATAGAATGTGATGCATGTTTTGGATTCAAAAAATATGATATCGTTTGAAAGCTATAAATGTTTTTCAATCAGATTATCAATTAGGACTTTAGTCATAATTCAAATAGAAAATGAATAATAATTATTTATTAAATTCAAAGTAAAGCATAATTTATATTGGTGGAAATATGAGAATATTCTTTAAAAACCCTTTTCATTTCATCAATTTTGGGTAAAAAAAATTGTCAGCCACATACCCTACAAATACCCATCATATCACCACTTTTTGGCCCAAAATGATCTTGCACATACCCTATAATCAAAAGTGAATATGAGGAAACTCATAATTCAATGGTAGTGTGCAAGATAACCATCCCCAAATCCTTTCTTTTAAAGGTTGGGAGGTCTCCTGAGGGAGATTATCATTTGTTGCACCAAACGAAAACCCTTACTAGGAACCTTAAGTGTAGAAGCTAGCTGAGTCAGTCTCTGAACATTTTTAATATCACAGTGCAATGGGAGGGAAAACTTTTCCTCCAAGATATGCACCATATAACTACTAAGGATTACTAGCCAAAAGTGGAGGATTCAACTTTGGTTAAGACCTGAGAAAGGAAAAAACATGGGAGCCCTCTAGGGGGTGACAGAGTTGCATGAGCTGACATAGTTCTAAGATATGGGTTGTGATATTATAAATGACCCTTGACATCAGAAAAGTGACTGATCTATTTGCTCTTGTTTTATACCTATGGAAATCAAAGGAATCGGACTGGATTCCTGAACATACACTCAATGTTTAGATTATAGGCTTGACACAACAGTTTTACAACTTCTTGTTGTGTTTGAAGTCATTATTCAAGAAGTCATCCATTTAAAGCACTTAATTCACATAATTCAAAAGAAGAAAGACCAAGCTATAATCATTGTTTAGAAGATTATCCCCTGAAAACATTCAAATTCATTGTTCCAAAGCAAAATAACTAGACAAACTTTCAAAAAATAGTGAACGCTTCTAGTTTAGCACATGCACTCCCTGTTTTAGCGCATACACAATATTTTCTAGCACATCTGAGTCATTTTCTAGAGTAAAAACAATATTTTCTAGTGCATCTAGGTCATTTTCTGGTACATCTGTTCCATCTTTCAGCACATTTTCAAATCATTTTAGTGCATTTACCTAATAATCCAACATATTACCAAGTTCAAATCACATTTAGGGGCAGTCTAGTGCATCACTGGCTTGTTTTAGTGCATTTGACCCATTTTCTAGTGCATCTAAGTCATTTTCAAGTGCATTGAGTTAATATTCCAACACATTTAGTGTTTTCTTTGGTGCATCTGAGTCATTTTCCAACACATTGAGTCCATTTTCTAGCACATCCGAGGAATAGTCTAGCACATCCAGGCAATCTTTTAGAGCATCAAGTCTATTTTTAGCGCATTTGTATCCTATTTTATCACATCCAGTTAATATCAAACTAGAGAGATATTTTCACCATCTAGCCAAAAATTAAAATCACATTTAGGGATCCCTATAAAAGAAGAACCATTCCTCAGTCACAACAGTGTTTTAAACTTGGAGAAACTGGCCTGTACAAGTGAAATTCTTCAAACCAAACTAAGATCTAATACCTTAAAGTTCCTAATCATCAATCACATCTTTGATTGTTAAGAAAAGTTTCACCATCACGATATGTCATCCTTCATCATGAAACAACATTGTACAATCATATTTAACTTAGTCTCATCAATAGGATTTGTCATCTTATTTGACTTAGTTAATATCCTCGGCACTTCTCAAACAAAGATCAAAGTCTATTCAAAACTATAACAACACTTGTATGCCTATTCTAGCAAGATCACAAAAGAAAAAACTCAAGGAAAAAGAAACAAAGACTCAAAACACCATGGCTGAGGGTGAAGAAAATATCTTTCATAGATTCCACCAACCTAAAAAATTATGAAATCATTGAGGAAGACATCCAAACTACTCAACAAGATCCTAAGTTCCACAAATTCATAGAGAAAATTTTGGAAAAAGATGGAGAAAAATCTTTTAATGCTAGCAAGCCAAGGTGTCAAACTACCTAATGACTTTGATGTAAAAGAAATGAAATGAACTCTTATAAGAATAGAAATTGATCCACCAAACATAGATCCAGTGGCTACTTTAACTAATCAAATGAAAAATCTATAACAAAAACTTCTTGATATGCAAAGAGGAACCCATTATAACTTGCATAACCACCCCATTTTGTTTTGGATCAAAATGGGCCACCCTTGTGTTTGTTTTGTCCTTGTTTTTTTTTGGGGTCTTAGGAGTTGCTCATTTTTATCCTAAGTGCGTGTTTCCTTTGGTCTGGTAGAAGCGGAGTCGAGATGGAAACTAGACTTAGAACTTTGTAAAAGTTCCAAGTTTCGATTCAGTTCCAGTTCTGGTCCCGCCTTTGTTTCGTGTTCTTCTCATTGTTTGTTGGTTGGGTATGTGCAGGATCATGATGAGCCAAAAAGTGGCAATATGATGGGTATGTGGCTGACGACTATTTTTTTACCTAAAATTGATGAAAAAAAAGGATTTTAAAGGAGATTCTCAACTTTCCATCGATATAAATTATGCTTTACTTTATATTTAATAAGTAATTATTATTCATTTTCTATTCAAATTACAACTAAAGTCCTAATTGATAGGCTGATTGAAAAAAATCTATAGCTTTCAAACAGTATCACATTTTTTGAATTCAAAACATGCATCACATTTTATGCTTCGCATAATATAGGATTAAAAAGAAAAAATGAATTTTATGAAGTTTTGACCAAGTTAAGGTGGTCGACATACGAGTTTTTATATTTTTAAAAAGTTGTAATAAAAATTCATAAATAATTATTTACTTGGAATTTTTTTAAAAAAATATGCATCACATTGGTGCTTGAGTCCTCTACTTATATCTAAAATCTTATAAAAAATATTATCATTTTATTGTGGTTATGGTGGTCAGACAAACACCTACTTCTTATTTTTTCCCTGAAATTTAAGTACCACTACATTGAAATTTCAAATTTTCACCAAATAGATTTTTATTTTTATAAATAAACCTAGTAGTTTAGAAACTACATTCAATTTTCTACAAATTCTATTCTTACATATTTTTGAAATAATATAGATAACTTATTCAAATTTTATGTCAACTTTCCTAACTCTGATTTTTAAAATTTTTTTGCCACTTAAGGGTCTATTTTTCCATGATGATCCTACACATACCCAGTTGGATTTGTGCTCTTGGGTTTGTTTCTCCCTTGAGTTGTTTTTTGTTTCCTTTTGTTTTTGTTTTTACTCTAGCAGAAGCACAATCGAAATGGGAATTGAACTTAGAACTTTGTAAAAGTTCTAAAATTCGCTTTTGTTCTGACCCCGCTCCTACTTATTGTCTTTGTCTTTTGTGGTCATTTGTGTCTTAGTTAGGACTGGTTTTTGGTTCTGGTCTTGCTTCTCGTTGTTCTTTTGTCCTTGTCTCATGTTTGTACCTTGGTCGAGAACATAACCAAAATTGGAACCGAACTTGGAACTTTGTAAAAAGTTCCTAGTCCATTTTTGGTTATGAATCCACCCCCGTTTCCCTTTGTTGTTTGTCCTTTTCGCAGTACCAAAATCAGAACCACAGCTGGGTAGGAACCTTGGTAAAATTTTCTTGTTCTGTCTCAGATCCATTTCCACGTCTACCCTACCTTTGGCATTCATGGGAGTTAACTGTTCATTTTGCGTTGTTCGCTCTGCCCCCGACCAACTACATTTATGGCATTAATTACAGCCTCTTCACACGTGCAAAATCATTTTAAAACATTAATTGAGGTTAACTAGCTCATTATCATTATTGCTTAAGTCATTTTAGCAAACTAGAGCTAGGTGAACTCCAAGAATATCATGATTTTATTGTGGATGCATGTTGGTGAGTGAATCTTTGTCAAAGTATCATCCTTTCCTTGTTGGAATTTTGAGGTAGGGTCTCTTCCCGCTCTTTTCTTGTTTGCGTTGTCATTTCATTTTTGTGTTCATGCTCGTTCTTTTTTGGGAACGTTGATAAAATATTTTTCTATGAATCTTCACTCCTTCTTTTGTCTTGTTGGATTTGTTTTGTCTTTTCTATTTTCCATTTTCTTTTCTTTCTTTCCATTTTGTTTGTTTTCTGTTTTGTTGTCGCTTTCGTGGCAAGTTCTTTTTGTCATGCCCTAGTTTCTAACTATGGTTTGATTTGTTAGGGTTATCTGTGTGTTAAATGTGTGGATTTGTTTGGAGACCTTTCAGAACCTTTTCCCGTGTTGGTTTAGTGATTTTCATGTCAAGCGTTTGATGCCCTAATTATCTAAGTCGATGTGTCGGGCAAGCTAGGGTTTCCTTAATGACCTTTAAAAATATTCTACCCTAAAGTTAAATAGTGGCCTTTATTATGCCAAAATGGTGAATTAATCCCCTTTTGTGTTTCCCATTGTTATCTCATGTGACCACATCTTCAAGAAAAGTGCTCCATTTTTTTATATTAAAACTGACAGAAGCGGACTCGAGAACATACTTGTCTTGTGGATGTTTTCATTAGCGATCATTCCCAAAGTGATCCTACTTTTGATTATTGCTAATTTTGGTCTTTGTGCTTTCCCTTTGTTAGAACCAGAACTGGAGTGGAGGTCAAACTTGGAACTAGTGATTGGTTTCGGGTTTGGTTCCCGTTCCAATCTTGATTCTAGTTTCATCCTAGTTCCAGTCTCTATTTCTCTTTGTATTGGAATGGTTTCCTATGCCTTTTTCTACTTTGGTTCTGCCTTTGGTTAACATGAAATTGGCTAAGTATGGAAAAAAAAAATTGTGGAAGTTGAGAAAGGGTATTGGATGATTTTTTGTTTCTTATGCTTTTTGTTCATCTAATACAGGGTTTTATTGCAAAAGTAAGACATGTTAGGAGCATCAGAGGAGGCTTCTCAAAGGATCTAACCTGTAGAAAGTTCAAGACAAGGATTCAAACCCAAAATTATAAAGGTGGAGCAAATTCCTTATACCTTCAGATACAAACACAGGGAAGCTACTCTTACAGCTAGTAAGGTGGACTCTAAGTGGGTGGACATCACTGATACCAACTTGGGCCCATTTAGTTATGACGAGTTACTTCTAGAGATATTTGGTGAGGAGGTAACAAGGAGGACTCAAAGAATTGTCCAATCTGGACTGGCACATGTTTTACTCTTCCCCCTATCATTGCAGTGTCTTAAGTTGATAATCACTACAGCTGGAGCATACAACCCTGCCACCAGGTAGTGTGTGGATTCGTAGGGAAATATTATCATCAATTTAACACCACAGATGATAAAATTTATGTTCAATGCACCTATTCCAAAAAATCTCAGGTAGCTCAATGAGGCAAAAGCTCTAAAACTGTATAGTGATAAGAAGCAGAGTAACAAAATTCATTTGAACAAGACCTAGATGAGAGTTGACAAAAAGTCTCTAGCTAACCTTCCTGACTAGCCTAAAAGGAAAAATTTCTACAATGAAATTGCAGATATAATAATGATGCTCTCTAGAGTGTTTGGGAAGAGGGATGCCTCTCACTTTAAGGAATGGATGTTTCCATTCATTTAGACTATCCTAGATGGCAGGAAACAATTTCACTGGCCTATGATTGTGTTAGATTGTATGCACAATTGGATGCTTAGAATGAGAGAAACCAAGAGTTTCTTCATGACCTCTTTTTTGATTTATGCATCAGCAGGGGTATCTTTCTAGGATTGAATGTAGTTGGCATATTGGGAGAAGCCTAAGGATAGAAAAATGTATGGGATCATTATGATCAACTAACCTTGCACACCTCAGAGTCACACTACAGGTGGGTTACTGATGCATTTCTATATGTCATCATTAACCGGCTAACAGGGGATGTTGGTTATAGATTGAGTAGAGAGGCCATGACCTTTATTGTAGAGTGGGGAGATTGGTATATCCAAAAACCCAAGTTTACCTATTTCAGGTTAGGTGGTTTTGATGGCGACCCCCATCTATTGCCCAAGTGTTGCAGTAAGAAGATAGTTTTAATGGAGTTTATCTATCAGGCATTAAGGGTCAATTTTAAATTTGGTACCAAACACAAGAATGGTTGCCACAAATTCACTATGAAATATGGTGGATATTTTTGTGCAAATAATGTGGCCACCAAGGAAATCTGTGAGGAGTTGATCTATTTGAATTTGGGTTTATACATTTGTAGGAAACATTTTGATCATAAACACAAGATGCATGGTTTGCTTCCTATTGTTTTTGATAAACACTTTAATCTCTTGGAGGATTTCTAGATGGACCTACAAGATTATTATGATCTAAGAAGGAGAAATCATGAAATATTTCTTATCCCACTCATGGTGGAGTATGGGGTAAAGGAGGGAATTCTAGATACAAAGTAAAATGATGGACTAACTTTGGATCAACAATATGATGCTGATAAGATAGGCACAAAGGACCTTGATCCTGTGGATTAGAATGTAGAGGAATCAATAGATATAAAGCAAATTGCAAGGCCAGTACTAGATAGTAGCATCCAATGGGTTGTTATGAGAATCAAAGAGCCAGAGGCTTAGACCTCCAAGAAGAGAAAGGCTGCACGAACCACCCAAGGCTACAAAATAACAAAGAGAAGAATGCCTCCTAAGGAGCCTTTAGAATTTTTCCCTCCCAATTCTAGAGAGGAGACTACTACTTAGGATCCTCCTAAAGCATAGGGAGAGGAGGTTGCAACAAAACCTGGTGCATCAACATCTATTGTAGGAGAGGCATCAACTTAGCCTCTTATCATAGAGCATCAAAGTGAAAAAAAAATCGGTGGGAACCCTCCATGAAGAAGTTGAATCCTTGAAGAAGGAGCCTAAAATAGAGATTCATGGCATTGACATAGATTTTGAAGCTACTCCATCTAATAAGGAGACTCATGTGGTTGCATCTCTTGATGAAACTGAGGATACATGGATTGAATATGTGTTGACTGAAGAAAACTAATGTAAGTTGTTTAAGGATGCAAAAAGGGAAGCAGATTCCAATGCACAAGCTGAGGCACTGGCTAAACAAAAGGAGATTGATTCTAAGGCACAAATTGATGCATTAATGAAATAAAAAGGATTGGAGTCTCAAGCCAAAGCCGATGAATTGGCTAAGCAATAACAACAAAGAGAGCAAGAGCTCAAAACTAAAGAAGAAAGAGATAAACTCGTCATGTTGTAGAAGATCCATGATCTTGAGGAAGATAAGGCTAAGCAGAGAAAAGAAAGAGAAGCTCTAGAGGCTAAATTCAAGGCTTTAGACGAAGCATAGAAAAGAAAAGAAGCAGAGCGCCTTGAAAGAGAAAAGGAGGCTAAAGAGCTTTCTTTATATGAAAAGAAATCTAAAGAGGCATGGGACTTGGTCAAGGAGCTTGAAAAAAAAAGAGACAAGGTGTATGAAGAAAAGAGATTGGAAGAAGAATGTCTAAAAAAGAAGTTGAAATCTAAAAGGTTGCAAGAACAAAAGCATAAAGAAGAGGCTGAGAGACTTGCATATGAAGATGCACAAAGGGAACAACAAAATGTGAAAGAGGTTGATTCTCAACCTAGGAACACTATATTGCAACCATTAGCTTCTACCACCACTTCCTCTTCTTCAACGCAAGTGATCACTACTCCTATTGCTCCTACATGGTTAAAAATTGACCTTGAGAAAAAGAAGACGTTCCAACTTGAACCTCTCAATTGGGATGAGATGATGAAGGAGATTGAAAAGGAAAGACCTAAAAAGAATGCCATATTTCTTCACTCCACCAAGTTCACGGATTCAAGGGAAATTATTGTTGAATGCGAAATTCAAGTGGTTGATATGGATAATAATGACATGTAGGTAACTAATTAACAATTGGGTATTGTGAATTTGGGGAGACCTACAAGGAACCAACAAATGAATTTAATTGATAGTGTAGCTTCCTCCACCAAATCCAAAATGATTAAAGATAAGCAAAGGAAGGATGAACTTAAGGCTCAATTGGATCAATTGCAAAAGTCCTAGTCTCTCAAAAAGTTGCTGCTCTGTAAACCCCAGTCTTATTGAGTAAGAAGGAAGTTGATGACTTGGTACAAATGAAGAGTAAGGTAGGGATGGTTGATAGGTTGATTGATAGACTCAATTAGTAGGTTGATGACTTGCTAACTAATGGTTTCAAGATTCATTAGGAAGTACTTGAGCTAGTAGAGGAGATGAATCAACATGTTGAAGTCATAGAAAAGAAAGATGACAAATACAAAGAATATGTCAAGAATATTAAAGACATGGGAAAAGTGCCCAAATCAACTCTCCTGGAGCAATCAATTTGTGAGGAAGGTAATGCAAATTTTATTCAAAGGACTATGAGTATAATAAGATTGAAATTCAAGTTAATAAATGAGCATAAGAATGAGGTTCAAGAAGCAGGAAAGGAATTGAATGAATAGATTGATGAATTGGAGGTAGGAGTTGCCATTCTGGTCAGCATGGACATCTTTGTCAAAGAGGATATTTCTTTGGACAAGTTGATGGAGTAGTGGAGTAGTAGATTCGAGGAAGTGATGGAAAAGAAGGATGATGGAGAATAATTTTTATTGGAAAAACTCATGGACATCAGGGATGAGGTAAAGACTACTAGAAGAGAACTAATTAAGTTGAAGGATATGTGGGAATTCACCTCAACAAAATTGAAGAGGATCAAATTTGAGAATAATTGGTTAGATGGGTGCGATTTGGATGTCCTTCAGCAAGTGTTCTCTAGTTATGATGAATATCTCCTTGAACATGCAACACATGAGTGAGCTAGCAGTAGAAGACTCTCTTTTTGATACACAACTTTCTCTCTTTTCTTACTTTGCAAGATTTTGACACAAGTTTTATTGAAACTCTATTCCACTAGTTCAACCTTCTCTCTTGGACATCAAATTTTTTTGCAACAAACCAATCAACCCTTGTAACTGAAGATCATCAGTCTACTTCATTCATGTAGTTATGGTTCCTTGATTTGTGGATCTGAGTGTTGACTGAGAGAAGCTTGTGCATGGCATGTCTATATGTACTTTTAGACTCTATTTTGTAAAAGTCAACTGATTGGAGAAAGATTTTCCACTTGATGATAGTAGATAGGAATCATAGTCTTAGGATTTTATGAATTGTTAGCAAAATACTTTGAAAAGTTCAGTTGAACTTGGATACTCTTTTTACAATTTTTATACAGTTTAAATGTTGTTAAGTTTAGACCTCTTTGATAAGATTAGTGAATTATAATCAATTTGTATGCCAGTGACTTGTTGTGCCTAAATTTTTTCTATTTGATCATGTAAATCAATAGAGGAAACTAGATTCAAGATTATCTCACTGAATTATCAATGAATGAAATTGCTATTATGTCTATTTGATCTATGTTTTAATGATGAGTGAGTGATCTGTCTTTTTGAATCTTAAAGAAAATGTTTTAGTGAATGGTTGTGATTGTTGAATTAGCATTATGAATGTATGTCTAGTGGTGTAGATTATTGTATGGATTGCATCATGTTGTGGTTTTGGTTGGATAAAGAAACACTCATTATTAATATGCATGTCTAGATATTAAGAACTTTTATTCATGTTTTACTATTCTGAAGCTTTGATCTATCTTTTTATATTTATTTAAACTCACCCTCCCCCCCAACGTAGGTTAGTTGATCTAATGCATTTTTGTTCCTTATTACCAACAAAGACCCCTTGAACATTACAATTACATTGACCATTGACCAATATCAACACAGTTGAGAACCAACTACCAAGACCTTGGGAGTTAGATTACTTTATGTTATCTTTCTTTTTAGGAGAAATAAAATAGAGATATTATGTTTAATGTTGTTGTGTTATTTTTACCATCAACAAATCTAGCTCTAGAAGGAGGGCCTAAGGAACAAATTGGCTCAAATTGGGTCATTCTCACTAGATAGGTACGAAAGAGTTCTTAGATATTCTCAGAATCCTGAACCATTGGTTGAACTCCAAACCCCTATCAGGTATAGACCCCAAGCTTGTAGGGTCTTGATCCCACCATTGTCGCCACCACTTACTCCACCTAGCTTTCCACCATTTCCACCAAATCCACTTCACTGACCAAACTCACCCATTCCATAACCGGCTCAACCATCACCACCTATGGCATTTTTTTGTGAATAACCCCTCTCCACTAGGGACTATCCCTAGGGGTATAAATTATTTTCCTAAGAATCCTGAGAGATTTTGTCCCAAATACATGCATGGAGAATCAAGGATTGCTTAAGAGAACATACAAGCATTTAAGGATGCCTGTACTCAGGCTCAATTAGCTCCTCATGATGTTGTGTGTAGGTTATTCCCCTAATTTTTGGGTGACATGGCATACAACTAGTATTTGAATTGACCACAAGGGTCTATTCTAAGTTGGAAAAATTTAGAAAATTCCTTTATTAATCAGTTTTGGGTATATGTAGACCTTGTAATTTTGTATAACCAATATTCTACCATAAGAATGGAACCACATGAACCTCTTCCATTATTCAACACAATATTCCAAAGAATGTATCGAAGGTTGTAGGATCCTTACCTGGTTGCTGAGAATATTACCATTTTGGAATATTTTAGGGTTGTAGATCGTTTGATTGGCATGTTCTTGCAGAGGACATATGGTGCTGCTGAAATTCATTCTTTGTCTAAAGTCTATCACCTAGCTATCAAATTGCAACAATAGATAAGCTTACAATTAGGAAGTTTAGGAATTCTTCCTCCCATAGGGTATGAAATGCCTAATCCAACTCCTCTGTTCAATATGGTCCCAAGAATGTCTTATTCACAATATGTAACTATGTTTGAAACCTGACCTCCCCTACCATTCTTCACTAATGGGTATGTGTAGGATCATCATGGAAAAAACAGGCCCTTAAGTGGCAAAAAAATCAAAAAAATCAAAGTTAGGCAACTTGATGTAAAAATATGAATAAGTTATCTTTATTATTTCAAAAACATGTAAGAATAGAATTTGTAGCAAATTGAATGTAGTTTCTAAACTACTAGGTTTATTTTCAAAAAAATATATATATTTGGTGAAAATTGTAAATTTCAATGCAATAGTACTTAAATTTCAGCGAAAAAATAAGTAGGTGTTTGTCTGACCACCCTAACCATAGTAAAATGATAATATTTTTTTATAATATTTTAGATATAAGTAGAGGACTCATGTCCCGATGTGATACATATTTTTTTGTTTTTTTTTTCCAAGTAAATAAATAATTATGAATTTTTTATTACAAATTTTAAAAAATATGAAAAGCTCATATGTTTGACTGCCTTAACTTGGTCAAAACTTCATGAAATTCAATTTTTATTTTTCTAATCTTATAGTATACAAAGCATATAATGTGACACATGTTTTGGATTAAAAAAATGTGATACCGTTTGAAAGCTATATATGTTTTTCAATTTGTCTATCAATTAGGACTTTAGTCATAATTTGAATCGAAAATGAATAATAATTACTTATTAAATTAAATGTAAAGCATAATTTATATTGATGGAAAGTTGAGAATCTCCTTTAAAAACTATTTTTATTTCATCAATTTTGGGTGAAGAAAAAGTCGTCAACCACAAACCCATCATATTGCCACTTTTTGGCCCATCATGATCCTACACATACCCTAATGGTGCTCAGGACTCCTCCCACCAATCAAAAAACTACCATAATCAAGCTGGAGGGTCAAGTTTTTTTAATCAATCATGTGTTGTGAAGACTGCAGAGAATGAATGAACCATTCAATTGACTAATGAGATGAAAACTCTCAAGAAGACTCTATCTCAAATGTCTAATGATATGGCCCAACTTAGACAAATCCCCCCTCAGAACCAAAACTAGAATTACTAGAATCAGGGAGGGTATTCTAATCAGGTGGTTACTCCAACTAGAACTCCAACCATAATCATAACACTAATCAAAATTAGAATTTGAATCTGAACGCCAATAGGAACTTCCAAAACCAAAATAGGGGATATAATCAAATGTCTAACAATAATAGACAATGGAATACTAGACCTAATAATGGGGGATTTTCCCATAATTATTAGGTGGGTGATGAAAAGCCACACATTGCAAATGTGGTAGATTTTAATTTTATGATGAATTGGTGTAGGTTGCACTACACTGTAGCTCATTCTGAGGTGAATTGCCCAGAAATGGAAGAAAATGGTTAAAATAGCATAGGTTGATTCTCCATTACAAGGTGCTCCCAACAAGTTTGGTGGATCCACAAATACCACCATGGCTTATGACATCTTTGATGAATAAAAACCATTTCCCAGCCAGGAAGAGAATGAAATAGTGGAAGATGTATATGATGTCCAAGCCTTCCAAACCAAGGGAGGTCATTTCTTAAGAAATTAGAATAAGGGCCCATTTACTACATCTGCTCCTCATAACAACATGGCCCCACCAAATAATAACACATATAAAAACCCACCACCACAAAAGGGGCCATCTGAATCTCAAAATAAAGGTAACCCACCTGCTTTTCCTAAGTATCAATTTAGGAATGATTCAAATTTTGATTTCATTGTAGATATGTAGAGACAAAAGACTTCCTTGTCTTTCTTTGACATCATGAAGTGGTGTCTAGAACAATAGGAAATTGTGTTGAAGGCCTTGAAGGATGCAGACTGATGAAAAGGAAAAGAAAAGGTGACTCCAACAAATGAGATGAATGCATCACTCTATAAAGGTAAGATGGGAACCCCAACTTTCCTTTCAAGTTTAAGGATTTTTGGAAAGAATCTTCACAACTATTTACTAGATTTTGGGGCATCAGGAAATTTCATGCCATTCTCAATTTTTAGGAAGTTAGGTTGGGGTCCCCTTTAGATGGAAAAAAAGGTCATTCAATTGGATAAAACAGAAGTCAATGTGGTAGGAGAACTGAATAATATTCATGTACAGGTTGGATTTGACCCAAGGATCCAAAATTACATGGATATCCAAGTGGTCAATATCCCAGAAACATATGGTATGCTCTTAAGCTAACATTTGATGAAGAGCATTGGGGGATATTTGTCCTTGGACTTCTCACACATGTGGCTACCCTAGAAAGGGATAGCAACACATATTAGAATTGAGAGTGAGCCTAGGCTCAAACATATGATTACTGAATATGATTCTCCCAACGAAGTAGCTTACTTCGAAATTAATATAGGAGTTTACAAGAGGGAGAAGATCACGACCTTCTTAATGCTCGATCCTACTAACACACTACCTTTAGAACAAAGTGAACCAATGACCATGGTCAATCAACAAGTTTAAATCAAGAAATCACAACAAGATAGACTGGTGTTGGGAGAAGAGGTTTGTTTGTGGAGTTTTTTGCTTCCTAATTAGTGTAGAATTCATTATCAGAATCATTTTGATTTGACATGTCAACCCTGTGTAGATATCTTAAACCATTTATGCTAGACTGAGTAGACTTGTGAATGCCAACCTCAAGCACTCACCAATAATTTGTCATTTGATACTAAGGATGCCACCATCCTTACGAGAACCAGTCTAGCTCAAGAAGAAGATTCTTCCCAACATGAGTAGACTCAATTTTTGTGCTCTAAATTCCAAATAGAGACTAACAAATCTTAGTCTTTGTCAAATGCACTAGCCCCAAATACCCTTCCAATTCCTAAGGAATTGATGAAAAATATACTAAATTGTGATATGATCCAAGAAAATATTTAGGAAGTAGTTCCTGAATAGGTTTTGAATATATGAGAAACTTTTGACCAACCTTGCCCACAACTACCTTTAAATATCGATGGCCAGGACTAGTCTGAGATGCCGCATATTTCAAGTAAGCCATCACCTGTAATCTCAAAGAAGAAGGAAATCCCACCTCTAGACCAACTATGGAGTCTTAAATTCGATGGTTCTAAATCCAAATTAGGAAGTGGAGCGAGAATTAAAATAACTAACCCTAAAGGGAAGACATACTTTGCATCTTACAGGTTGCAGTTTGGGTGCACAAACAACATGGCAGAATATGAAGCACTTGCTTGAGGACTGATTTTTTCTCATTAGAAGAAAGTCACATCTCTCATGGTTTAGAGAGATTCTGAAGTGATTGTCAAGCAAGTCTGCAACCAATATACTTGTCACAACAAAATATTGGCTTCATATAGAAATAGAGTTTTGAATTTGAGTGAAGATTTTGATGCTTTTGGAATCACTTTAATTCCTAGGGAATACAATCAGATTGGAGATGCCCTGGTCATTACTGCTAGCACTTTGGAGCCTATGCAAGACTCCAAATTGAAAATATTTTTGGTTCAACTAGTCTCCATCCCAGTCGTCTCGGATAATGTCCAAATTTTTTAGGTATTCAATGATGACCAACACATACTTGCTTTCCTAGCAGGTTTTGATGTTTTTGAATCAAATAGAGATTAGGGAGATTGGGATCTTGAGAATTGCGATGTAGAAGGAATACTAAATTTAAAGAGAAAGAACATTCCCAAGGGGATGGTGGCTTTAGAAAGAATATTTGACTCTAACTGTCAGGCTCGTGAAAGGGTGCCAACATAAACAAATGGAGGGAAGTACTAGAATATGCTAATATGGTTGATTCAGGTCTCGAAAGAAATGTTTATATAGGAAAAACCTGCCATGAGGAAATCAGAGGTAAAATAATAAAGGTGTTGAAAGAAGATATAGCAATAATTGCTTGGAGTTATGAGGATTTAAAGACCTTTGACACTTTGGTGATCACGCATACCATACCTCTGAAGCCAAAAGCAAAGCCCTTTCATCAAAGGTAGTGCCTTGTGAATGCTTTGATCGAGCCATTAATTTAGAAGGAAGTGCATAAACTATTTTCTACAAGAATAATCTTCCTAGTATGACATTGCACCTGGGTTGCAAACTTTGTCCTAATGCACAAGAAAAATGAGGAGATCCGATTATGTGTTGATTTTAGGAACCTAAATAAAGCCTTAGAGAAGGATGATTATCCACTTCCTTCTCTTGATGAGGTATTACAAACTATTAATGGATCCCAAATGATGTCATTCTTGGATGGATATTCTAGGTATAATCAAGTGCTTGTCATTCATGAGGACAAAATAAAAACTACCTTCACTACCAAGTGGGGGACATTTTCCTATCGAAGGATGTCGTTCGTCCTTATCAACACTGGAGCTGCCTTTCAACATTCAATGGACATGGCATTCAAAGATTCAATAGGTAAGTGTATTATTATTTATGTTGATGACTTAACTATCTTCTCTAAGAATGGAAAGGACCATGTTGCTAATTTAGAAAAAGTCCTTAAAAGATGTATAGCCTATGGTGTGTCTTTGAATCCAAAAAAATGTGTCTTCAAAGTTTTTGAAGGTAAACTTTTGGGCCATGTAATATCAAAAAAGGGGATATCCATAGACCCTGATAGAGTTGAAGCCATCTTAAAATTTACAATGCTAGGTAGTAAAAAGGAAATGAGATCCTTCTTTGGAAGGATCAATTTTGTGAGATAATTTATAACAGGGTTTGCAGAAATTGTCAAACCTCTTAATGAGATGATGAAGAAAGATGCAAAAATAGAATGGAGTAACAAGGCCAAATATTCTTTTATGCAGATCAAATAATCAATATCTAAGGCACTAGTCTTGACTAGCCCAAATTATCTAAATCCCTTCTACATCTATTATTTTGCATCTAACCATTCATGTGTAGTCGTTTTAACACATTGAAGAGTCGAGGGGGATGAAAGACCTATTGCTTTCATGAGCTCCCCATTCAAAAATGTAGAAATCAGGTATCTGCCCCTTGAAAAGAAAGCCTTCACACTGGTGTGAGTAGTAAAAAATTAAGGCCTTACATCCTTAAGAGTCAGGTTATCGCCATAGTTTTGGATCTAGCCGTAAAGTCTCTCCTGATGCAGAGTGAATTGGGGGAGAGAAGAGGAAAATGGATGGCTATTTTACAGGAGTTTGATTTAGAAATCCATCCAATGAAGCTCATCCAAGGATAGGCTTATCTAAGGCTATGGTAGTACCAACAATACACTATGAATTCATTCACAAAGGAACCTTGGTACATAGATCTACTCTTCTTCCTCCTTAATAATAGATGCCCAAAGGGGATGAATGCTACTCAAAGCAGATCATTGAGGATGAAGAGTTCTCATTATATGCTTAAAGGAGGATTCTTATACAAAAGAAATTTTGAAGGAGTTTACCTACACTATTTTGATCAATAAGAAGCTAAACATGCTAAATTACTAGGTTTCATGGTACGCATGGATCTTCTGATTCATTGGACCATAAAATTCTTAGGTCAGGATACTATTGGCCCCATGTATTCCAAGATACACATCAACATGTTAGGACATGTCGCACATGCCAGACCTTTGCATCTAGGGAAAAAATATAGCAATTCCTTTGGAACCGATGTATGAGGTAAGACCATTCACCCAATGGGAACTGTATTTTGTGGGAGTTATTAATCCAAACTCTTCTGCAGGTCATAAATTCATCTTGATAGCCACTGAATACTGCACATGCTGGACTAAGGCTCAACCCTGCAAAAATAGTACCATAGATGTGGTCATCAGTTTTCTTAATGAAAGCAACATAACCAAGTTTGGAGTACCATTCGCCCCAGTGGTATGTGACAATGGCCCTACTTTCTCTTTTGTTGAGTTCATTCAATAGGCCTATGAACACAAAGTTATTTTTAAATATTCATCTAATTACTACCCTTAGGGAAATGGAGTGGTTGATTCCACCAACAAGAACGGTTTGGAAGTGATTAGAAAATTGCTAGAAAAGAACCCTAGGGACTGGCACACCCAGCTGAAATTTTCCTTATGGATAGATCAAACTCATATCAAAGATGACCTAGGAAATTCACCTTTTTAAGTTAGTCTATGGCCAAGAGTTGGTCTTCCCAATACATTTGCGAATACCAGTCCTTAGGTTCATGTAATAATTTTATTCAAAGGATGATCAGATAGAGGTTAGACTAGCCAATCTACTAAATATGGAAGAATGGAGAGACACTGCTTTACAATAGTTCTCTAAACATCAGTTTGTCATCAAATGCTGGTTTTAAAAGAGCACCAAAATAAAAGGATTTAGGATATTAGATCTTGTGTTGAAATAGGATAAAGCTAGGGAGAAAAAGGGAGACCACTAGAAGTTTGACAGACTTTGGCTGGGTCCATATCAAATAGCAGAGATCCTGGGTGAAAATGCTTTCCGTCTAAGCACCCTAATAGGGGAACCTATTCCATTGTCCATCAATGGTCAGTTTCTTAAGAACTACTTCAGCCCATGAAGGTCTGGTTTTCTACTAATTGTATATATGTAAGTAGTGGTTCTTTTGTTTTGTTTGTTTGTTTGTTCTCTTCCCTTTTTCTCTTTTTTTGTCCTTGTCTTTGGGGACCTTCATTTATGTCCATTTTGAAATGAAGGGGTTGTTATTCAAAAAATATTGTGGATACTAGGAGAGAAATTGATTTGGTTATTTTCAAGTATAAATGTTGAGATATTTCATTCTAAACCTATGCCTTATGAGTATTTTAACAATGGTTTGAAAAGTTATTGTGAACCATGATCAAAATCTGTCACAAAATAAATAAAACATCTGCTTATGTAGAATGACTATTTATTTTAGGGTGCTTGTATGTCTGGTTCAAGTGAAAAATATGATTCCCAATACTGTCATAAAGTCCATTGTAGTTCTCAACCCATATGCCAGATTAATCACATGTGAGTATTGAGAAAAAGTTGATAAACAATTCTAAGTTGGAAAAATTTAGAAAATTCCTTTATTAATCAGTTTTGGGTATATGTAGACCTTGTAATTTTGTATAACCAATGTTCTACCATAAGAATGGAACCACATGAACCTCTTCCATTATTCAACACAATATTCCAAATAATGTATCGAAGGTTGTAGGATCCTTACCTGGTTGCTGAGAATATTACCATTTTGGAATATTTTAGGGTTGTATATCGTTTGATTGGCATGTTCTTGCAGAGGACATATGGTGCTGCTGAAATTCATTCTTTGTCTAAAGTCTATCACCTAGCTATCAAATTGCAACAATAGATAAGCTTACAATTAGGAAGTTTAGGAATTCTTCCTCCCATAGGGTATGAAATGCCTAATCCAACTCCTCTGTGCAATATGGTCCCAAGAATGTCTTATTCACAATATGTAACTATGTTTGAAACCTGACCTCCCCTACCATTCTTCACTAATGGGTATGTGTAGGATCATCATGGAAAAAATAGGCCCTTAAGTGGCAAAAAAATCAAAAAAATCAAAGTTAGGCAACTTGATGTAAAAATATGAATAAGTTATCTTTATTATTTCAAAAACATGTAAGAATAGAATTTGTAGCAAATTGAATGTAGTTTCTAAACTACTAGGTTTATTTTCAAAAAAATATATATATTTGGTGAAAATTGTAAATTTCAATGCAA
The DNA here is from genome assembly GCA_007258455.2 of Sequoia sempervirens. NCBI lineage: Eukaryota > Viridiplantae > Streptophyta > Pinopsida > Cupressales > Cupressaceae > Sequoia > Sequoia sempervirens. The sequence continues at coordinate 96,789,194 of VDFB02379711.1, forward strand.
TAGTACTTAAATTTCAGCGAAAAAATAAGTAGGTGTTTGTCTGACCACCCTAACCATAGTAAAATGATAATATTTTTTTATAATATTTTAGATATAAGTAGAGGACTCATGTCCCGATGTGATACATATTTTTTTGTTTTTTTTTTCCAAGTAAATAAATAATTATGAATTTTTTATTACAAATTTTAAAAAATATGAAAAGCTCATATGTTTGACTGCCTTAACTTGGTCAAAACTACATGAAATTCAATTTTTATTTTTCTAATCTTATAGTATACAAAGCATATAATGTGACACATGTTTTGGATTAAAAAAATGTGATACCGTTTGAAAGCTATATATGTTTTTCAATTTGTCTATCAATTAGGACTTTAGTCATAATTTGAATCGAAAATGAATAATAATTACTTATTAAATTAAATGTAAATCATAATTTATATTGATGGAAAGTTGAGAATCTCCTTTAAAAACTATTTTTATTTCATCAATTTTGGGTGAAGAAAAAGTCGTCAACCACAAACCCATCATATTGCCACTTTTTGGCCCATCATGATCCTACACATACCCTAATGGTGCTCAGGACTCCTCCCACCAATCAAAAAACTACCATAATCAAGCTGGAGGGTCAAGTTTTTTTAATCAATCATGTGTTGTGAAGACTGCAGAGAATGAATGAACCATTCAATTGACTAATGAGATGAAAACTCTCAAGAAGACTCTATCTCAAATGTCTAATGATATGGCCCAACTTAGACAAATCCCCCCTCAGAACCAAAACTAGAATTACTAGAATCAGGGAGGGTATTCTAATCAGGTGGTTACTCCAACTAGAACTCCAACCATAATCATAACACCAATCAAAATTAGAATTTGAATCTGAACGCCAATAGGAACTTCCAAAACCAAAATAGGGGATATAATCAAATGTCTAACAATAATAGACAATGGAATACTAGACCTAATAATGGGGGATTTTCCCATAATTATTAGGTGGGTGATGAAAAGCCACACATTGCAAATGTGGTAGATTTTAATTTTATGATGAATTGGTGTAGGTTGCACTACACTGTAGCTCATTCTGAGGTGAATTGCCCAGAAATGGAAGAAAATGGTTAAAATAGCATAGGTTGATTCTCCATTACAAGGTGCTCCCAACAAGTTTGGTGGATCCACAAATACCACCATGGCTTATGACATCTTTGATGAATAAAAACCATTTCCCAGCCAGGAAGAGAATGAAATAGTGGAAGATGTATATGATGTCCAAGCCTTCCAAACCAAGGGAGGTCATTTCTTAAGAAATTAGAATAAGGGCCCATTTACTACATCTGCTCCTCATAACAACATGGCCCCACCAAATAATAACACATATAAAAACCCACCACCACAAAAGGGGCCATCTGAATCTCAAAATAAAGGTAACCCACCTGCTTTTCCTAAGTATCAATTTAGGAATGATTCAAATTTTGATTTCATTGTAGATATGTAGAGACAAAAGACTTCCTTGTCTTTCTTTGACATCATGAAGTGGTGTCTAGAACAATAGGAAATTGTGTTGAAGGCCTTGAAGGATGCAGACTGATGAAAAGGAAAAGAAAAGGTGACTCCAACAAATGAGATGAATGCATCACTCTATAAAGGTAAGATGGGAACCCCAACTTTCCTTTCAAGTTTAAGGATTTTTGGAAAGAATCTTCACAACTATTTACTAGATTTTGGGGCATCAGGAAATGTCATGCCATTCTCAATTTTTAGGAAGTTAGGTTTGGGTCCCCTTTAGATGGAAAAAAAGGTCATTCAATTGGATAAAACAGAAGTCAATGTGGTAGGAGAACTGAATAATATTCATGTACAGGTTGGATTTGACCCAAGGATCCAAAATTACATGGATATCCAAGTGGTCAATATCCCAGAAACATATGGTATGCTCTTAAGCTAACATTTGATGAAGAGCATTGGGGGATATTTGTCCTTGGACTTCTCACACATGTGGCTACCCTAGAAAGGGATAGCAACACATATTAGAATTGAGAGTGAGCCTAGGCTCAAACATATGATTACTGAATATGATTCTCCCAACGAAGTAGCTTACTTCGAAATTAATATAGGAGTTTACAAGAGGGAGAAGATCACGACCTTCTTAATGCTCGATCCTACTAACACACTACCTTTAGAACAAAGTGAACCAATGACCATGGTCAATCAACAAGTTTAAATCAAGAAATCACAACAAGATAGACTGGTGTTGGGAGAAGAGGTTTGTTTGTGGAGTTTTTTGCTTCCTAATTAGTGTAGAATTCATTATCAGAATCATTTTGATTTGACATGTCAACCCTGTGTAGATATCTTAAACCATTTATGCTAGACTGAGTAGACTTGTGAATGCCAACCTCAAGCACTCACCAATAATTTGTCATTTGATACTAAGGATGCCACCATCCTTACGAGAACCAGTCTAGCTCAAGAAGAAGATTCTTCCCAACATGAGTAGACTCAATTTTTGTGCTCTAAATTCCAAATAGAGACTAACAAATCTTAGTCTTTGTCAAATGCACTAGCCCCAAATACCCTTCCAATTCCTAAGGAATTGATGAAAAATATACTAAATTGTGATATGATCCAAGAAAATATTTAGGAAGTAGTTCCTGAATAGGTTTTGAATATATGAGAAACTTTTGACCAACCTTGCCCACAACTACCTTTAAATATCGATGGCCAGGACTAGTCTGAGATGCCGCATATTTCAAGTAAGCCATCACCTGTAATCTCAAAGAAGAAGGAAATCCCACCTCTAGACCAACTATGGAGTCTTAAATTCGATGGTTCTAAATCCAAATTAGGAAGTGGAGCGAGAATTAAAATAACTAACCCTAAAGGGAAGACATACTTTGCATCTTACAGGTTGCAGTTTGGGTGCACAAACAACATGGCAGAATATGAAGCACTTGCTTGAGGACTGATTTTTTCTCATTAGAAGAAAGTCACATCTCTCATGGTTTAGAGAGATTCTGAAGTGATTGTCAAGCAAGTCTGCAACCAATATACTTGTCACAACAAAATATTGGCTTCATATAGAAATAGAGTTTTGAATTTGAGTGAAGATTTTGATGCTTTTGGAATCACTTTAATTCCTAGGGAATACAATCAGATTGGAGATGCCCTGGTCATTACTGCTAGCACTTTGGAGCCTATGCAAGACTCCAAATTGAAAATATTTTTGGTTCAACTAGTCTCCATCCCAGTCGTCTCGGATAATGTCCAAATTTTTTAGGTATTCAATGATGACCAACACATACTTGCTTTCCTAGCAGGTTTTGATGTTTTTCAAGGGAAAATAATTGATGAATCAAATAGAGATTAGGGAGATTGGGATCTTGAGAATTGCGATGTAGAAGGAATACTAAATTTAAAGAGAAAGAACATTCCCAAGGGGATGGTGGCTTTAGAAAGAATATTTGACTCTAACTGTCAGGCTCGTGAAAGGGTGCCAACATAAACAAATGGAGGGAAGTACTAGAATATGCTAATATGGTTGATTCAGGTCTCGAAAGAAATGTTTATATAGGAAAAACCTGCCATGAGGAAATCAGAGGTAAAATAATAAAGGTGTTGAAAGAAGATATAGCAAAAATTGCTTGGAGTTATGAGGATTTAAAGACCTTTGACACTTTGGTGATCACGCATACCATACCTCTGAAGCCAAAAGCAAAGCCCTTTCATCAAAGGTAGTGCCTTGTGAATGCTTTGATCGAGCCATTAATTTAGAAGGAAGTGCATAAACTATTTTCTACAAGAATAATCTTCCTAGTATGACATTGCACCTGGGTTGCAAACTTTGTCCTAATGCACAAGAAAAATGAGGAGATCCGATTATGTGTTGATTTTAGGAACCTAAATAAAGCCTTAGAGAAGGATAATTATCCACTTCCTTCTCTTGATGAGGTATTACAAACTATTAATGGATCCCAAATGATGTCATTCTTGGATGGATATTCTAGGTATAATCAAGTGCTTGTCATTCATGAGGACAAAATAAAAACTACCTTCACTACCAAGTGGGGGACATTTTCCTATCGAAGGATGTCGTTCGTCCTTATCAACACTGGAGCTGCCTTTCAACATTCAATGGACATGGCATTCAAAGATTCAATAGGTAAGTGTATTATTATTTATGTTGATGACTTAACTATCTTCTCTAAGAATGGAAAGGACCATGTTGCTAATTTAGAAAAAGTCCTTAAAAGATGTATAGCCTATGGTGTGTCTTTGAATCCAAAAAAATGTGTCTTCAAAGTTTTGAAGGTAAACTTTTGGGCCATGTAATATCAAAAAAGGGGATATCCATAGACCCTGATAGAGTTGAAGCCATCTTAAAATTTACAATGCTAGGTAGTAAAAAGGAAATGAGATCCTTCTTTGGAAGGATCAATTTTGTGAGATAATTTATAATAGGGTTTGCAGAAATTGTCAAACCTCTTAATGAGATGATGAAGAAAGATGCAAAAATAGAATGGAGTAACAAGGCCAAATATTCTTTTATGCAGATCAAATAATCAATATCTAAGGCACTAGTCTTGACTAGCCCAAATTATCTAAATCCCTTCTACATCTATTATTTTGCATCTAACCATTCATGTGTAGTCGTTTTAACACATTGAAGAGTCGAGGGGGATGAAAGACCTATTGCTTTCATGAGCTCCCCATTCAAAAATGTAGAAATCAGGTATCTGCCCCTTGAAAAGAAATCCTTCACACTGGTGTGAGTAGTAAAAAATTAAGGCCTTACATCCTTAAGAGTCAGGTTATCGCCATAGTTTTGGATCTAGCCGTAAAGTCTCTCCTGATGCAGAGTGAATTGGGGGAGAGAAGAGGAAAATGGATGGCTATTTTACAGGAGTTTGATTTAGAAATCCATCCAATGAAGCTCATCCAAGGATAGGCTTATCTAAGGCTATGGTAGTACCAACAATACACTATGAAGTCATTCACAAAGGAACCTTGGTACATAGATCTACTCTTCTTCCTCCTTAATAATAGATGCCCAAAGGGGATGAATGCTACTCAAAGCAAATCATTGAGGATGAAGAGTTCTCATTATATGCTTAAAGCAGGATTCTTATACAAAAGAAATTTTGAAGGAGTTTACCTACACTATTTGGATCAATAAGAAGCTAAACATGCTAAATTACTAGGTTTCATGGTACGCATGGATCTTCTGATTCATTGGACCATAAAATTCTTAGGTCAGGATACTATTGGCCCCATGTATTCCAAGATACACATCAACATGTTAGGACATGTCGCACATGCCAGACCTTTGCATCTAGGGAAAAAATATAGCAATTCCTTTGGAACCGATGTATGAGGTAAGACCATTCACCCAATGGGAACTGTATTTTGTGGGAGTTATTAATCCAAACTCTTCTGCAGGTCATAAATTCATCTTGATAGCCACTGAATACTGCACATGCTGGACTAAGGCTCAACCCTGCAAAAATAGTACCATAGATGTGGTCATCAGTTTTCTTAATGAAAGCAACATAACCAAGTTTGGAGTACCATTCGCCCCAGTGGTATGTGACAATGGCCCTACTTTCTCTTTTGTTGAGTTCATTCAATAGGCCTATGAACACAAAGTTATTTTTAAATATTCATCTAATTACTACCCTTAGGGAAATGGAGTGGTTGATTCCACCAACAAGAACGGTTTGGAAGTGATTAGAAAATTGCTAGAAAAGAACCCTAGGGACTGGCACACCCAGCTGAAATTTTCCTTATGGATAGATCAAACTCATATCAAAGATGACCTAGGAAATTCACCTTTTTAAGTTAGTCTATGGCCAAGAGTTGGTCCTCCCAATACATTTGCGAATACCAGTCCTTAGGTTCATGTAATAATTTTATTCAAAGGATGATCGGATAGAGGTTAGACTAGCCAATCTACTAAATATGGAAGAATGGAGAGACACTGCTTTACAATAGTTCTCTAAACATCAGTTTGTCATCAAATGCTGGTTTTAAAAGAGCACCAAAATAAAAGGATTTAGGATATTAGATCTTGTGTTGAAATTGGATAAAGCTAGGGAGAAAAAGGGAGACCACTAGAAGTTTGACAGACTTTGGCTGGGTCCATATCAAATAGCAGAGATCCTGGGTGAAAATGCTTTCCGTCTAAGCACCCTAATAGGGGAACCTATTCCATTGTCCATCAATGGTCAGTTTCTTAAGAACTACTTCAGCCCATGAAGGTCTGGTTTTCTACTAATTGTATATATGTAAGTAGTGGTTCTTTTGTTTTGTTTGTTTGTTTGTCTCTTCCCTTTTTCTCTTTTTTTGTCCTTGTCTTTGGGGACCTTCATTTATGTCCATTTTGAAATGAAGGGGTTGTTATTCAAAAAATATTGTGGATACTAGGAGAGAAATTGATTTGGTTATTTTCAAGTATAAATGTTGAGATATTTCATTCTAAACCTATGCCTTATGAGTATTTTAACAATGGTTTGAAAAGTTATTGTGAACCATGATCAAAATCTGTCACAAAATAAATAAAACATCTGCTTATGTAGAATGACTATTTATTTTAGGGTGCTTGTATGTCTGGTTCAAGTGAAAAATATGATTCCCAATACTGTCATAAAGTCCATTGTAGTTCTCAACCCATATGCCAGATTAATCACATGTGAGTATTGAGAAAAAGTTGATAAACAATTCTAAGTTGGAAAAATTTAGAAAATTCCTTTATTAATCAGTTTTGGGTATATGTAGACCTTGTAATTTTGTATAACCAATATTCTACCATAAGAATGGAACCACATGAACCTCTTCCATTATTCAACACAATATTCCAAAGAATGTATCGAAGGTTGTAGGATCCTTACCTGGTTGCTGAGAATATTACCATTTTGGAATATTTTAGGGTTGTATATCGTTTGATTGGCATGTTCTTGCAGAGGACATATGGTGCTGCTGAAATTCATTCTTTGTCTAAAGTCTATCACCTAGCTATCAAATTGCAACAATAGATAAGCTTACAATTAGGAAGTTTAGGAATTCTTCCTCCCATAGGGTATGAAATGCCTAATCCAACTCCTCTGTTCAATATGGTCCCAAGAATGTCTTATTCACAATATGTAACTATGTTTGAAACCTGACCTCCCCTACCATTCTTCACTAATGGGTATGTGTAGGATCATCATGGAAAAAACAGGCCCTTAAGTGGCAAAAAAATCAAAAAAATCAAAGTTAGGCAACTTGATGTAAAAATATGAATAAGTTATCTTTATTATTTCAAAAACATGTAAGAATAGAATCGCAAAATTGAATGTAGTTTCTAAACTACTAGGTTTATTTTCAAAAAAATATATATATTTGGTGAAAATTGTAAATTTCAATGCAATAGTACTTAAATTTCAGCGAAAAAATAAGTAGGTGTTTGTCTGACCACCCTAACCATAGTAAAATGATAATATTTTTTTATAATATTTTAGATATAAGTAGAGGACTCATGTCCCGATGTGATACATATTTTTTTGTTTTTTTTTTCCAAGTAAATAAATAATTATGAATTTTTTATTACAAATTTTAAAAAATATGAAAAGCTCATATGTTTGACTGCCTTAACTTGGTCAAAACTTCATGAAATTCAATTTTTATTTTTCTAATCTTATAGTATACAAAGCATATAATGTGACACATGTTTTGGATTAAAAAAATGTGATACCGTTTGAAAGCTATATATGTTTTTCAATTTGTCTATCAATTAGGACTTTAGTCATAATTTGAATCGAAAATGAATAATAATTACTTATTAAATTAAATGTAAAGCATAATTTATATTGATGGAAAGTTGAGAATCTCCTTTAAAAACTATTTTTATTTCATCAATTTTGGGTGAAGAAAAAGTCGTCAACCACAAACCCATCATATTGCCACTTTTTGGCCCATCATGATCCTACACATACCCTAATGGTGCTCAGGACTCCTCCCACCAATAAAAAAACTACCATAATCAAGCTGGAGGGTCAAGTTTTTTTAATCAATCATGTGTTGTGAAGACTGCAGAGAATGAATGAACCATTCAATTGACTAATGAGATGAAAACTCTCAAGAAGACTCTATCTCAAATGTCTAATGATATGGCCCAACTTAGACAAATCCCCCCTCAGAACCAAAACTAGAATTACTAGAATCAGGGAGGGTATTCTAATCAGGTGGTTACTCCAACTAGAACTCCAACCATAATCATAACACTAATCAAAATTAGAATTTGAATCTGAACGCCAATAGGAACTTCCAAAACCAAAATAGGGGATATAATCAAATGTCTAACAATAATAGAAAATGGAATACTAGACCTAATAATGGGGGATTTTCCCATAATTATTAGGTGGGTGATGAAAAGCCACACATTGCAAATGTGGTAGATTTTAATTTTATGATGAATTGGTGTAGGTTGCACTACACTGTAGCTCATTCTGAGGTGAATTGCCCAGAAATGGAAGAAAATGGTTAAAATAGCATAGGTTGATTCTCCATTACAAGGTGCTCCCAACAAGTTTGGTGGATCCACAAATACCACCATGGCTTATGACATCTTTGATGAATAAAAACCATTTCCTACCTCGTGAAAAATATGTTCTGAAGAAGTGGAAGATGCATATGATGTCCAAGCCTTCCAAACCAAGGGAGGTCATTTCAAGAAATTAGAATAAGGGCCCATTTTACTACATCCTGCCTCACAACAACAACATGGCCCTGTTCAAATAATACCTACATATAAAAACCACCACCACAAAAAGGGCCATCCTAAATTTAAAAATAAAGGTAACCCACTGCCCTAAGTATCAATTTAGGGAAATGATTCAAATTTTGATTTCATTGTAGATATATGTATACGTACACTCTTGTCTTTCTTTTGACATCAAGAAGTGGTGTCTATAAACAATAGGAAATTATTGTGTTAAATGGCCCTGTAAGGATGTGAGACTGATTGCTAAGAAGCAGACTAAACAAACAGATGAATGCATCAATTTATAAAGGTAATATGTGGAACCCTAACTTTCCTCTTTCTTCTAAGTTTAAGGATTTTGAAAGAATCTTCAATAACTTATTTACTTTTCAGGATTTTTGGGGCATCAGTGAGAAATGCTCATGCCATTCTCAATTTTAGGTTAGCTTGGGTCATCCCCTTTAGATGGAAAAAAAGGTCATTCAATTGGATAAAACAGAAGTCAATGTGGTAGGAGAACTGAATAATATTCATGTACAGGTTGGATTTGACCCAAGGATCCAAAATTACATGGATATCCAAGTGGTCAATATCCCAGAAACATATGGTATGCTCTTAAGCTAACATTTGATGAAGAGCATTGGGGGATATTTGTCCTTGGACTTCTCACACATGTGGCTACCCTAGAAAGGGATAGCAACACATATTAGAATTGAGAGTGAGCCTAGGCTCAAACATATGATTACTGAATATGATTCTCCCAACGAAGTAGCTTACTTCGAAATTAATATAGGAGTTTACAAGAGGGAGAAGATCACGACCTTCTTAATGCTCGATCCTACTAACACACTACCTTTAGAACAAAGTGAACCAATGACCATGGTCAATCAACAAGTTTAAATCAAGAAATCACAACAAGATAGACTGGTGTTGGGAGAAGAGGTTTGTTTGTGGAGTTTTTTGCTTCCTAATTAGTGTAGAATTCATTATCAGAATCATTTTGATTTGACATGTCAACCCTGTGTAGATATCTTAAACCATTTATGCTAGACTGAGTAGACTTGTGAATGCCAACCTCAAGCACTCACCAGTAATTTGTCATTTGATACTAAGGATGCCACCATCCTTACGAGAACCAGTCTAGCTCAAGAAGAAGATTCTTCCCAACATGAGTAGACTCAATTTTTGTGCTCTAAATTCAAAATAGAGACTAACAAATCTTAGTCTTTGTCAAATGCACTAGCCCCAAATACCCTTCCAATTCCTAAGGAATTGATGAAAAATATACTAAATTGTGATATGATCCAAGAAAATATTTAGGAAGTAGTTCCTGAATAGGTTTTGAATATATGAGAAACTTTTGACCAACCTTGCCCACAACTACCTTTAAATATCGATGGCCAGGACTAGTCTGAGATGCCGCATATTTCAAGTAAGCCATCACCTGTAATCTCAAAGAAGAAGGAAATCCCACCTCTAGACCAACTATGGAGTCTTAAATTCGATGGTTCTAAATCCAAATTAGGAAGTGGAGCGAGAATTAAAATAACTAACCCTAAAGGGAAGACATACTTTGCATCTTACAAAGCTGCGTACTTTGGGTGCAATAAACAATGGCGTAATATGAAGCACTTTGCTCGAGGACTGATTTTTTCTCATTAGAAGAAGGTCACAACTCTCATGGTTATGGGATATTTTGAAGTGATTGTCAAGCAAGTCTGCAGCCAATATACTTGTCACAACAAAATATTGGCTGCATACAAAAATAGAGTTTGGAATCTGATTGAGGATTTTGACGCTTTTGGAATCACTTTGATTCCTAGGGAACATAATCAGATTGCAGATGCCCTTTCTATCACTACTAGCACTTTGGAGCCTATGCAAGACTCCAAGTTGAAAAGATTTTCAGTTGAACTAGTCTTGATCCCAACTATCCTGAATAATGTCTGAAATTTTCAAGTCTTTGATGATGACCAACACATACTTTCCTTCTTGGCAAGTTTAGATGTCTTTGAAGGGAAAATAATTGATGAATCAAAAAGAGACCAAGGAGATTGGGATCTTGAGAATCATGCATGTAGAAGGAATACTAAATTTAAAGAGAAAGAACATCTCTAAGGATGGTGGCTTTAGAAAGAATATTTGACTCTAACCGCCGCTCAGGAAAGTGCCAACATAAACAAATGGAGGGAAGCACTAGAATATGCTAATATGGTTGATTCAGTCTCAAAGAAATGTTTATATAGGCAAAACCTGCCCTGAGGAGATCAGAGATGAAATATTTAAGGTGTTGAAAGAAGACATTGCAGCAATTGCTTGGAGTTATGAAGATTTAAAGACTTTTGACACCTCTGTGATCATGCATACAATACCTCTGAAGCCAGAAGCAAAGACCTTCCATCAAAAGCAGTGCCCGATGAATGCTTCGATTGAGCCATTAATTTAGAAGGAAGTGCAAAAGCTTTTGTCAGCAAGAATCATCTTCCCAATACAACACTCCACTTGGGTTGCCAATTTAGTTCCAGTACGCAAGAAAAGTGGGGAAATCAGACTATGTTTTGACTTCAGGAACCTCAACAAAGCCTTAGAGAAGGATAACTATCCACTTCCTTCCCTTGATGAGGTATTACAAACTATTAATGGATCCCAAATGATGTCATTCTTGGATGGATATTCTAGGTATAATCAAGTGCTTGTCATTCATGAGGACAAATAAAACTACCTTCACTACCAAGTGGGGACATTTTCCTATCAAGGATGTCAGTTTCGCCCCTATCAAACACCGGAGTCAGCTTTCAACATTCACGGACATGGCATTCAAAGATTCAATAGGTAAGTGTATTATTATTTATGTTGATGACTTAACTATCTTCTCTAAGAATGGAAAGGACCATGTTGCTAATTTAGAAAAATTCCTTAAAAGATGTAGAGCCTATGGTGTGTCTCTGAATCCAAAAAAAATGTTTCTTCAAAGTTTTTGAAGGTAAAATTTTGGGCCATGTAATATCAAAAAAGGGGATATCCATAGACCCTGATAGAGTTGAAGCCATTTTAAAATTTACAATGCCAAGTAGTAAAAAGGAAATGAGATCCTTCTTTGGAAGGATCAATTGTGTGAGATAATTTATAACAAGGTTTGCAGAAATTGTCAAACCTCTTAATGAGATGATGAAGAAAGATGCAAAAATAGAATGGAGTAACAAGGCCAAATCTTCTTTTATGTAGATCAAATAATCAATATCTAAGGCACTAGTCTTGACTATCCCAAATTATCTAAATCCCTTCTACATCTATTCTTTTGCATCTAACCATTCATGTGTAGTCATTTTAACACATTGAAGAGCCGAGGGGGATAAAAGACCTATTGCTTTCATGAGCTCCCTGTTCAAAAATGCAGAAATTAGGTATCTGCCCCTTGAAAAGAAAGCCTTCACACTGGTGTGAGTAGTAAAAAATTAAGGCCTTACATCCTTCAGAGTCAAGTTATTTCCATAGTTCTGGATCTAGCTGTAAAGTCTCTCCTGATGTAGAGTGAATTGGGGGAGAGAAGAGGAAAATGGATGGCTATTTTATAGGAGTTTGATTTAGAAATCCATCCAATGAAGCTCATCCAAGGATAGGGCTTATCTAAGGCTATGGTAGTACCAACAATACACTATGCAATCATTCACAAAGGATCCTTGGTACATAGATCTGCTCTTCTTCCTCCTTAATAATAGATGCCCAAAGGGGATGAATGCTACTCAAAGAAGAGCATTGTAGATGAAGAGTGCTCATTATATGCTTAAAGGAGGATTCTTATACAAAAGAAATTTTGAAGGAGTTTACCTACACTGTTTGGATCTATAAGAAGCTAAACATGCTAAATTACTAGGTTTCATGGTATGCATGGATCTTCTGATTCATTGGACCATCAAATTCTTAGGTCAGGATACTATTGGCCCCACGTATTCCAAGATACACATCAACATGTTAGGACATGTCACACATGCCAGACCTTTGCATCTAGGGAACAAAATCTAGCAATTCCTTTGCAACCGATGTATGAGGTAAGACCATTCGCCCAATGGGAACTATATTTTGGTGGTTATTAATCCAAACTCTTCCGTGTCATAACGGGTCTTTGATAGCCATCAATATCGCGACATGCCGGACTAAGGCTCAACCCTCGCAAAAAATAGTACCATAGATGTGGCCAATGGGCTTCTTAATGAAAGCAACATAACCAAAGCTTGAGTACCATTCGCCTGGTATGTGACAATGGCCCTACTTTGTTGAGCGTCTATTCAATAGCCTATGAACACAAAAGTTATTTTTAAGTATTCATCTAATTACTACCCTCAAAGAAATGGAGTAGCTAAGTCTACCAACAAGAACCTATTGGAAGTGATTAGAAAATTGCTAGAAAATAACCCTAGGGACTAGCATACTCAACTGAGATTTTCTTTATGGGAATATTGAACTCATATTAAAGCTTCCCTAAGAAATTCACCTTTTAAGTTAGTCTATGGTCAAGATCTAATCTTCCCAATACATTTGCAAATACATGTCCTTTGGTTTATGCAGGAATTTTATTCAAAGGATGATCAAATAGAGGTTAGACTAACTAGTCTACTGGACATGGAAGAACAGAGAGATGTTGCTTTACAACAGTTCTTTAAACATAAGGCTATCATCAAATGTTTGTTTGAAAAAAGAGCCAAAATAAAGGATTTTAGGATATCAGATCTTGTGTTGCTATGGGACAAAGCTAAAGAGAAAAAGGGGGACCACCAAAATTTTAAAAAACTTTGGCTGGGTCCATATCAAATAGTTGAGATCCTGGTTGAAAATGCTTTCCCGCCTAAGCACCCTAATAGGGGAACTCATTCCATTGTCCTAACAATGGTCATGAACTACTTCAGCCCAATGGTCCTGGTTTTCTACTAATTGTATATATGTAAGTAGTGGTTCTTTTGTTTTGTTTGTTTGTTTGTTCTCTTCCCTTTTTCTCTTTTTTTGTCCTTGTCTTTGGGGACCTTCATTTATGTCCATTTTGAAATGAAGGGGTTGTTATTCAAAAAATATTGTGGATACTAGGAGAGAAATTGATTTGGTTATTTTCAAGTATAAATGTTGAGATATTTCATTCTAAACCTATGCCTTATGAGTATTTTAACAATGGTTTGAAAAGTTATTGTGAACCATGATCAAAATCTGTCACAAAATAAATAAAACATCTGCTTATGTAGAATGACTATTTATTTTAGGGTGCTTGTATGTCTGGTTCAAGTGAAAAATATGATTCCCAATACTGTCATAAAGTCCATTGTAGTTCTCAACCCATATGCCAGATTAATCACATGTGAGTATTGAGAAAAAGTTGATAAACAATTCTTACAAGTAAAGCCTATGAAAAAGAAAGAAAAATAGAACCATGAAAAGAAGGAAAACTCAATATCAAATGGGTGATTCAAGTATCTAAATCGGGGCTATGGATGCATGTCTAGAAGTAGACAAATGATTTGAGAGAATAAGAGGTATATTTGTCAGGCCTATGGACACCTGACCGGTAATGGAGCAATTCCCAAGATTTAATTGTACGACAGTTAAAGGACTCAACCTAGGTAGCTTGAATATTAGATATAATGGTTCCGAGATCGAAATTTTTTTTTATGAAGGAAGATGTACCTTATATGCACACACTCAGATCTGAAATAATTCATGTTGATTTACATCTGAGATTCCAGCTCAACCTTTCTCAATATATCTGATCTTACTTAAGTTGTAATGTTTATAAAACATGGGTTTTGGGTGATCAAATTCTTCAATTTCTTGAAAATGGGTATACCATTTTCCCAGCTGAGTTTCCATTTGTTATGCCTTGCATAACCACCCCATTTTGTTTTGGATCAAAATGGGTCCCCCCTGTGTTTTTTTTTCCTTGTTTTGTTTGGGGTCTTCAGATTTGTTTATTTTTCTCCTAAGTCCTTGTTTCTTTTGGTTTGGCAGAAGTAGAGTCAAGATGGAAACTAGACTTAGAGCTTTGTAAAAGTTGCAAGTCTGGATTCGGTTCTAGTTCTGGTCTCACCTTTATTTCATGTTCTTTTCATTGTCTATTGGTTGGTCTTGAGATCTTGGGTCAATTTCTCCCTTGAGTTGTTTGTCATTTCCTTGTGTTTTGTTTTTTCTCTCATGGAAGTGGAACCAGAATGGGAATTGAACATAGAAATTTGTAAAAGTTTTGAATTCAGCTTTTGTTCAAACCCTGCTCCCACTCATTGGATTTGTCTTTTGTTGTCATTTGTGTCTCGGTTGGGACTTTTTTTTGGTTTCGGTCCTCCTTCCTATTGTTCTATTGTCCTTGTCTCATGTTTATTCCTTGGTCGAGAATGGAACTGGAATTGGAACCAAACTTGGAACTTTGTAAAAAGATCCTTCTTTGGTTTTTTTCTGACTCTACCCCCGTTTCCCTTTGTTGTTTGTCTTTTTTGCGTGACCAGAACCAGAACTAAGGCTAGGTAGGAAACTTAGTAAAAGGTTTTTGTTCTATCTTAGATCCGGGTCCACATTCATCTTGCCTTTCGTATTCATGGGAGTTAATTTTTCATTTTACGTCATTCACTCCACCCCCTACCAACCATATTTATTACATTAATTGCAGCCTCCTCACATGCACAAAATCATTTTAAAACCTTAATTGGGGTAAATTGGCTCATTATCATTATTGCTTAAGTATTTTTAGCAAACCAGAGCCAGGTGAACTATGATAATTGCACGTTTTTATTGTGGAGGCATGTTGGTGAGAAAATCTTTGTCAAAGTATTAGACTTTCGTTGTTGGCATTTTGAGGTAGGGTCTCTTCCTGCTCTTTTCCTATTTTCTTTTTCATTTCATTTTTGTGTTCTTGCTCATTTTGTTTTGGGCATGTTGACAAAATATTTTTCTATGAATCTTCACTCTTTATTTTGTCTTGTTGGTTTTGTATTGTCTTTTCTATTTTCTGTTTGCTTTTCTTTCTTTTTATTTTGCTTGTTTTATGTTTTGTTGTCACTTTTGTGGCAGGTATGTTTTGTCGCACCCTAGTTTCTAACTAGGGTTTCATTTGGTAGGGTTATCCATGTGTTAAATGCATGCATATTTGTTAAGAGACCCTTCTGATACTTTTCCTATGTTGGTTTAGTGATGTATGTGTAGGGCATTTGATGCCCTAATTATCTGAGTTGACGCATCGGGCAAACTATGGTTTGATCAATGACCTTTACAAATATCCTACCCTAGAGTTAAATAGTGCTCTTTATTATTCCAAATGGGTGAATTAAGTTGCTTTTGTTTTTCCCATTGTTATCTCATGTGACTTAGGTCCTTAAAATCAAATGATCACATCTTCAGGAAAATTGCTTTGTTTTTTCATGTTAAAACGAGTGAAAGCAGACTTAGGAACATACTCGTCCTATGGATGTTTGCATTGGGGATCATTCCCAAAGTGATCTTGCTTCTAATTATTGTTAATTGTGGTCTTCGCACTTTCCCTTTTTCAAAACCAAAACTAGAGTGGAGGTTGAACATGGAACTAGTGATTGGTTCTAGGTTTGGTTCCTATTTTGATCCCAATTTTGGTTTCATCCTGGTTCTGGTCCCTTTTCCACTTTGTGTTGCAATGGTTTCCTATGCCTTGTTCTGCTTTGGTTCCACCTCTAGTTAACATGAAATTTACTATGGAGTTTTTTTCCTAAGGAAGTTGAGAAAGGGTATTGGATGATGTTTTATTTCTTATGCTTTTTGTTCATCTAATATGAGGTTTTATTATAGAAGTAAGACATGTTAGGAGAATCAGAGGAGGCTTCTCAAAGGAGCCAACCTACATAAATATCAAGACAAGGATTCTAACCCAAAAAGGATAAAGGTGGATCAACTTTCTTATACCCTGATATACAAACACATGGAAGCTACTCTTACAGCTAGTAAGGTGGACTTTGAGTGGGCGAACATCACTGATACCAACTTGGGCCCATTCAGTTATGAGGAGGTAATAGGGAGGACTCGGAGAATTGTCCAATATGGACTGGCACATGTTTCCATCTTCCCCCAATCGATCCAATGTCCTGAGTTGATAATCATTGGAGCTAGAGCATACAACCCTACCACTAGGCAGTGTATGGATTCATAGGGAAATATCATCATCAATTAAACACCACAAATGATAATATTTATGTTCAACGCATCTATTACACAAAATCCCAGGGAGCTCAATGAGGTAGAAGCTCTAAAACTGTATAGTGATAAGAAGGAAAGTAACATAATTTATATGAACAAGACCTGGATGAGAGTTGAGAAAAAATCTTTGGCTAAGCTTCCTGACCAGTCTAAAAGGGAAAATTTCTACAAGGAAAATGGGGAGATAATAATGATGCTCTCTAGAGTGTTTGGGAAGAGGGATGCCTCTCAATTTAAGGAATGGATGTTTCCATTCATTCAAACTATCCTAGATGGTAGTCAAAATTTTGACTAGACTATGATTGTGTCATATTGTATCCATAATCAAATGCTTAGAGCTAGAGAAACCAAGAGTTTCTTCATGACCTCTTTTGTGATTTATGCAATAGACAAAAGGTG
Organism: Sequoia sempervirens; assembly: GCA_007258455.2. Classification (NCBI taxonomy): domain Eukaryota; kingdom Viridiplantae; phylum Streptophyta; class Pinopsida; order Cupressales; family Cupressaceae; genus Sequoia; species Sequoia sempervirens. The sequence continues at coordinate 96,806,517 of VDFB02379711.1, forward strand.
TATCTTTCCAAGATTGAATGCAGTGGACATATTGGGAGAAGCCCAGGGATAGAAAAATATATGGGATCATTATGATCAACTCACCTTGTAGACCTCAGAGTCACACTATAGGAGGGTTAATGATGCATTTCTATATTTCATCATTAATAGGATAACAAGGGATGTTGGTTATAGATTGAGTAGAGAGGCCATGGCCTTTATTGCGTAGTGGGGATATTGGTATATCCAATGCCCCGAGTTTACCTATTTCAGGCTGGTTGGTTTTGATGGCCACCACCATCTATTTCCCAGGTGCTAAAGTAACAAGATAGTATTAATGGAGTTTATCTATCAAGAATTGAGGGTCAATTTTAAATTCGGTACCAAACAAATGACTAGTTTCCACAAATTCACCATGAAATTTGGCGAATATTGATGTGCACATAATGTTTCCACCAAGGCAATCTGTGAGGAGTTGATCTATTTGAAGTTGGGTTTATACACCTCTAGGAAACATTTTGATCCTAAACACAAGATGTAGGGTTTGCTTCCTGCTATTTTTGATAAATACTTTAATCCGTTGGAGGACTTCTAGATGGACCTACTAGATGATTATGATCTGAGAAGGAGAAATCATGAAAGATTTCCCATCCCACTCATGGTTGAGTATGGGGTAAAGGAGGACATTCTGGATACATTGTTAGATGATGGGGTAACTTTGGATCCCCAATATGATGCTAATAAGATAGGCACCAGGGACCTTGATCCTATGGATTGGAATACAAAGGAATCAATAGATATAAAGAAAATTGCAAGGACAGTACTGGATAGTAGCATCCAATGGGTTGTTATGAGAACCAAAAAGCTTGTGGCTCAAACCTCCAAGAAGAGAAAGGTTGCGGGAACCACCCAAGGCTACAAAAGAACAAAGAGAATAATGCCTCCTAAGGAGCCTTTTAGAAATTTTCCCTCCCAATTCTGGAGAGGAGACTGTTGCTCAGGATCCTCCTGAAGCACAAGAAGTGGATGTTGCAATAGAACCTGGTGCCTCAACATCTATTGGAGGAGAGGCATCAACTCAACCTCTTATTATAGAGGAACCAAGTGAAGAAATGCATGTGGGAACCCTCCATAAAGAATTTGAATCCTTGAACTAGGAGAAGGAGCCGGAAATAGAGATTCATGATATTGACATAGATTTTGAGGCTACTCCATATGATAAGGAGACTCGTGTGGTTGCATCTCTTGATGAAATTGAGGATGTAGGGATTGAACATGTGTTGAGAGAAGAAGACCAATGGAAGCTATTTGAGGACGCCAAAAGGGAAGAAAATAACAAGGCACAGGGTGAGGCACAGGCTAAACAAAAGGAGATTGATGCTAAGGTACAATTTATGCATTAATGAAATAAAAAAAATTGGATGCTCAAGCCAAAGTTGATGAATTGTCTAAGAAACAATAGCAAAGAGAGCAAGAGCTCAAAGCTAAAGAAGAAAGAGATAAGCTGGCCATGTTGTAGAAGATCCGTGATCTTGATGAAAGTAAGGCTAAGGAGAGAAGAGAAAGAGAAGCTTTGGAGGCTAAATTCAAGGCTATAGAAAAAGCATATAAAATAATAGAAGAAGTAGAGCACCTTGTAAGAGAAAAGGAGGATAAAGAGGTTTCTTTAGATGAAAATAAGTCTAAAGAGGCATGCGACTTGGTCAACGAGCTTTAAAAATAGAGAGACTAGGTGTATGAAGAGAAGAGATTGGAAGAAGAACATATGAAAAAGGAGTTAGAATCTAAAAGGTTGCAAGAACAAAAGGATAAAGAAGAGTCTTGGAGACACTCACAAGAAGATGCATAAAGGGAACAATAGAGTGTGCAAGAGGTTGATTCTCAACCTAGGAACACTATATTTCAACCATTATCTTTTTACACTATTGCCTCTTCTTCAACGTGGGTGATCACTACTCCTATTGTTCCTACATGGCTAAAACTCTACCTTGAGAAAAAGAAGATGGTCCAACCTGAACCTCTCAATTGGGATGAGATGATGGAGATTGAAAAGGAAAGACCTAAAAATAAGGCCAAATTCCTTCACTCCACCCAACTCACAGATGTAGGGGAAATTATTGTTGAATGTGCAATTCTAGTTATTGATAAGGATAAGAATGACATGCAGGTTACTAATTACCAATTGGGTACTGTGAATTTGGGGAGACCTACAAGGAATCAAAAAATGAATTTAATTGATATTGTAGCTTCCTCCACCAAATTCAGAATGATTAAAGATAAGCAAAGGATGGATGAAACTAAGGCTCAATTGGATTAGTTGCACAAGTTCTTAAAGGATGTCTCCACCCTAATATCTCAACGAGTTGCACTGCTTCAGAAATCCTAGTCTTACTGAGTAAGAAGGAAGCTGATGACTTGGTACAAATGAAGAGTAAGGTAGGGATGCTTGATAGGTGGATTGATAGACTCAATCAGGAGGTTGATGAGTTGCTAATTGATGGTTTCAAGATTCATAAGGGAGAACTTGAGCTAGTAAAGGAGATGAATCAACATGCTGAAGTCTTAGAAAAGCAAGATGAAGAATACAAAGAATGTGTCAAGAAGCTTAAAGACATCAACAAAGTGCCCAAATCAACTCTTGTGGAGCAGTCAATTATTGAGGAAGGTAAGCTAGATTTTATTGAGAAGACTGTGAGCATAATAAGATTGAAATCCTAGTTCATCTATGAACATAAGAATGAGGTTCAAGAAGTAATCAAGGAGTTGAACGAATGGATTGATGAATTGGAGGAAGTAGTTTCCATTTTGGTCAGGGTGGACATCCCAGTTAAAGAGGATCTTTCTTTGGACAAGTTGAAGGAGTAGTGGAGTAGTAGATTTGAGGAAGTGTTGCAAAAGTAGGATGATGGAGAAGAATTTTTATTGGACAAACTCACAGACATCAGGGATGAGGTAAAGGCTTCTAGAGGAGAACTAATTAAGTTGAAGGATATGTGGGAATTCACCTCAACAGAATTGAAGAGGATCAAATTTGAGGATAATTGGTTAGACAGGCCTGATTTGGATGTTCTTCAATAAGTGTTCTCTAGTTATGATGAATATCTCCTTGAACATGCAATGCAAGAGTGAGCTGGCAACATAACACTATCTTTTTGATAGACAACTTCCTCTCTTTTCCTACTTTGCAGGGTTTTGACACAAGTTGGACTCTAGCTCTCTTCCACCATTTCCACCTTCTCTCTTGGATGTCAAAATTTTGTGCAACAAAGCAATCAAGCCTTGTCACTAGGGATCATCATTCTAGTTCTTTCATGCAGTTCTAGTTCCTTGATTTGTGGATATGAGTGTTGATTGAGAGAAGCTTGCACATGGCATGTCTATATGTACTTTTGGGCTCTATTTTGTAAAGGTCAGCTGATTGAAGAAATATTTACCACCTGTTGATAGCATAAAGGAATCATAGCCTTAGGATTTTATGAATTGTTAGCAAGATACTTTGAAAAGTTCAGTTGAACTTGGATACTTTTCTAACAATTTTTATATAGTTTACATGTTAAGTTTGGACCTCTTTGATAAGATTAATGAATTATAATCAATCCATATGCCATTGAGTTGTTGTACCTAATTTTTTTTGATTTGATACAAATCAATAGAGGAAAATGGATTTAGGATTATCTCATTGAATTATCTGTGAATGAAATTGTTGTTATATCTTTTTGATCTGTGTTTTAAAGTAAATGTTTTAGTGAATGGTTGTCATTGTTGAATTAGCACTATGAATGTATGCAGTGGTGTAGATTATTCTATGTATTGCATCATGTTGTGGTTTTGGTTGGATAAAGAAACACTCATTATTAATATGCATGTCTAGATATTAAGAATTTTTATTCATGTTTTACTAATTTGAAGCTCTGATCTATCTTTTAATATTTATTTAAACACCCCCCCCCAATGTAGGTTAGTTGATCTTTAATGCAGTTTTTTTTCTTATTACTAGCAAAGCCCCCTTGAATATTACAATCATATTGACCATTGAGCAATATCAACACAATTGAGAACCAACTACCAAGACTTTGGGAGTTAGATTACATTATATTATCTTTGTTTTTTGGGAGAAATAGAATAGAGATATTTTGTTTAATGTTGTGCTATTTAGACAATCTATAGAACCAAAAAAATATATCTACTACAAGATATTTTCCCATATCCTTTTGATCAAGCTATGAACATGATTCCCTTTCCCAAACATTGTGAATTCCCAATGATAAATATAATGGAAATGTTGATCCTATATATCATGTAAGGAAATTTTGAACCATGAGCTTGGAGTATGGAATGGTTCTCAAAATTTCCACCAAGTATTAGGTCCTTTGAAGAGTTAATTAATAGGTTTATCACACAATACTCCTACAATATCCAACACAATATAACCATGAAAGACCTTTGCAACGCAAAATAGAGATAGGGTGAATCATTTCTCATATTTTGGAAAAGATGGGGAAGATTGTTTGCTAGGTATGTTCGCCCTATTCTAGATAAAAAAATATGGATATCTTCATTGACAATCTAAATGATGAGATGAGCTATAGACTTGAACTACAATTCCCACCCAACTTTGAGAAAATGATTGAAAGTGGAATCAAAATTGAAGAATCCTTGGTCGAGAGAGGGGTTTTAAAACTTTGTAATGAAGGAAACAACTCGGAAAATTCCTCCAATCATTATAGCAGCAATGACAAACCAAAATTATGGAAAAGAAATAATTTTTTTTTAATAATGATGCTACAACTAATACACAAAATAAAAAACCAGTCTTTAACTTGATAGTTGCTGCCTCCAAGGCCAATCAAAGCACCAACCAAAACAACCAAAACACCAATCAAAAGAACAATTAAAAAAAATTTGAACCTAAACCACAACCATATCAAATACCATCAAATCACAAAAAAATTACACCTTTGGGGTAGTCTCTTGAATCAACATTAAAGGAACTTATTGAACATAAAGTTATAACATTACCAGAGGTGGGTGCTGCCACAATAATGGGTTACACTTTCTAGGACATCATGATTTTTTCCTAAAATCCCATATTTTTAGAAAATATAATGATTTAAGCCTTTAAAGGTTACATTTAAAGGATTTTAATTAAACATGGTTTGATCAAACCCACTTAAATCAAACCCCCTTGGATAGAACCCCATTAGTTTTAAGCCATAACTATAATGGAGTCTCCTGTACACCTATCAAAATGCTGATAAAAAACTATTTTTCATTTACGTTTTGGGGGATGAAATGAATTGATTACAAATTTATATTTTGCAAGTATATAAACCTTATTATAAGCTTCCAAAAAAGTATAATTTTAAATATATTTAATTTGATTATTATGAAGATGAAAAATCTGCATAAATCCATGATTGACAAATATGGAGAAATCTGTCAACATTGAATAGATGAGACTATCACCTTCCCTATGAAATTGTTGAGCAAATGCAAAAGGAATAACAAAATCACCAAACTAGCATGAAATTATAAATGAAATAAGCATCAAATGTATTCCTAAATTACTTCAAACATCATCTCATAGGGGGATTGGTGCTACTTTGATGTGGAAAGTAGCCCTTTCCCAACCCCTTTAGATAAGCTAATGATAATGGTGGACAAGATCATTTCTCAAATGAAGAGAGTGACCTTGCATGAGTGATTGTGGAGTTGTGGAGGATTTTCTTGAGGGATGAAGCCTCTATTTAAAGATTTTCAAATCCCAGAGTGCCAAACATGGAGGATGTGGAATGAATTGGACAAATGAGGAGGAAGACACTTGTCAAGTGGTGATAGGCCAATGGATGTGCAGGATTTGGGAAGTGTGCCCATGAGAGGGAGAATTTGAATTCAAATTTGGCAATAAATTTTGAGATGGGGACAAGAAAATGAGCAATAAATGCAATGTTGGAGGACAAATCAACTTGTCATGTTTTTCAAACTTGAGGGCCATGTTGAAGTGAAAATGAGGGTTTTTAATAAATCAATAAATTGATTTATTTGTGCAAGTGGCTTTATCTAGAGAATGCAAGTGGGTAAGATTAGTATCTAATCATGGTTAGATTAAATTAATGATGATTAGGCTGATTTGACCTTTTAGGACTTAAATACTTGATTTATTTAATTGAGAAAAGGATGAAGTATGATTTGGGATTTGATTTAATTAAATGGATGTTTGATTTATTAAAAGGTTGATGATAATGTTTATTTGATTTTAAATAAATGACCTTAGGAGATGAGATTACCTAATGAATGGATGAAAGTGATGAATGGACCTAATGTGAAATCTAGTTCAGTTGATGAATTAACCCGATCGAATACACAATGTTAATTTTGCATGTCTACATTTTGCCCCTCTTTGAAGCAATGTACTTGTTGCATTGGTTCAAAGAATAAACTTGTCATGATTGAAATCAAAAAATTTCTGATTTTTCGGATGCCCCAGTAGAAATAAGTACACTGGTACATTTCCCCCTCGAGAGATCGAGCGAAAAGATTCGATTTGAGGGTCGATCTCACGATAAAGAGGTTAAAAATGGGTGGTTATGGACAATGATGCAAATAAGATGGTTTTAAGATGCTTAGAAAATCAAATCTATATTATCCTAAACAACTTAAATGATTATATGATGCAAGATGGATGAGATTGATGATGTGATGTGCTGTGATTATGCATTGGATGATTTATGAGATGCTTAGACTAACAGATTTGTATTATGATGATGATTATGCATGTGAGATGATATGCAAAATACTAATGATTTACGGATGCAAGATGAATTCCTAATGGATGCATGATGGGTGTATTGGTGATGATGATTAACTATTTATGTTGTGATGTTAGTGTGGAAGACATTAGATGATGACAAGAGGGTCCAATAAGCCAACATTATGAGAGATGATGAGAAATGATGATGAGAAATGGATGATTTGCTTATCAAGGATTGGGATTTTTAAAGGGTCACTTACTTTATATTTGATAACACGCCTAGGTACGATGCATCAAGGTATAAAGGACCAGGATGGCATTGTACTTAGTGTGATGGACTTTGACTCAATAAATAGATAGGAGTATTCTTGTTCACACCTAACACACGAAAACCTTGCTGGGATGCACTTTAGAAATTTTAAACACCTCGGACCAAAACACGGAAAGGTATAACCAATTAATGCAATAGTCAATAAGCTATCCAAAACATCCTCTATACATGTCTAGCAAAGCAAGTATTCGCCAAGTTATTTTACAAGAACATCCAACAAGCACAACAGACAAAAGAATAATGATTGTTGCCCCATTCCTATCTCTCTAAATCCTTCGTTCGGATATCATCGAGAGATCCTTGGACTGAGCACAATAAGATAAGTCAAAAGGAAAAGATAAAGCACACAAATAAGTTGATGTTCTTCAATACCGCTAACCAAAAGAGAATGTGTTTTTAAGGATAAGAACCAAAACTTATTGCCAAAAGATAATGCCCATTGTAGGAAGGATACATCCTAGGACATGTTAGTGGATGGCGGCATGTCATTTCATTTATCCAAAATGTTCTTTCTGATAAATAATGCCCCTTGTAGGAAGGATTCATCCTAGGACATGATGTTATTAGATGATTGATATGGGACTATTTGGATGATGGACTATCGACACAAAGACTTGACCAACTTGTTTATGTACTAACTTAGACTTGAGGCTTGACGCTTTTGAGATTTACTTTTATCCTGCTAGACTTGTTTCTAACTGTTTCACCAAAGGTTGAGGATGACGATCAGTTTATTATGAGTGGTGTTTATTGTGGGTGTAAGTGAGATGAGGTGGATGGATTTTTTCAAATATTTGGATGTTTTTGATATTTTGCAATGTTTTTGAGGCTATTTTTGGTATTTTTTGAGATTTTCCAGATGTTTTGGTACAAGTTTTCAAATGTTTTTGAATTTTAAGATTTTGATAAGAGACTAACCTAAAGACCTATCCTAAGACCTGAAATTTGATCAATTAACCTTGCCTCAGTCTCTGCAGAACCACTTGTGGATTAAGTGACAACCAACCAATTCTGAGATGAAGATATACACTTGATGAATTATGGAGTTTGTATACTGAGAGGACTCTCAAATAGGACTGACCTATAAATGTCTGAGGATGATCAAGATCAACCTTGCCTAGGTCTTCGAGAACTCGTAGTTAAAACAAAGATGATCTTGTTTTTCGATTTTTGAATGACTTTTTGACCTATTTTTGGATTTTGATATGTTTTGAATGTTTTTAGATTTTCTAATTTTCTGATGTTTTTGGATTTTCTAATTTTGAGGACTTTAAGATCATACACGAATCTGATCTGATGGGAACATGACATGATGCAATGAACTCTACTCAGAATAAAGGCGGAGACAAAGCTGACCTTGAGAATGGTACAGTAGTACTAGGAGGGATCATGATACGAACACAAGACAAGCCTATAAATTACGTCAGTGGATAGAAATATGTATGGGAATATGGATCTTGATGGATGATATGGAAAACAAATAATGGAGATGATGTCGAATAAAAGCGTAAGATCACATTGGATGGAAAGTGCTTGTGGCTACACAAAACCCTGTTGCAGGGTTTTCACCAACATACTTGAAAGTACCACCAAATATGAGTTTTCACTATAGGATGATTTTTTGATCTTTTCTTATTTTTGGATTTTTTCTTATTTTTTATTTTTTTTGTTGTCACCAAGATGCCTATTTTCCAGGTTTTCATCGAAGTAACCATTTTTTCAGGACTATTTCTGATTTTTTGGATTTTTGGTTTTTTATACCCTGGAAGATTTAGGCATAAATTTTTTTGAGATGGGAGCTATTTATTGGCTCTTGTAGAGGTTCCCCTTCGGGTGTTGATAGCTGATATGCCCCTGATTTATAGCTTGCTGTGACGATGAAAGGCCCTAACCAATTGGGTTCGAACTTGCCTTTGCTGCTGGGATTCAGGACATTCTTTTGATTTTCTTTTAAGACCAATTCTCTGACATGGAAAGTCCTGCTTCTAATTTTCTTGTTGTAGTTTCGTTTGAGTCTATTTTGATAGACTTGCAGATGATTCAAAGCATCTATGCTTCTCTCATCCAGTAGCTCCAGCTCGTTTAATTTTGACACATGGTAGACCTCATCCATGATGAGGTTTTGTAATGATTTTCTGAGGGATGGGAGCTCGATCTGAATAGGTAGTACAGCTTCTGATCCGTAGACCAGGGAGAATGGGGTGGCGCCAGTGGGTGTGCAGATGTTGGTTTGATAAGCCCAGAGGGTGGGATTAAGCTACAAGTGCCAGTCATGACCTACATCATTAATTGTTTTCTTGAGGATTTTGAGGATGGTTTTGTTCGTGGCTTCGGCTTGGCCATTGCCTTGGGGATAGTACGAGGTGGAGAAGCGATGTTGGATTTTGAATTTCTCGCACAAGTCACAAACCTCCTGGTTCTTGAATGGTGTCCCATTATCTGAGATAATGGCTTGTGGAACACCGTAACAACATATGAGATAGTTCAGGATGAATTTTAAGATTTGCTTCCCAATGATATACGTCATGGTAATGGCTTCCACCCACTTTGTGAAATAATTAGTTACAGTTATAATGAATTTGTGGCCATTGGATGAAGTGGGTGAGATTTTTCCAATGAGATTGAGTCCCCACTGTGAGAAGGGCCATGGTGTGACGATCGGGTGAAGCTCTTGAGCTGGAGCATGGATGAGGTCCCCATGCTGTTGACATTGTAAACACCTCTTAGCATGATCATGTGCTTCTCTTTCCATTGTGGGCCAATAATACCCCATCCTTAGCAATTTCTTGGCTATGGTTATTCCGCTCGAGTGTGAGCCACAGATACCATTATGAACCTCAGTTAGAGCAGTTAATGCCTCCTCAACATTTAGATAGCGCATCAAGGTACCTTCTATGCTTCTACAGTATAAGGTATCACCTAGGATGACAAATTTGGATGCCTTTTTGATAAAGGTTCATTTTAGGCTCGATGGTAGGTTAGCGGGTATGACTCCTATGTGAAGATATGTATAGATGTCATGATACCAAGGATCGCCAGGACCAATGATTTGACACACATATTTTGATTCCAGTAACTCAAATGTGGGAATGAGAAGCTGCTCGATTAGAAATTCGTATTTCAGCATGTTGTGAGGGATGTCTACTAGAGACCCAATTTTAACCATGGCATCAGCTACTTTGTTGTTGGTTCTTGGAATTTGCTCGAATGTTATGTCAATGAAGGATTCCTTTAGAGTCTCCACCAATTTCTTGTATGGAGTTAGCTTATCATCCTTGGTCTGATATTCATTATTGACTTGATTTATGATCAACTGTGAGTCACCGTAGACCTTGAGAGCTATGATATTCCATTGCACTGCTATCCTGAGACCTATAGTTAAAGCCTCGTATTCTGCGATGTTGTTAGTGCAAGGAAAAGCTAGTTTGTATGATCTTGGTATGCAGTCCTCCTATGGGGTGATGAAGAAGACACTAGCTCTGGTCACGCCCACAAAAGGATATAAAAGTCATAACAGAACTAAACCTGGGAATTGGACATTCCAACAGGTGACTAACATCTTCTCATGGTTGTTCATTTACTTTATCAAACCAGGGGACGTATACTTGAAACGGAGCAGCACGGTATGTGCACTAAGAACTAGTTTCCAGTCACCATCTATAGAAAACAAATACTTAAAAGAAGTATAACGCAAAGATTTCTAACTCAAACACAACTCGACTGAAAGAGAAATCATAACAGTTATTATTAAAGGACAAACTATGAACTGGCCTTTGTTGCAGGAACATACACAAGGATGGATTCCCAATGCTGCAGGAACAATACAAGGCTGAGTTTGTGTTGAAGTCTACAGAAATAGATTCTAACTAGTAATCAACATGAATTGAACAGTTAACTACAACAACTTGCAACAAAATACTTACTAAGTGGGCCCCCTTAGCAAGCATCAATGAGATTACACAAGAAGTTGACTCAAAGCTTCATCGAATTTTATTCATATTCAGAACCAGGGTACATCGATTACTCTGTTTGAAAATAAGACTTTTACATAGAACTCTATTGCTTATTCAACTTAATTTTAACTCATACTGTTTCATCCTTGTTCACTCACGCAGGAGGAACGGTTATTTAAATGAAAAAGACAACAAACTAACTAACAAAGGAAGTCATGATCATAAATACATTCTGAATCTGCGGAATAGATAATAGATATTCATAAATGAAAGTCTATCTGCTCGACGTGACCCAGAGAAAATATAGCATTACACACTCCCTAGATCAAAGGACCATTAAAGCCCCTTCCCAAAGATTTGGTCAAAGAGTTATTACTGGAACAACTTCTTCAACAGAGCCGAGATTCTTTGTGCTTGATCAACTTCTGCTCCCTCCAACAACCTGCAATAAATGACAAAGGCAAAGGAAAGCATAGACACAAGTGACACGAAATCCATTCATTAATCACATGTTAATCCTATTCCATTATCCAAAATCATAAGCATACATCAGCCATGCGAAGGTCAAAAAGGTAACTAATGAAGTTGTCAAGCTACAGGAATATGGAATTCATTGCTACAAGATACCACCTGAAAAGTCTTTAATCAACAGATTTAAACAACTATTAATAACAAAAGTAAGAGTATCAAAAGTTCAAACTATGAGCATATTTAAGGCTCATCAAGCTCCTAATCCATGTTGAGTATATGACCTGTCGAAGTATAGTTTCCAGTGATCAACAATGTTGAGGTTAAAAATAGACTCATCTGGAAACTCTGAGACAAGGGGATTCTCAGAATACATAGGTGCTTCTACTAATTGGTTTGCAATAACTTGACCCTTGATGACTTTTCTTTCAATATACTTGATGTCATACTCTGATAATATCATGACCCATTTTTCCATTCTGCTAGTTAACATTGCCTTTGATAAGAGATATTTAAGGGGGTCAATTTTGGCAATAAGCTTGATCTTGTGTGCCAACATGTAGTGTCTAAATTTTTGGGATGCAAACACTACTGCGAGGCATGATTTCTCAATGAATGAGTAATTTAGCTCATGACCCACCATTGTCCTGCTAATATAGTAGATGGCCCTCTCCATTCTGTTTTCATCATGCTGGGCTAGTAGGGCTCCAAGGGCTACTGTTGTTGCTAATACATATAAGATCAGTGGCTTCTTGGGGATGGGTGGCATTAATACTGGCGGTGTCAGTAGATATTCCTTGATTTTGTTGAATGCTTCTTCGCATTTTGTATCCCATTTGTATGCTAGCCCCTTGTGGAGTAGGTGAGAATATGGATTTTGCTTGTCTGCCAGTTGTGCTATGAACCTTCTAATGGATTGGAGCCTGCCTTGGAGACCTCTCAGTTGTTTTAAAGTCCTTGGTGCTTCCATCTCGAGGATTTCTTTGACTTTCGTCGGATCCACTTTGATACCTCTCATGGACACTATATATCCTAGTAGTTTACCTGATTGTACGCCGAAGACACACTTCTTGGGATTTAGTCTGACTTTGTATTCCTCTAATCTATCAAAGATAGCACTTAGGGTTGCTATATGATCTTTTCTCTTTCTTGACTTAGCTAGGATGTTGTCAACATAGTCTTTGACTATTTTGTGAATCATGTCATGGCCCTTTGATAGGTTTCTCCTGTCTTCTTTAGGCCGAATGGCATCATATTCCAACAGTATGTCCCCTATGGACAAGTGAAAGTGGTCTTGTGTTGATCCTCTTTTGCTATCATGATCTGGTTGTATCCTGAAAATCTGTCCATTAGTGATAGCATCTTGTGTCCTACTGTTATGTCTACTATCATGTCGATGTTAGGGAGCGAAAAATCATCCTTTGGGCATGCTTTTTTCAAATCTCTGAAATCTATACAGATTCTGATAGCTCCATTAGGTTTTGAAATAGGCACCAAATTTGATACCCATTATGGATAATCAATTGGTCGTATGAATCCTACATCTAACAATTTTTTGAGCTCCATTTTGACTAACAAAGTGATTTGAGGATACATTTTGCAAAGCTTCTGTCTGATAGGTTTTGCATTTGGATATACTGCCAAATGGTGGACCACAGTCTTTGGATCAAGCCCTGGCATATCAACATAACTCCATGCGAAGTTTATTTGTCTTTCCTTTAGGAATGCTGCTAGGAGTTCTTGCTCTTCTGATAATAGTGATTCCACATAAAATGTGATATGCGGGGTCTCCTCTGTTCCTAGGTTGACTGGGTTGCATTTTTTGACCAAGACTGCTGACTTCTCTTGATGAATAGCTCTTAGGGGAAGATTGAATCCTTCATCCTCAGGCACCTCAAAGAGGTTTTCACTATTGGACACGTCCTTTCATTTTACTATTTTCTTGTCAGAGAGTGCCATGGTGTGGTTTTCACTCAAGGACTTGGATATGATTCTTAGTTTCTCACTTTTGCGACTGAAGGATTTAATCGTTTCCCCGTAATAGGCGTGTGTGTCCAACTCCATTATAAATCCTGCCTTGTGATCTCCATCTAGAATGTTATCCCTCAATCCCATGAATTCTGAGAGCGCTTAATCATTTTTGAATGTATCGAGAACTAGTGGTCCTCATTGGTCATAGTCGATCAGTTGGGGGTAGACTAAACGAATCTCATGATTTTGACTATTTGGTTCAAAGGATATGGTACTAATCATACACAAGGTGGTATCTTCGAATAGCCTAGGTAGATTGGATAAGGTATCTTTGTCATTGCTACTAATATAGGGCTCAGTTATAAAATTATGTGTGTCCCTACCCGTGACTATTGGTGAGTGTACTTGTACTAGTACTGGCTGAGGAGAAACATTAGCAGCTCTAACCGGAGGACTTCGACCACATATTGTTATTCTCGGAGTGGCACATCCAAGACCAAGATTTGTTAAGGGTCCCGTCTCTGGCATGATAGGTATTATGAGCCCATTGTCATTTTTTCCCAGTCTCTGATTTCAGTCATAGCCCATTGCAAGCATCATGTGTAGGCCTTTGCTTCTTTTGTCCATTGGTAAATTAGATGCTGGTCTTTCATCTTGATACATGTGAGATGGATCTGCTTCAATGACCTCATGACCAAGGTCTCTCCATCTTGTGAATTCGGGATAATCCTCAGGATACGCTTGTGATGTGGAAGCTTGATTTTCTTGTGGGTGTCCTCATGATCTAGGAGATTGTGGTAACTCTCCTATCACAAAAGCATTATTAGGGAGCCTATAACTTCCACATCCATCCTCCTGGATGATGAGCTTGATGTCGGATATGGTGGGAATGGCGGGTGTCTCTGTCGCAGAAGTGGACGTGAGAGTGGTGGGATCGATGTATTGTGTGGATGGTCCCTCATGGTTTTTTGGAACTTGGGGAATTTTGTAATACTTGGCTTCAAGATTCTTGCAATATGAAAATGGCTCAGGATCTCCATGGAAGGTAACCTCTTGTCCATTATGTGTGAATTTCACACATTGGTGGAAGGTTGATGCTACGGCTTTCATCGCATGAATCCATGGGCATCCCAGGAGGATATTGTATGGAAATTCGAGGTCCAAGACCTGACATGTGGTTTCCATGAGTGTTGGCCCTACTTGGATGGGGAGATTAATTGTGCCTTGAGACACTCTTTCTTGGTCATCATATGCTCTGATTGTGATTCCCTTGCTTTTGTCGATGGAATCTTTGGATATTTTCAATTGCTTGATGAGGCTAAGAGAATAGATGTTCAAACCTACACCTCCATCCACCAAGACCCTTTTGATTTTGCTTTTGTTTACAATGGATTCCAAGTGAAGTGTGTGGTTGTGAGATGGTTGGGCGGGGAAATCTTGGTCAGAAAATGTAAGGAGATTAGGTGTTATGATGTTTCTGACTATAGCTTGGAATTGTTCCGCATCGAGGTCTGCGGGGACGGTAGATGAGGCTAATGCTTCCTCGAGAATCTTCTTATGGGCTGATGATATTTTTAACAACTCCATGATGGAGATGTGTGCTAGTGTTCTCTTGAGTTTTTCTACAACATTGTAGCTATGCGAAACGGCTCTTGATGAAGGGATTCTATTGGGTTGGGATGATCCTGCGATGGTGACTTTTCCGCCTCTTCTGGTGACTCCACAGTCTTTGGCATGAGCACTCTTGATGGTGATGACCATGCAGTCTTCATTTAGGGAGGCAATGACTATTTCGTATACATGATTTACACTGCCTTTTCCTTTATCCTTGTTATTCCCTTTGTTGCCATGATTAGGCATCAGATTCGTGTAGATTTTAAGATCTTGATTCCCAGTAGGTGTTTCCACATTTATAATTCTTTTGTCAATGAGATCTTGGATGATGTTCTTGAGTCTCATACAATTGTTTGTGGTGTGGCCTTTGATTTTGTGGAACTCACACAAGTTGATTTTCATTGTACCAAGGAGGTTTGACATCAGGTTCTTGATAATTCTCAAATGTAGGAGCTTGGATGAGTTTTTCATCGATTAGCTTTTTCATGATGTCCTCAAGTGGTTCCCCCAAAGTAGTGTATTTTCGTTTGGGGTATGTTTTGCGTTGAGGTGGTCCTCTTTGGTCATTGAGGTTATTGATTGTGGGATTATTGTTGGGTTGATGCGTTGTGTGATGAGTGTTTTGATTTGGTGTTTGGATTTGTTGTGTGGGTGTGTTTTGGCACGGACCACTAATGACCACCTTGGCATCAATGACACCATCATTAGTGATGTTTTTGTTTCTTGCCCATGTGCGAGGTTTATCATTGTAGTTTGATGGTGGGTAGTTGTTTTTTTGTTCATGATATGATGTTGATTCAATGGGTTGAGTCGTAAGGGCTCTTTCAATGCTAAGCGCCTTGGGGATCAGCTGATCAAATGTGGTGATGCCCTGAACCTTGAGATGAAATGCCAAGCAGCCTTCAAGGTTGGCTATGATGGTGGACACTTGTTATTCTTCTGGCATGGTCCATTTGCTCCGATTGGCCTTGGATCGCCATCGTTGAAGGAATGAAGCGAAAGATTCATTGTTTCCTTGTTTCAGAGCATATAGTTCTTCGAGACTAACATCCATTGCACTATTACATGCATAATTCTTAATGAATGCATCTCTAATTTCTTTGAATGTCCTAATGCTTGAAGGTAAGCGAGAGAACCATTCTATAGCATTACCTGCTAAGCTCCTAGGGAATAGGCGCATAAGATAAGTACCATCATATGCGACCTCCATACAATGAACCTGGAATTCCCTGATGTGATCTTCAGGGTTTCCCATCCCTCGATACTTGTCAAATTTTGGGATTTCAAATCCCTTAGGGAATGGTTTCATGTCTAGGCTCCTATCAAATGGATAGGGACACAAGTTGCTTTGCGTTTTGGTTGTCCACCCTAATTGAAGGTCAAGCACTTGTTGCAAGAGCAACCTGAGTTGTGTCGTCACATCATTCTGGGGATCAGGGGGTGGGATGAAAGTGTTTTGGGGTGTTTGAATTGTTGGTTGGAGGGATGGGTTGGTCAGTGCATTGTTTGATGGTATCTGCATGTTCTGTCGAACAAAGTAGGCTTCTACTTGCTTTTGTATGAACAATGCTTGTTGTTGATCTTGTTGTTGTTGCACTAGGATTTGTGCTTGTTGTTGCTACTCCAACAACGCTTGTTGTTGTGCTTGCTGTTGTTCCCACAACACTTGTTGTTGGGCTGCCAATTCTGCTACTTCTTGTTGCTCTTGGTATTGCTTTAATGCTTGTTGGTATGCTTGCAATTGTGCTACTTGTGCAAGAAGTTGTGCTTGTGCTTGTGCTTGTTTTGCTTGATATTGAGATTGCGCTTGAGCTTGGGCTTGCGCTTGTGCTGCTTGTGCTTGTGCAGCTTGTTGCTGTAATAAAAGTTGTGCTTGAGCGAATCTTTGTGCTTGTAATGCTTGTGCAACTTGGGCAGCTTGTTGTTGCAATAAAGCTTGGGCTTGTTGTGCTTGTTGCACTTGTAATGCGGCTTGTGTAGCTTTGGCAGCTTGCGCAGCTTGAGTGGCTTGTTGCACGACTTTTTGTTTCTGCACTTGTTGGTATCCTCTTTGAAAAGCGGCTTGTAATACTATGTCAAATTGGTTTGATGTGGTGAACGTTGGTGGTGGTGGAGGTGGTGGTGGATTTGGAATGGCGTTTGTGGTTGTGGTGAGTGGTGATGTCGTGTTGTTCATTTGATTGGTGGATGGTGTTGTTGATGTGGTGGTTTGAGTGATGAGTGGTGCCATTGATGTGATTGGCCCTTGAGAGACCATGTTTTGCGATGTTATGGGGGTGTTTGATGTTGTTTCCATTGCTTGTGTGTTTTTCATTTGTTGTTGTGATGTCAACAATAAGTTTTGAGCATTTGGCACAATGATTTGATTGATGGTTGGGATGTTGTTTTGATCGATACTTGGTAGAGGGGGAAGCCCTAAACCAAGGAGTGGTGTGGATGCTAATGGAAATGGTGGAAGTGGTGGAAATGTTAGGGGGGTGAATCCTTGCGAGAGTGTTGTGGTGTCGAACATGCTCCCTGGTCCGAACATGTCTCCCTCCTCTTGTGAATTTGTGAGAAGAGGTGTTTGTGGTGCTCCATGAAAAGATGTTGATGATGGGTCATAATGTAAAGTAAGAAGAACATTTTTTTGTAATGGATTATGGGGGATGTTTTGTTCCAATGTGGTGTTTACGTCCAAGTTTTGATTATTAACAAGGGGATGTGATTGTAGAGCATTGAGAAATATGTTTCCCTTGTTAACATTGGGTTGCGTTGGAGCAAATGATGTCGTGATTTGTAGAATGTTTTGCATGATGTTGTGGGATGGAGCTGTGGATGAAATGGGAATGGTGGATGAGATTGGAGGAAATGATGTCTCCACTATGGTACTCACATTGAAATCTAAAGGTAACTTGGCCCCTTGTTTTGCTAGTTCAAGCATGTATAACGAAGGGTTAAGTCTCATCATGATGTTGATGATTCTATGGTTGTCCGGATTTTGGAGCATTTCAGCTATTTCTCTGTGAGACATTCCAAAGGTAAGATCTTCTCCTTGGGTTTCCTCTTGTGGGTTTTGCGATGACGTTGGAAGGTTAATTGTGAGATTTCCATCCCCAATGGGATTAATTTCAGGAGTGTTTTGGCTAAGATCACTTGAAGCAGGTGTTTCTTGGTTGGCTTCCATCCTCTTCTTGTATTGAGATCTAGTTAGAACCATAAAACGGGGATCAATCTTTGAGAAAATGGGAGATGAATCTCTCGATTCTTTCGATAAATCTCTATTCTATGTCCCAAAGTGAAAGTTTTAGGATGCTTTTTTTGGGGATCAAAGGTGATGATTTGATGATGAATGATATGAATGTTTTGGATTTTGATAAATCTTTGAATGAGACACGCTTTAGGACTTGAATTTGATTGGATTTCAGATTTGGGATTTTGTCCTTGACTTTGATTGTCACTTTGTTTTGATTTTTTGAAGAAACGAACCCTAAGATGTTTGATAATGATCTAAGGGATGGATTCGTTCAAAGGATGACTATTTGAATATGTGTGAGGAGAATGATGCATCTACCCACACTTATTCAAATAAGATGATAGCTTTTGCTAAGTATATGGAGAAGGATTCATCTACATATACTAAGCTAGGCAAAGATGATTTGGATAACTTTGACTAAGGATATGCAAAAGGATGCATTCACACATTCCTAGCCAAAGGTGATTTTGGTAATGTTTTCAAGGATATGGTCTCAATGTTTTGGATGATTTTTGATTTTTGCCACAAAGCCTAGTATCAAGGATGATTTCAAGATTGTCCAAAAGATGTTTTGTGAGATGGATTTGATGTTTTGAAAGATGGATGAAAGAGGATTGATTTTTTTTGATCCTTAGGTGAACCTAAAAAAGACACTTTGTTTTCCTAGACCTAGGTATTGAAGAGCATGCAAATGCTTCCTAAAGACCTTTGTGACCAAGAAATGATTTCATTTGAACATTCATTTTTGGATTTCCAATGATTTTTTTTTTTTGGGATTTGTGAGTCTCCAATCACACATGAAAATTCATTTTGCTTAGCTTTGCTTAATGTTTTTATTTTACCAAAAACAATTTCTTTGATTAAGTTTTCAAACTAAGATGTCCAATGTCTTAATTTCTTCAAACTCCACAAGATATGTTATGTGGAAATTTAATGAACTTAAGGCAAGGGTTTCCTATTGTTTACTTAAGGAGATAAATTGAGATATAATCCAATGTTTAGAAACCTCTAAGGATGTGAATCCCAAGGGAAAGCAATAACATATGGATTGAGTCAATGGAATTTATCTCCAAAAGGGTTTGAAATTTGAATGATATTGTTAAGTGTTTGTTTGCAAATGTTTTTGAATACAACACTGTGTTTACAAGCAATGTAACATCCTAGCTCAATTGGTATGTTTTTCTTAGTGGGCTTGCCTCATGCCCTTTGTAGTAGAAGAGATGATTTTACATGCAACAAGGATAAAATATAAAGGCATGTTAAGAATGAAGTCTTAACCTCTATATTTCAACCAAGATTGGACATGGCAAGTAACTTCTTGGAATCTAAGTTCCAATGCACCACTTTGATAAAATCGTTGGATGGACTGGATGGCTACTATAAACAAGGTTCTTAATGACACAACATTGGGGACATGGCACCTTGCGAGCATCCAGCAAGCCACTAAAGGCTTTAATCAATCCTACTAGGGGCTCTTATACGTTTTACGGTAGTACCCCATTCTGAAAGACATTGTACAACTAAGGCCTACATACCATGAGGACTTGACAGTTTAGTCTTATCCATTTGTATACTGGCCCGAATGAAAAACCGGTTGGAGTCGCCTTCAAGTTCTCCTTTCGGATGTGTCTCTTAGGCAGGCCCCTCTAAAGGTAAACAATAGCGAGCAAGCACATCCGTAGTTCGATCGACCTTCGTTTAGAAACAAAGGGAGAACACACGTGATATACCTAACTCACACTCACAAAGTGTTTTGTTCAATTTTAAAACCCAAATAGAAGTGTGTATGGGAAATTATTTACACAACTTAATGTCACCAAAAGCCTTTTGATTCTCAAGATTTCCGTGAGGCACGAGAGAAGTGCATACGTCTTTTGATGATATTACTTTGTGTAAATAATTACAAAACAATGAAAGCACACATTCATTTTATCCTTCAAAGCAATGGTTTGATTCATTTTTTAGAGCACCAAATGAAGTGTGAGAAATTTCCTTGTTGAATTTGTTAATCCCAAACAAAATCTAGTAAGTTGTGATCCTAAAGTTTTTTTAAGCCTTTGCAAAAAACCAAAGTGTTCTTTTTAAACCAAAACAAAAATTAGTGTCCTAAAAACGAAAAGATAAACAATTTCTTGAAGAAGCGTTGAACAAACACTTAAAGCATTTAAAAACACTTTGGTTTTTTCAAAATATCCTCCTCCTTTCATTTTCCTTTGCTAGCCTTCTCCTTGCTTCCCTTCGTTTTGTACCTTTTTTCTGTCGTTTTGTACCTTTTTTCCGTTTTGTACCTATAAACATCACAGATATGAGTTATGCATGTATTGCAAAATCTTAAAAGAAACGCAATACATGCCAAATATTTGAGAAAATTTTGTACAAGGCTCTTGAGTTCTTCATGCAAGATTATTGACCCCTAATAGATAAAAAATAACAATCAAGATTTTTCAAGTGATGAAAGCATATGGTGCTAAAAAATGATTTGAGACTTTATCTTTTCATATAGCATTAAATGTAAACATCAAAGATAAATTGGAAGGATTTCAAAAAATTTGAAAACCCCTACATGATAATTCCTTTCAAATATCTACCCATCATAAAGCTTCCAATTCCTCACCAAATGTGAATACCATATGTAACTTCTTTGAAAGTCACCCCTATGTTATAACAAAGCAACTGCCTTATTTGAATTCTACATTCAAATTCAGTAGCCTTCATCGTCCAAGCTTTAAAGAAATATTATCCATGAAATACATTGATTGCCAATAGTTGAAAAGGATGTACAAATTGAAAGGCTTTCAGATTAAATGAAAATGGCAGTGTATGACAGAAATTCTGCTATCATTAATGCTTGTAGCGATTAATGTGACTGGCAGGTGTGGTTTTAAAAACTTGCAAGAGTATGCGCAGTAGGTGTGATATCAAATTCAATAGATCTTGCTAGCTTTAAGCCTCAAAAAGATGTCACTCATGGAATGCTTTGATTGCATAGTTGGTACAGATGAACTTATTTAAAGAAGCATAGGAAAATTTTAAGTAGATGCTACGTAGCAGGTAGAAAGCCAACATCTAAACGGGAAGCATAGAGAGGGCATGCATAACTAACACAACTGACACTTGCCGTGGACGTGAAATGATTGACATAGAAACAAAAATTGACATAGACACAACACAGTCAGGGAGAGTAGCGATCAGACGACAGTGCCTCGTGTACAGTAATAGGGAGTTCTTGTCCGTTCAATGTGACTCCCACCTAACGGGAAATTTGAATGGCATTACTCCAGCATGATTATTTCTGTGGAACCAACAGGGAGAACCTAGGTTTGAAGTAAATGTGCATGAAAACGTGGAGGAAGTTTGTCTATTTCCATGCCCTTGTATTATGTTACTAATTGTAGGGTGCTCAAAATGAATCTCCTAAATAGCAAATGTCAAACGAGTGAGTGGTGCGCCTGGCAAAGCGTCGATATTCATTAAGGCACCAAGGACATTGTTTGAATGGATGGGAGTCGCTGCCGAATGATGTCACTGTCCAACGCCAGTAGCACATCAAATGGAGTATTCAAAAGCATTCATAGACTTCAAAATAAGCGAGAGGGGGTTTGATATGGAAATTTCCTATATAGCAGGTATAAAGCATGAGCACTAACCCAAAATCCCACGCATTCCATAGGAAGAAGGACACATAAAAATGTGTTTGTTACAAGAATTTTCATAGTTTTTAAACAAAATAAGGAGAAGCCAATGCATACATAAAAAAAAATGCATTTGTTAAAAGGGGGCTTTAAGAAACTTTCAAGCTCAAATCAAATGGACCAACCACTCCGCTAATAGGAAAAGGTTTTGATTCTTTGTGAGGAAATCTCCTCTAAGGATCTCGAATGAACATGAGATCTCCTCTGCACCCGCCATGGTCGAGAGAACAAGCGAAGCAAATGCAGTTTCCATGGACGAGTTTAATGCAACATTTGGACGACTGAAGACAACCAACCCTTCTCATGAAATATAGTGGTAGAACCTCAGCTCTGTGCCAGTTTGAGATTAGCAGTGGCCGTACATACAAAATACTCAACACAAAAGAAGTAATACCGATATCCACAAATGACCATATTAGGTAATGGGGACTCTAATTACTGTCAGTCATGACAATATCAGAATGCAATGCCTAAGCATCCAAAATTGGTGACTGAAAATCAATTTTAACTGAAAATCACGATGATTTAGCAAGTAAATATTGAAAAAAGAAACAACTTCACCAAATTACATTAGAGATTAAATTCAAAAGAAATAGTACGCTGTAAAAAGAAAAGGAAAAAACTTTAGCACTTAGAGGATCTTCTTTGCCATAAGGAAAATAAAATAATAGTTAGATGATGTTTTTGGCCATTCTGATGGATAACTAGAGAATCTACAAACTCTAAAAGAGACATCATACAAATTCCATAAAAGGATTGGACAGCCCTCCTTCTAGCGCCAATATGTGAGTGCCTTTAAAAATTTGCAAAAACTAAACTTCATACAAGGGTTAGTACCTACAAATCCTTCAAGAACACTCCTATGAAATACTTTGCAAATGCTTCAAAATACAACAAAGGATAAAAGAAAACTAAAAGCATCATGAAAACACTTATCAAGTTACCTGTTCCATAGTGGATTGGTGTCACATGTGCAAGTGACCCTTTCCCAATCCTTGATCAAAGCTCAAGATGATGTAAATGCAATGGAGATGATGGGCAAGCTGAGTTCTCAAATCAAGAAAGTAACCTTGCATAAAATTTGTGGATGGATGAATGAGGATTAAGGCCTTCTTTTATAGATTTCCTTGATGAGAGATTGGCCAAGAGGGTGAATGTGGGACTAAAGATCCACCAATGAGAAGAGGACACTTGTCAAGTGGTGATAGGTCAATGGATGTGCAAGATTTGGGAAGAGTGCCCATGAGAGGGAGAATTTGAATTCAAATTTTGCAATAAATTTAGAGAGGGGGACAAGAAAAAGAGCAATAAATGCTATGTTGGAGGGACAAATCAACTTGTCATGTTGAGTGAAAATGAAGGTTTTTAATAAATATATAAATTGATTTATTTGTGCAAGTGGCTTTATCTAGAGAATGCAAGTGGGTAAGATTAGCATCTAATCATGGTTAGATTAAATTAATGATGATTAGGCTAATTTGACCTTTTAGGACTTAAATACTCGATTTATTTAATTGAGAAAAGGATGAAGTATGATTTGGGATTTGATTTAATTAAATGGATGTTTGATTTATTAAAAGGTTGATGATAATGTTTATTTGATTTTAAATAAATGACCTTAGGAGATGAGATTACCTAATGAATGGATGAAGGTGATGAATGGACCTAATGTGAAATATAGTTCAGTTGATGAATTAACTCGATCGAATGCACAATGTTAATTTTGCATGTCTACACTTACATTGAAGAAGTGCAGAATTTCTAGAAACCTATCAAGAAGTATGATTTGAGGGAGTTGCCACACAGGTGCCCACAAGCTGGAGGTCCCTTTACTACTTCCATTCCACTGAATAATTTCAACACACCTCTAGACCCTAATGCAAGCAAAAATCCATCACTATCTCAGGTGTCCAAGCAATGTTTATCTCAAGATCCAGGACATGTTGATGTACCAAAAGGAAGAAATGTTGAGGTAAATAAAGAAAAGATGGTGGAGTACCTGAGGGAGACTCCTATGGATTTAAATGGAGAACAATTGGCCATGTATGTTGCTGAAGAACTCTGAAAATTGAAGGTAAATCTATCTACATTCAAGTTAAGATTTCCATCCATTAGAAATGCGGTCTTAGGATCTTATAATGCAAATTCCATGTCACAAGATAAACCAGTTAGCAAGAATGTCAATAGAGTATTTGGTTCTCAATTAGTAGGAAGACAAAACCAGACTCATAATCAAGTCCATATGCCTCCTGGAGATGTTGGGAAAGAAAAGGACAAATCTCAAGTTGTTCAAGTAGATACTCCCTTAACTCTGTTTCAAGGGAGGACAGACACACCTCCCTTCTTGATTTCTGTCCGCATATTCGGAAAGAATCTTCACAATTGTCTGTTGGATTCTAGTGCTTCAACCAATCTTATGCCTTTTGGTGTATGTTGAGCTATGAGAATTACTCCTACTGAATCACAAGAGAAAGTCAGACAATTGGATAGGACTGAAGTCAATGTTGTGGGAGAGTTAATATGATTCATATGCAGATCGCTTCTGATCCTAGAATTCAGCAAGTTATCAATATACAGTAGCTAACATACCTGACGCTTATGGCCTCATCCTGGGAAGAGACTTTACCAGAGCCTTGAATGGATATGTCTCGATTGATCACTCCCATATGTGGCATCCCTGGAAGGGAGTGCCAAACTAGATTAGAATTGAAAGAGAACCCAAAATGAAGTATATGATTACAAAATATCAGAAAACCTCTACAGAAATTCTGGTATCAGAAGTATGGGTAACTATACGCTTGCTGCTCCTCTTGAAGAACTAGATGTGGAGGAAGTTCTTATGTTCCACACAACACCTGTTGACCTTACAGTGGAATCCAGTGGTACTGGAGTCCTAATCAAACTAGATGAAAGTGATAATGGTCTGAAAGATATTTAGCTTGGTTTTCTAGATAACTTTCAAGAGTTCATTCAGAAGTGCATTAAAGATCAAGTCTAGTTGGGAAGAGGAATGAACTTTGGAGAACTACTCTTGCCCAATTGGTGCAGGGTGCATAGTGCTTCTCATTTAGAATTGGATTGCTGCTTATGCCAGGTTGCAGTGGAACAAATACAGAAACGTATCAACCCCACTCTTACAGTTAAAATTGACAACATGAATATCCAAGAAGATCCAAAAGGGAAAAGAGTAGTACCTTCTAAAGAACTATCCAGTGGTAATAGTGCAAGTGAAAAGGCAGGGGACTCTACAGTTACTGGTTGTTGGACTTTGAGATTCGATGGGTCCAAGTCAAAGCAAGGGGCTGGAGCTGGTGTCGAGCTAATTAGTCCAAGAGGTAAGACATTTTTTGCTGCTCATAGACTCCAATTCCACTACACAAATAATGTGGCAGAATATGAAGCTTTGGTGCATGGGCTGTTAATGGCATTGAAGAAAAAGGTTAAGATCTTGCAAGTTTTTGGAGATTCTGAGCTAGTAGTTAAGCAAGTTAGGAGATAGCATTCATGTTGTGATAGAAGAATGACTAACTATACACAGGGTGTGGGACCTCATTGAAGGATTTGAGGCCTTCAACATTCAGTTAATTCCACGAAATAAGAACCAAACAGCTGATTCTCTTGCTTAGGCAGCAAGTACCTTGTAGCCCCTATCTCTTTCTGGACTAAATAAGTTTACTGTGGAACTAACCCCAGTACCATCAGTACCTGATAATATCACCAACTTCTAGGTATTTGAAGATGACAAGCATATCTTATATTTTATTACTAGTACTGATGTCTTTGCTTCTCAAATCATTGATGAAACTGAACTTCAAGAAGTTGAGATGGACTTGGAAGGGGTAATTAACCTGAAGACCAACACAATTCCTAGGGGAATGGTGCAACTAGATAGGATCTTTGATCTAGACAAGATCAGAGACCAGGAGCAGGATACCAGGAAGGAGTCCATCAGTGGACAGTGTGATAAATATAATGTAGGATCTTAGGAGGATTTCAAAAATATTCTCATTGAAAAAGTATGCGCTCCAGAAGAAAGGCAAGGAATTATTGATGCATTACATAGATATCCAAATGTGCTAGCCTAGAGTTATGAAGACTTAAAGACTTATGATACATCAATCATAACCCATACTATTCCTCTCAATCCAGGAGTAAAGCCTTTCAGATAGAGGCAAAGGCCCATCAATGCTTTACTGGAGCCCATAATATAGAAGGAAGTGCATAAATTGTTGTCTAAGAGAAAATATTTCCAGTCAGACACTCTACTTGGGTTGCAAACCTGGTTCTTGTACGAAAGAAAAATGGTGAAATCAGACTGTGTGTAGATTTCAGGAACCTAAATAGAGCCTCAGAGAAAGATAATTATCCAGTACCCTCACTAGATGAAGTACTCTAGATTGTCAATGGATCTCAAATGATGTCTTTCTTGGATGGTTATTCAGGGTATAACCAAGTTATGGTGCGATATGAAGATAGGCACAAGACTGTCTTCACCACCAAGTGGGGTACTTTTTCCTACAGGAGGATGTCTTTTGGCTTGATTAATGCTAGAGCAACATTCCAGCGAGCTATGGACATTGTCTTTAAAGACATAATTGGTAAGTCCATAATCATTTATATGGATGATCTAACGGTCTTTTCCAAGAAGAGAGGTGATCATATCTCAGATTTGTGCAAAATTTTTCAAAAATGTAGAGAGTTTGGGATATCTCTCAACCCAAAGAAATGCATCTTTGGAGTGGCAGAAGGTAAATTGTTGGGGCATGTTCTCTCTAAAAAGGGATTTTCCATTGATCCAGAATGCATAAAAGCCATTCTTAAGATTCCACCGCCTGCCAGTAAAAAAGAAATGAAATCATTCTTTGGCAAGATCAACTTTGTGAGGAAGTTCATCACTACGTTCGCAAAAATAGTTAAACCACTAAATGCAATGTTGAAGTAGTAGGCCAAAGTTGAATGGGATGTAGAGGCAAAAGAAGCATTTGTAGAGATAAAGAAGGCTATTGCTGAAGCTCTTGTTTTGGTGAGTCCAAACTATGATAAACCATTTTATATATATTCGTTTTCCTCTGATCATTCTTGTGCTGCTATGTTAACTCAAAAGTCAGATCAAGGAAACAAACATCCCATAGCATTCATGAGTGCACCATTGAAGGATGCAAAATTGAAATACCCCAGTGTGGAAAAGCAGGCTTATGCCTTAGTCAGAGCTGTGAAGAAATTCAAGCATTATATCCTCAAAAACAAAATCTTTGCAATAGCTCTTGATCCTGTAGTTAAGTTGTTATTGATGCAGAATGAGCTGGGGGAACGAAGGGCCAAGTAGGTAACTATGTTACAAGAGTATGATATTGATATTCAACCCATGAAGCTGGTGAGAGGGCAAGGACTTACACAGACAATGGCAGAAACATGCCCTGACCTTACAACTCAGAGTTATAATTTAGAGGATGTTTCTCCAGAAGAGTGGTATGATGATATTATTCATTACCTCCTGACCCAGAGATGCCCTAATCATCTCAATTCAGTACAAAGAAAGGCATTGTGCTTAAAGAGTGATAGTTTCATGTTGAAAGGAGATGTCCTATATAAGAAAAATCATGAGGGTGTTTATTTGAGGTGCCTAGGAAAGACATAATCTGCAAGAGTTATGTTAGAATTTCATGACAGATATGGTATAGGCCATGGGTCAACACCTTCTACAGTGAATCAGATTCTGAGAGCTAGTTACTATTGGCCTACACTATTTAAAGACACCCACAACCATGTCAGGACATGCCATGTGTGCCAAACCGCAACAGCCAAGGAGAAGTATGTTGCACTTCCACTCCAACTAGTATTTGAGGTAAAACCTTTTGCACAATGGGGAATGGACTTCATTGGCACCATCAATCCACCCTCCTCTACTGGTCACAGGTATATTCTCACCATTATTGATTATTTTACATGATGGATTGAAGCTCTCGCATGCAAGCAGTGTACTTCTGAGGTAGTAATTAATTTCCTTGAATCGGGTATTCTCAATCGTTTTGGATGCCCCATGTCTTTAGTTTATGATAATGGTCCCAAATTTTCATATTTGAAGTTTTCTAACTAGGCTTTTGATCATGGCATTATCATTAAATTTGCATCCAACTATTACCCTCAGGGTAATGGGTTAGCTGAGTCATCCAACAAAAATCTCCTGACTGTTATTCGTAAATTGTTAGAAAGAAATCCGAAGGACTGGCATACCCAACTTAGATTTGCTCTTTGGGAAGATCGCACCAGACATAAAACTTCCATAGGGATATCACCTTACCATCTAGTTTATGGTCTAGAACCTGTGTTTCCTATACAATTGAAAATTCCTACCCTTCAATTCATTAATGAGTATTATGAGGAGGAGGATAAACATGAGTCTAGACTTGCTTAGTTCTTACAGCTTGAGGAAAAGAGGGACGAAGCCCTGGAAAAAAATTGCTAAACACCAAGGGGTAGTCAAGAGATGGCTTGATAAAAGAGCCAAGATAAAAGCTTTTAGGATTTCTAACTTGATTCTTTACTGGGATAAAGCCCATGACTGTAAGGGAGAGCATGGAAAATTTGGTAAACTTTGGCTTGGACCTTACCAGATCTCAGAAATTCTAGGGGATAATGCTTTTCGTTTGAAAACTCTCACTAGAGAAGATATCCCACTGCCTCTCAATGGGCAGTATTTGAAGCATTATTTCCAGTCTTGAGCTGTTTTTAGCTCTTGTATTGTATATAGTTAGAGTAGGTTTTCCTTTCTGCTTTGCTTTGTTTGTTGTGGTTTCATTTTGGTTTTCTTTTGGTTTGTTTTTGCTTTGGGGGTTTCTCTATTTTCACCTAGATGTGTTGCACCTGCATGGAAAATATATCATTATCTGGAGTTGTTATAAGTATTTCCATGGTGGACTTTAGTCTTGCATCTTGAAAGGACAGTCGAAGTCTTTGCTATTGCCAACAGTCTTAAATTCAGATTCATAGAAGGCTAGTCACTGATTTGATTTGACTTTGAAGTATTCTAAAAATATTATATCTATCATATATCTTAAGAATCCTAATGTCACTATAGGAATCCTTGTGAAGTTTTTCTAGGTAAAAAATCCTATTTCTGCTTCAGCGCCACTGTGGTTCTCAACCCTGAGTGTGAGCTTCATTGCTCACAAGTTGAAATGAAAGAGACATTTAAAGAATATCAAAAGAAAGAAAAATGAAATATTGCATATCAAAAGAATAAATTCAACTTATCAGGGATACCTGAATATCTCTACTGGGGCTATGGACACCTGGCTGGCAGTAGAGCTATGTTCAGGAGAGTCACATCAATAACCTCGTCAAGGCTATAGACGCCTAACTAGCAGTGAGGCCCTATCCAGGCTCCTTTTGAAGTTAGAATTATTACGTAGCCTGACTTGACTGAACTTGGTTTTCTGTAGTAACTTACGAAGGGAAGTGAACTCATGTGCACACACTTGGATTTTCATTTTATGGAAGGTTCGGTCTATCCTTTGGTTCTGATTCTTTAAATCTTTGCACTCTGACTTGTTTTTTTAATGGTGAGATTGAATCCAGAGATTCTGGGTTCTCGATTCCTGTTCATCATCAAATGCTCTAGAGCATTTTCCCAACAGAAGTCACCATTTGTTGTGCAATTTTTGCACACACGCCCCGCTAAAAGGAGGGAACCTCTTTCGCTTCGGTTTTGGTTTCTTGGACCTTTCTTTTTGAGGTTTTATCCTATTTAAGCATGTGCTAAAGTTTACTTTGAGTGCCTAAGTGTTTCCCCAAGTTATTTATTGAAAATCTTAAGTTTTGGACAAATTTCGGGCTTTTGCCTTGATTCGGGATTTTCCACCCTAGTCGGATTTTCCTGGATCCTGCTTGGATTCCAGCTAGACCCTTGTTCAGGGATTTTTTATTTTCGCAGATTTCTGCATGGGCTAGATTTTTTTAGATTTCGCCCTATCATCGGCTTCCCGGGTTTCTTGACTGTCTTATCGATTGCATTAATGGCTTCGTACGTGCTTTGAGGGATGGATTTAACTTGATTTCTCAGATCTTTTGTGCCATCATGCTTACTATTTGCTATTGTTTGAGCTAAGGAGTGCTTTCCTGTGATTAGTCGACTTCGTTCTAAGGTGTTTGGGTTTGAATTGATTGATTTGGTGGCGATTTCTTGTGCGTTCTAGCCTCTGTTCTTTGTGGATACCATTGGGCTTCACATTTGTTGTTTCTGAGATCAACTCCTGAATCACACTGGTATGTGTCTGATTGCTTTGCTTTGAATTGAATTATGAATGGCATGTATTCAAATTCCTACGTATTTGGTCATTTCATGCTAGGGTTGTTCAATATTGCGTTATTTTTCATCTCCTGGGTGAGTTTTGAGCTCATTTGTCTATTTGTAGTTAGATGAATCTTGCCTAAGAGTAATTAGTAAACCCTAGTACCAACTTAGCAATTGAGAAATTGAGTTCTAAGCATGCTTGTGTGCTAATGGCGGATGAATAAGGTTTCAAATATAGGGAAATGTCATTTCAAGTTATTTCATCTTAAAACGGGCCTGAAACGCAAAGAAAATCTATGGAAGGTCCATCCCTGACCTGTCCTAAGTCAAACCTTTTGAAGTTCATGATTGGTTCGGTGTCTGGGTAAAATCGTGACTCTCCGTCCCTTCCAAAATTTCTTCACTGTGACCCTTCAAAGTCTAAGAGATGTCATATCGATCACCCTATAGTTCATCGATAGAGTCTTTTATGAAAGTTGGTGAGACAAAGAGGATTCGCCGAGAGCTCACCCCGTAAGAAAATCTCTCATCGATATGCATTTTCATATTTGCCATCGACAACACAAGCCCTAGTCGGCAAGAGGTCATGGCGGGCTCCATTAGTTATACTGATATTCATTTGCTTCGCTGAGACATCCATCCTTCAGTGAGACCTTTACCAAGTGCATTTTGCTTTTTTCGAGCCCTATTCTTTTCATTCGCTAACCCTGCTAAGTCGGTAAGACCTTTTGGTGAGCT
The DNA here is from genome assembly GCA_007258455.2 of Sequoia sempervirens. NCBI lineage: Eukaryota > Viridiplantae > Streptophyta > Pinopsida > Cupressales > Cupressaceae > Sequoia > Sequoia sempervirens. Next base: position 96,837,542 of record VDFB02379711.1, read on the forward strand.
CACAACTCTTGCTGAGGCCTTCGCTTTTGGTGAGACTTCCGGCGGTCACCAAGACTTTATAACGAAGCCTCCCTTTCTTGGCGAGCTCAGATCATCTGTCGAGGAGACCACATGCTGTCAGCAAGAGGTTATGTTGATGGGACTTCATATCGTCGAAACCCTGTGCGATTGGCAAGACCTCTAGTCGAATTCAAACCTATCTCTAGTCTGCAAGACATCACAACTTTGCTGAGACCTCATATCGAAAAACTTTAGTATGGCCGAAGTGTTTGCTTGGACCCCGAAAGTCGGTGAGATAAGATGGTTTCGCCAAGACCTTACCCCAACTACCCTTGGATCATATCGATACATTTGTTATATCACTTTTTGCCAAGATGTTACTCCGAAACCACCAAGTCTTGCTGAAAACTTTTCTGATGACATCCTTTGGTGTGACCTAGTGAAGTCATCAAGACTTCTCAGCGGGATGACTGACTCTTGCTGAAACCATCGTTCCCGGGATCTGCATTGGTTTGGACTTCTACCTTATCCACAGATTTCCTTCGAGTCCGGATTTCTCCGAAATCCACCGCCTCTCTGATTTTCTGAAGTTTCCTCTCTAACCCGTTCTTCGCGAGAATCCATCTCTAATGGATTTTCCTGAAAGTTGATGAAATGAAAAGGAATGTGGAATAGCATGATGTGTTAGTAATTTTTGATGCATTTTATGATTTATTCATGCTTTCTTATGATTTCCCGTGTAATTTATTGATGAAATATGATTAGGTTTAATGGTTAAGTAGGTGTTTCCTGGGTATTCCGTTGGAATCCGATCGGTTTGGAATTTCCCGATATTCCTCTCTGGCTCAGATTCTGCGGATGGTCTTGAAACCCAAAATTTGTTGTGGTCATTATATGTGGATTTTAATAACACCTTGACTATATGAGATGCATTCTAATGGTGTATTGATGGGTTAACATGAATCTTTCCTGTGGTTTTTTTACTATGATTTTCATGCTGAGTGTAGGTTGAATCAAGCAAGGTGGTAGCTGGGTCTTCATTTTCTAATGCAGAGAGGATTAAGCTAGGCATTAAGAGCAAGGTCCCTAAGAGTAAGATCACTTTTGTCTGGTCAGAAGTCACTGATACGAATGTTGGCCTCTAAGATTATGAGGAATTTAAAGAAAGAATGGCAACTAAGGATCCTCCTTTGGTGGCTAGAAGGATGATAGAATCAGGATTGTCACATGTAGCTGGTTTCCCTTATGCAGTGCAGTGTTATGAGCTAGTCCTTAAGTGTGTCAGGCACTATGATCATGATACACAGAGGATAATTGGTCCCCAAGGGATGGTTGTTGCAAATCTTAACCCAGTTTCCATTGCCCAAACCTTTGAAATGCCAGACCGGTCTCATGTGGTGGGATTCACCATTGAGGCAGCTTAGGAGTTCTACGATGACTAGACTGTGAAGTTGTAATAGTTTATCAATTCTTGGCTGAAGAAGCCCAAGTGTCACTACTCCAAATTTCCCAAGCAGCTGTTTAGAGAAAAATCCAAGAAGGAGTATTATGATGCCATCACATTTCTTAGCAGGGTGGTTGGATTGAAGACTGTTGGAACGTTCGAGAATTGGATGTGCCATGTGATTGTGAGGATGGAGCAGGAAAAGATTAACTACCATTGGGCAGGGGTCATTGGCCAGGTAATTCATAAACAATTGTCCAATGTGTTACAAACAAAGACCTTCACAATGACCTCCTATTTGGTCTATGCATTTGCAAGATTCCATCCCTACAAGGGATTAGATACAAAGGGAATTTTTGGACAGGATATCATTTATGAAGTTTTCCCTCAATTACACTTGGGAGGTTCAAACTATAGGAGGGAAAATGATGCATTTACCATGCATATCACAAGAATGCTTCAGGAGGCAGAGCATGTCATAATTTCAGACCAGGCTAAAGAACTTATCAAGAAATATGGAGCATGGTTTATTCAGTTCCCAACCTTCTCCTACATTCAGATTGATGGCTGCCAAAGGGCCCCATACAGACTTCCAAGGTATCCCACGGATCACATTATATTGTTGGAAGTCATTAGGAAGATTTGTGACTTTGATGCCATTATAAAAAAGGACAAGCATAAGACTAGTTTTGGTGGAGATTTCCTATTGATGATTAGCATTGGAGAGGTTTTTCCTTCCATTGGTTCTACCCAAACTTTAGAAGAAGAAATGAGTACTCTTGGCTTGTCTTTCCACTCCAAGAGATCCAGGTTTGATATTGCAGGAGAAGCCCAAAAGAAGGCCAGCAAGGAGTATAGCCATAAGGTAAATTTGGAAGACTACTGGGCCAACTGCAGTGATGAATTTGAGGTCAAAAAGAAAAAATTCTCCTGGCTTCCAGTTGAGTCAGTTCGATTGTATAATGTGAAGGCAATTCCTGATCAGTTGGAAGACGATGGAAACTTGATCCAAGATCATGCCTATGAGGCCATAAAGGACAAATCAATTGGTAATGTGGATTGGTTTGAAGAGGAAAGGACAAATTTAAAACAACTAATGGACCGAGTTATCAAATTCACCAGGATGTGGCTAAAGCACAAAATATGGGAGTTGGAAAATAATGGTGTACAGTGCACCTATGCTCTAATGGGAGATTTGGATCCCCACTCCACCTCTGAGGAATCTATCGAGCAGGATCCTAAGGGAAAGGGTAAGCTGGACTCTCCTTCCAAAGTCAAGGTTAAAGGTGTTCAAGAAACAGAGGTCCAAGAGACAGAAAAATAGAGGAGGCCAAAAGCTAAGAAGAGGACAAGAACTAGGAAGTCTGAACATAAACCTGAGGCTGATGATCCTATGCCCAAGAGGAGGAGAATTAAAAAAATATCAGTAAAGGCTAGCTCCAAGGAAGAGGAGGAAGGAGCTACCCCAGTAGTGGTAAATGTTGAAATCTCAGAGGAGAAGGCCAAGGTATATACAAGGAGGTCTAGGACTCCTTCTCCCAGGGACAGTGTGCCTAAGGCAGATCTCCCTCCTGTGATTTCTTATGAGGAGCGACATGATGATGTGCCTTCCTCTCACGAAGCCCAAAGTAAGCCTGGTGAGTCAAGGGATGTTGAGGACCATCTGGATACTAAGGGAGAGGAGTTTCATGAAGGTGATCTCCATGGTGTAGAGGAAGAAATTGAAAAGATAATGCAGTCCCCTATGGTTGAACATGAAAATTCTCCTGTTGGAACTGAAGAAGTTGAATCTCCTCCAAGGGAAGTAGATACAGTAAAATATCCATCACCTGAACATGAAGAGGAGCATGCTGAGGGGAAGGAAAGTGAAACATATGAAACTCCTGATAAACAGAATTTGGGTGAGGAGGCACCTAGAGATCAACATGAGGAGATGGGGCAGAGCCAAATGCAATTGGAGCCCATTGTTCCGGAGTGGCTTAGCAGAGAGATAAAGAGGAAACAGGTTGTCATGGAAGATAGTCCACCAAATTGGGATGCACTACTAGCCAAAATTGGGAAAGATAAAGGTAAGAAGAAGCTAGGGTGATCTCAAGGATTGAAAGAGGTGAAACTCATGACCGGGTTGTTCATATTGCCATGCCTACTCGAGATAAAAATAGAGATGATGTAGTTGGAAAGGATTACAACATTGAGACTTTCAATCTAGGACCTATATCTGTGGAGCAGGATATTGAAGATTATAAAGGTTCTAGTGCAGTCATTGTGGGTAGATTGAGGAAAGAAATGGAGACCAAGCAGGAGCTAAGGAAAGAGAATGCAAATCTTAGAAAATGCTTGGAAGAATTAATGAAACCCATGCAATCAATCAACCCTTCTTCCTCTGCTACAAATCCTCTACCGCAGGAGATCATCACCGAGCTAGAAAAGATGAAAGCTTCCACCCTTTCCACTACGAATTGGTTGCAAGGGGTGCAAATAAAGTGTGATGAAGCCATTAAGGAGATTTTGTCAACTAGAAAGGATGCTATCATGGTAACCGAGTGGTTGAAGCAGGTGTTACCATAGGATAAAGAAAATACGAATTTCCTTCTGTAGAAAACCAGGATTATCATGGAGTACACCCGGGACAGATTGGTGAGTGATGAGATCCTTCCTTATTCTAAGGCTGCCAAACCATGGGAGTGGTACGAGACATTGTAGATCAAGTGGAAGGTTTTGAAAAATATTTATAAACAAAGGAAGCAGATTGATGATACCCTAGTCGGTGTCTACAATGGATCCATTGCCTTCTTTGAGATTATGACAGGAAGAAGGAAGATCGCACCCAAGTACTTGAGCCTGGAACAATTGAGGAAGTGGTGGCATGATGTTTATGCACCACTTGATGATGGATCTATTTCTGAGCATTAGTTGGATGATGCGGCCACCTACCTCGTAGTTATTGATAAATATGTGACATATAAGGTAGACTGGGATAAGTCGGTCAAAGGGTCAAAAGAAGAGATTGTGTCCATTGAAAGATGACTTAGGGTTTTTCCAGTACCACTTGTAGTGGACTTGGATGGGGCTTTCTTGAAAGTACATGAAGATCCAGATCGAAATAAGGATAATGGGGAAGGGATCTAATGATAGGTTATGACACGATTTTTGTTTCCCTATTATCTTCCCGCATATTGGTCTGAACTGCATTGAGGATCCCAGGCCGACTTGGATGGAACATGCATTTAATGCTTATTTGACCAATTGTGGGTTTCTCTTGGCCAGGTTGTTGTGCCATTAATGTTGCGGAACCCTTGCTTGGCCGACGGGTTTTCTAGGGGGATTCTATATATTTGGCATTTTCGCCCCATTTGGAAGAGTTAGAAAAGTTAGAGATAATAGTTGGATAGTTAGAAATAGAGAAAAAGTAGTTAGAAATAGAGTAAGTTAGAAAGTAGTTGTTCTCAAGCAAATGTTGTAACAGAAAGCTGGACTTGTTGCTACAGTGGACAATTTGAATACAAGAAATGACATTGTGATTTGGTGCCATACTTGTTTTCTTTCGTTTTGCATGGTTCTTGTCATTCTATCTTTAAAATTGCTTTGAGAAGGTTAATATTTAGATTAGATTTGGTTCAATATTGTTTGTGATTCAATACTTGAATGCTGTAGCAATCCTTTAGTCCATACTTTTCGCAACCAACTAATTGTTAGTTGCTTTGCAAAGTTAGCCTGGACTTTATAATTCAGGGTGCCTAGTTTGATTGTGAGGATTTGTTCATTTCAAATGCAATAGATTTGTTGAATGAATGTTCATGATTTGAAAATCTTAACACCTCAGAAGATTGCATTGTTTTCTATGAGATCGCAGATTTATCTGGGTCAAGTAGAGCTCAGTTTTGAGGGATTGGTCCATTTTGAGTGGTAGTTACTTTCATTGTTAATCTTAGGTTTAGTATTCAGTTTAGAAATCTCTTCAAAACCCTTATCTTTTGTCGTTTCTTTGATTAGTGGGTTAAATCTAGGATTGAAGTATCATCAGATTGGTAGATCTGATAAAATTGATTCAGTTTTTTGCTTGTAATAAGGTCCCATTGTGATTACTAGCATTTTCACATTTATCACTGAGTTGTTTATGCACTGTCAAGACCTGACATTAGAAACCTTGGGGTTATCTCTTGAGGCTTGCTGATAGAAATTTACCTTTTAAGAGAGATAGGATTTCATATTATGTATGAGTTGTTGCTGTGCAAAAAACACAATCAACACTATCTAACTGGATACCTTGTTCCACAAGTAATCTGTCGGTAATACACAATATTTCACTTCATCTGCCAGGTATGGCTAGACACTGAATTGCGGACCATGGGGATGACTTTAGTTTCCAGTAATGACAACATTAGAATCCATATGCCAAAAGTCTCCCCCTTTGGCATTGATGGCAACACGTAGTGAAAAGTGACTAAGTGTCGAAACCAAGAAGCACACTGCCAAAATACAAAATACTGCTCCCCCTAGGAATATCGAGGCATTTTTCACTTCACTTTCTCCCCCTTTGACATCAATGACAAAATTGGGGAATCCAAAATTGCAAAAAATTGTACAAACATATCTGGAGACTTACAAAAATTTGAAGACGCCTGCAAAGACATTCTTTAGCCCACTTAAGTTTGAGTCCCACACACTTTTCAAACTTTCAAAAATGGTAATATAACCATAGAGAAGATATGAAAAGGTTTCTGTAGCTTCAAGACTTACTGGATCAGGAGCGGTCACAACACCTTTAGCTTCTTTTAGAGCATTTACCATTGTCTCAATTTTTGGACTTATTAGCCCCCTGAGTTCACATACTCTGCTAATAATCCTCTCATTTTCTAGCTTCAAATTCTTTATTCGATTGAGTATAGACATTACCTAACTTTCTTGATGACAAACACTGTGGGCTAATGGGTCAAAAGTGTTGGAAGTAGTAACCAACTATTGCTCAATGTCTTTCACTTGCTTCTCATTTGCTTCAATAATTTGGACAAGACTAAGTAGGATTTGTACACCTTTCCTCCTTCAGATATAGCACCTTGAACATTCTCTATGCAAGTACTCAACAGAGCTTTGTCTTTGGCAATCAATTCTTCTAGGCTGCCAACTCTCTTCTCCTTGAACTCCTTTTTCACTTTAGCTAGATCTAATTTCTTAAAAGATTCAAAATGAGAATCTACATAGTTTATAAACTTCTTCAATTCACTAGAGGAGGAGCCTGATGGGTCTATAACATATGTAGGCATCAATTTCTATAGAACTCCAGATGCAAGTTTTAGCAGTTCATTATCCTCAATGTGAGTTTTTAATATCCTCTCATTAGCTTTAGCTTGGGAAATTTTGGTGACTTTCAACATCTATATTAGAGACAAAGTGGAAAGGTTAATTGAGTTTTCATCCAACTCAAGATTTGAATCATACTGTTGCACCAATAAAGATTCCTTTACCTCCTTTGTTCTGATTTCCTGATGTTTTCCTTTTTCAACCTTAGATTAAGCTTCAGGATTGACTTTAGGCATTTCAATTTCTTTAGTATGCACCTCATTTTCTTCATCAATTACCTCAACTTGGACCTTAGTCACCATAGGTGTTTCTAGATTTTCCACATTTGGAGAAGTCAAAATATCCTCAAATACTGGAGGATTAGACACATTCATGTTCTCCTCATATACATTCCCTTCTTTTGATTCATTTACCTTCACATTCACTTCTTCATTGTCTTGAACATGTTTAGTATTGATCTCCTCAATATTTATCCTTTCCTCTGACAAAAATTCTTCAAAAATTAGCTTAGTTTCATTGATAATAGCATCAAGTAACCAATCATGAGTTTATTTACTCTTGACTTGCTTCTGAATTCATTTTTAACTTTTTGAAGAAATAAATCCATTTCTTCAATTGACATTTCAGGGCACAAATTGACAAGAACTCTTTTCCTCAAATTTTCTTCCTCTGTTCTAGTACTCTCTCTCCTAGATCCAAAGCTTCATATAGGCTTGTAGGAAATCCATACATGATTTCAACCAAAGTTTTATTGAAAGCATTCAAGTGCTTAACTGTAGCTTCTTCAAGAATCTTCTTATTGGATTCATCAAAAGTCTCATATAGGTCATGCAGTGGCATGATATTCCCATCATTTACTACTGCATTCTCAACTTCCTCCATAGACATATTGGGCTTGTCATCTTTGGTCTTTTTCTTTGCTTCTTCACCTTTTCCAGAAGGCTTTCTCTTGTTCAGTTTGACAACATGAGTCCCAATAGCCTTTATCTCTCTGACTACTTCTGAGTCTGTTTCTTCCTCCTCATTTGCGGATACAACTTTGTAAGTTCTTTAGCTTTTGTTCTTCTTTCTTCTTCTGGAGGCTTCGGCTTGATTTGACTATGCAACAGGGGAACTCTTGGTGGATCTAGTGTTAACAGAAGATGTTCCCAAACCAACTAATTCTCCCTTTTCTTTCTTCTTAGTTGCTTCAACTTCATGTCGTTTCCTTCTAATTTATTTTAGTTTTTACATTAGAAGACCCATACTTTCTACAAAATCTTCTGTCTCTTTTCTTACCTTTCTAATTTACATGGGCTTTTATCAAGTCTGAATGAACCCTTAATATTTTGTCTGTATAAGTACCAAATATTTCTTCACTCTGATCACGTGGGGAATTTAGCAGGTGTTTTTCATACATCCTTAGAATTTTTTCATCAACTTCATATCCCATAAGCATGATCAAAACTATTCTAGGATCATCAACTTTCATAGGACACTGATCAATGTCTATCATGAAGCATATAGTGTCTTTATACTATTCCATTTCTGTAGTAGGAATGGCGTGCATCAAGCTTTGAAATATTTTAAAGTGTCCCCACATAATTGTGTTGTGGGTATGTCGATCAACAAGACCACATAACTTATCCCAGATTTGAAAATCTACTAGCACATCATTGTGCCATTGAAATTTACCAAATCCCGGTACCTCATCTAAGAAGTAAAAATATAGACAGATCAAAAGGTTCCTGAACTTGAATACATTCTTTTTGTCCTTTATTTTTCTCAGATTCTCCAATAGTTGAACTCTGAGCAATTCACATAGATCATAATCTGCATTTTGTTTGATCATTTCATATGTTGCATAAATGGCTGTGCCAGATACAAAATTCTCCCGGCTTGAGTGGTAAATCTTGTAACCTATAACCATAGATGCAAATTTGATATCCATTTTGGCAATATCATCTATTTTTATTTCCCTTATGTGCCAATGCGAGCCAATTGCTCGTCACCTCATCATTCTTCACAGACTTCAAAAATGGAAGTCTAACGATGGAATTTAAGCCTGTAACTGCACAAATAGCTTGCTTGGAGATTTGGAATGTCACTTCCAGCCACATGAACTCATCATGGACACAACTTAGTATATATCAAACCCACTCATCTTCAAATATTGGAAATTTCTTGAATTGCACAAATTCATTGTCTTCTAGGGTTTTGAATTCTGGTTTCACAGTGAAGTCTTCCTGAACTATGTGATGAGAATATAATTCTAGTAACTGTGAACTACCCAAATTTTCAATATTCATGTGCACATATGCCCTAATATCTTCAATGTGCATAAATTTGTATGACACCGATGAAAATGCACCTAAGGGATTTGTATCTATAGACTTATACGGATGCCATTTTAATTTTGGATGTAGCCTATCCTTAATTTTGACTAATAGAGGAGCAGACATAATTGTGAGCACACAAATTTACAAGGTTTTGCAATAAATACCTTTTGGAGACGAAACAAAATTTGATTGCAGATTCTCCTCTATGCTTGATTCTCCCTCAATTTTGAAATGACCACTTCAGAGCTCTTCAAACCTCTTTCCTCGAATGCAATTTGACAAATGAGGGTGGAAGCCATTCATTTATTGTCCTCAAACCTAACTCCTTACTTTTGCAATAAATGCTCTTGCCCTAACTCGGCCAATTTTTTTCCTTTATGTTCTGAGGTAGATAAGTCATATGAGCATCTCCAAAATTCTTCACCAACACCTTAGATTCAATTCACAATGTTTGGGAAGTATTGAATTTCCTACTGAAATCATCTGAATTCTAGTACTAATCACTTGTAGGGAGTTTAGGATTTTTCTTGACAGCTCCCCCTATGCCAGAGACCTAAAATTAATTTCCTGAGGTGTTACCAGAAGTGGCTTCTGGTGTGGATCCATTTCCTTCTACAGACGGATTCTTCTTCACCCATTTCTTTTGCATTTTCTTCTTGATCTCATCAGTTCTGACTTTCGTTTTTCCTTTAACATCTAGTTGGATGTTCTGTTTTATAGAACCTCTTTTTTTCCAACATAATCTAGAAGTGTGACCAAATTTGTTGCAGCTAGAGCACACAACACTTCTTTGTCCAAGCCAACTGTTCCTCTAACTTTGTCTTGATCTGCATTGGTTAGCAATATGTCCAAATCTATTGCATGCATAGTGTATGGCATTTCTATGAAAGTTATACATCTCAGTTTTGCATTCACTTGACTTATGACCATACTTATAACAATTAAAACACTTACATGAGAATGATGGTTTACTTGTGTTTTCCCTACTCCTACAATGAGAAGCCATATGACAATTTTTTTGCAGGCATAAAAATAGCCATTAAATCTTTGAGCATTAGGTTGCCTTACCAAACTTCTTTTGGGTCCATTCATATGATTTCCTTGTCTGAAATTCCTTTGTCTAGAGCTCCTTTGTCCAGATCTAGAGCTTTCTCCTTCTTCATAACCAAGACCTTGCCTGTAACCATCAGTCATATATGCCTTGATTAGTTCATCAAGTTTGGTTGAGTTTACTTTAAACTTCTCCTTGTACTCATTTGTAGCAATGAGTTCATCTTTGAGGTCATCAAGCTGCTTTTCAAGCATTTCTTCATTGTTCTTGGATTGCTCCAATTCATTATCTAGTCAGCTGCATTGTTCAGATTTTTCTTTCAAGGAGTGTGCAAGATTTTATTCATTCTTCTTTCTATCCCCAAGCTCCTTGGTCATTCTCATCATGGTGGATTCCATTTCTCACTTCAAGGCAACATTTTCCTTGGAAAACTTTTCACATTCTTCTATTTTCTCCTTCAGAGCCAGACTAAGTTGTTCATCATCCGTACCTTTGTTCTTCTATTTGAGCTGACCACATAGTTCCTTTCTTTTCTCCCTCGATTCATTGATCTCGTTGTTCAATGACTGGATGAATTTTTCTACATTCTCAATATTTTCTTGCAATTCTCAGATCTCAAATTTTGGCTGGTCAAGATCATCCAAGGCCACCATAAGTTGCTATTGAAGACTGCTTGTATCCATTGAGAACACTTTCCAAGATCTCCCCAAGTTGTTAGACTTCTTTTGAGGAACTAGCTCTGATACCAATTATTGGAAACAAGCAACACTTAGAGGGGGGGTGAATCAGTGTTGTGTACAAATTAACTTTATTAATCTGATCTTCAATCCACTTAGAACATTTAATAAAAAATAATATGCAGAAAAGGAAGGAAAGAAACTACACAACCATAACACTTGGATTTTTACATGGAAACCTTGTTAGGGGAAAAACCATGATGGATGGCCAATCCACAATAAGTTCTGAGTATACTAAAAAAAATATTACAAAATGGGAATGCACTTGCATTCAGGCTCACTACCTAGAGCTCGCTTCTCAAGAGGATGGGATTACTGCCCTTACAAAGTTTTGGAATAGATTCAAAAGAAAATGAATTGATTAAATAACATCTACTTATGCTTGATTACAGTTCCAGTTAAGGTCTGATGATGAAATTCTTTTCTTTTGACTGATATCAAAATCTTTATGTGTCAGTGAAACTGTGCATGATATCACTCAAATGCTACTTAGATATTCACAACATACACCAATACACCATCTTCATTATTCAAAATGATGTAATTGATCCTCTATATATATTTGCGACTAGGGATATAATCAATACAAGTCAACTCAATAAAACTTAAGAATATTTACAATTTGTCAGCCTAATAACATGAACAATTTCATGCGTGTCAAAAAAGTTGGCTAGACCATAGCTAGGACCCAAAATTAATCTTTTGAACATAAAAATGTCTTAAATTATTTCACTTTAACACATCCACATCACACTACATTCACTGAGTCGACTATAACAAACAAATAAATAGAAAATATCCTACCAGACCTCCAAATTCGTATTGCAATTAATGCAACACCACAAAACTCAATGATAAGATGATCCACATGCTCAACAAGAAATTCTAGAGATCCATAGCACAAAATGACGGTCTGATGAAGCTATTTGATTGGATACCCTATTCCACAAGTAATTTTCTAGTAATACACAGTATTCCACTTCATCTGCCAGTATGACTAGATATTGAACTGTGGACCATGGGGATGTCTTTAGTTGCCATCAATGACAACATTAGAAGCCATATGCCAACAAGAAGATGTTTACAAATTGATTTTGTTGACCATTTTACTTTTTTATTTTCCTTCTTCACATAAACATTAAAAAACCCATCAATTTCAATATAGTGGATTGAACAATTATATCCTATACAATAGATAGGAATTTAAGGAAGTCCATTTACATCCTATACAAGAGATGACCAATAACAATTTAGAAGACCCCATGTATGCACTTGCAGTACACTAGCTACAACAATTTGATCTTGTAGATCATATACTGTTTGAAAGTGGCTAAGACATTGATACACAATGTCTACTTCCTCCAATTTAACATGCACCATTTTCTCTTCCCCTCCCAACGAACCATATTAATAGTTACAAATGAAGGCATTCACAATAATTGACAAGCAATTACAATATAAAATTTATTCACTTACAACTTAGTGGGAATAACATTTACATTGTGTAGAAAATAAAGGCATTGACATACATTAACAATATAAACTAAAATCCCATATATATATAATCAATAAAACTTCAAACCCAAGATATGCACTAATTAGTTAGTGGGTAGAACATTTATATCATATACAACAGATAGGAATTCCCAAGAATAAACAATATAATTGAAAACCCAATAGGATATGCACTTACAACACATTGGATATAACAATTACGTCCTATACAACAGATAGGGATTAGCATCCACAAACAATAAAATTAAAAACCCTTTAGTTTATGCACTTACAACATAGTGGGTAATAATAATTACATTCTATATAATAGATATGCAATCACATGCATAAACAATATAACTTGAAACCCAAGATATGCATTTATAGGTCTATGGGTAGAACATTTACATCATATACAACAAATAGCCATTCTCAAGAATAAAGAATATAACTAAAACTCCAATAGGTTATGCACTTGCAACACACTAGGTATAACAATTACATCCTATACAACAAATATACATTGGAAAGAATACATAATATAATTGAAAACCCTTTGGTTTATGCACTTACAACACATTGGGTATAATAATTACATCCTATACAATATATATGTATATTAGGATTGAGGTACCATCTACCTTGTAAATCCTATATTGTCATATTGCATGGTTCCAACATCCTTGGAATTTTAATTCTCACCATTATTTGTATTATATTCATAAGGGGTGATGGGTTCCATTGGCAGTGGTAAAAGTGACTTGTGGGTCACATAAATATTTAATATTGTTTTCCCTACTTTTTGATGCCTAGAATGGGATAATAAATGATAAGGAAAGGGACAAATGAGTGACTATTGGGATTCTCCAAGTGGGAGCTTGGAATGAAGCAACATGTGTCTCTTGGTATTCTATCATTTATTGTATTTAATGTAATGTTTATCTTCCAATTTTGGGCACCCAAGTTGGAGGGAAAGTATTGGAGCCCAAACCAGTGTCCTTTCACATTCCAAGGAGGTATTCCAAGGGTTGGGGGCATTTTGAATGAAGGGCCATCTTTGGGAACCATATTTTGTGCATTAGATGCCTTCACAAGTCTATAAATTTAGCATCTTGGATGTATAATTCATGAGCAGTAGTTGGATGTAGAGTTTCATTGCAAGAACACATACAAGTTGAGGCATGATGAGGTTGTTCATAGGTGCACATTTGTTTCCATGATTTAGGAAAAGAGGATAATGGAAGTGATTGTATTCTAATCTCATTTGTTTGAAGATAAAGCATACTTGGCATCTCTTCCTGGTAGAGTTTTTTCTCGCAAGGGTTTCTCCACGTAAATCTTGTGTTATGTGATGCTTTTGTGTTTTTAATTTGTGCCTCATTGCTACTATCTTATGGTGATTTATTCATTATATATTTTTTATAAGTTCACATTAGGTAATGTTCATAAGCATGTTGTGTTAGCTAATTTTTGGCATCATAAAGAAGAAGGATCTAACCATGTTAATTCCATATTAAGACAACTTAAGTTTGATATTTTCATATGAGTTTCATATTTTCATGTTGTTGTAGTCTAAGCCTTGTATCTCGTCCATTGAAGTCATTTTTGGATAGATTGAATTTTCCAACAATTAGTATAATAACCTATTTATTTCTCATCAATGCATTTACATTACAATCATGCCAAAAAATGTAACAAGGGAAAAATCCCTAGCTACAACTAAGAAACCATCCTAAATACACACAAAGTGCCATGGGGACATTCTGCAACACAAAATCCCATTACAATATATTTTTCCTCTATTCCACAGGTTGCAATCTCTTAGTGAACTAGACTATGGTGTTGCTAGATGCCTTGCAATATTTATTGGCATCTGGGAACCCCTCAATGACCAACCTCCTCTCCAAAATGGAAAATATTCCTCCATTAGAAGTAAGGCACAACCTTGATTATATCACACTATTCACATTTTAAATTTGTAGCCCAGTTTGAATCTCACTCATATTGGAGGCTACAAGCGAAAGGAGGATGATCAAAATTAACTTCGGGAAACTACATGAGAAGAAACCACAACTATGAATAGGTGGAGTTGGTGGAAGAAATGCATGTAGGCTTCACATGTTGTAAACAAACATTGCAAGCCACTTTCATCTATTGGTGCCTTGTTATCTCACTTATGTGATGCAGGAGTGAATCCATGGCATTATTGCTATCCCGTGTCAACAAATGAAGTTTGATTTTATTTCTTTTTTTTTTGTGAGTTGAATTTCATATTTTATCATGTTAAATTCAAATTTTGGAGTGAATTTGAGTGTCATGTCATGTTGGATTTTAAAATTTCAATTTGGAGCAAATTTGGTCAAAACAAGATAAGGAGAGATAGTGGGATAGTGGAGAATATGCTTTAAAAGCAAAGAATCTTGAAAAAGCAAGAGGAAGGATTGGGTTCTTGGAGGTTACCAAATTGATTTGTAACTCCAAATTTGAAATTCATCAAATCTTGAAACATAGGGAATCAAGAGGTGGGCACCCAAGTTTGGAAAAGCTTATTTTTGCTTTCATAGAAAAATCAAGAAAACATTTAAAGCTTTGTTTACCACTCACAATAGGTCTGAATTTGAAAAGCTTATTTTATTCAATTTTATTGATGGAAATTAATTTAATTAAAGGATTTCAAGAAGTGGGTGTGGATTTTTGTATATGCTTTTGGAATGAAAGCAAATTCAATTGAAATGAACTTGCATTTGCATTTCATGTAAATTGGAGTTGTTTATTGAGAAGAAAATTTTGATTTTTGAGTTGAGTTTTTCCAAATTATAGAGGAAGACTCAAGAATGTGTAGCATACCACCAGGAAGATGCTTTCATGATGTTTTTGTAGGTTGAAGGTTGGTTGTAGAGGTGTAATGTTACTAGTAGTTGCATATTGAAGGGTTGTGTTGTTGAGAGTAGTTATTTGTTGTAGGTGTTGGAGAGAAGCTTTATTTCAAAGCTTTGATTTGCTGATTGAAAATCATTTTTATTGTATTTACCAGGAGTTTGTGATGGTCTTGTTGCAGCCCATTATCTTTTGAATTGATTGTAATTTCATTTATCAAATTAATAAAAAACAGTATTGGGATTGTTGTGAAAAGTTGTGGATACAAGAACTAGAAGAAATTTATGTTGTGAGGGCTTGATTTTCTGCTACAAATATTTTGTATTTGAGTTTTCCTAGAGTCTTGTAGGGGCATGTTGCAGCCCATTGTCCTTTTGGACTAATTGCAATTCCATTTGCATAATTTAATTGAGTTTGAAGTTGTTAGTTGGAGGTTGCAGGCCAAAGAACAAAAATTGTTGCAAGAATTTATTTCCTATGAAGAAGTGTTTTCCAGTGATATTAGTGTGAGCTATTTAAATTAATTTCCATTTCAAAGAATTTATTTTAATTAGCTCCATAGATTATTATGGCTCTCACTGCTTGTGGGTTCCAATTGGGGGTCAAGCAAATCACATGCCAAAGAGGAGGCCCATTACAACTATCGAACCCCTACTAAACCATCTATCTCATTGGGAGGAATTTTTGAGTTCCTAAGGATCCCAATACACTATGATCCATTGACAACCACTATCCCCATTTGACTTAGCAAATATTTTGATTTTTGAATTTGTGTACTTGACCAAGGAGAAGGGGAAGGAAAAGCACAAGATATAAATATATTTTGACATGATGACCTTGATGAGATTTTTTAGACCAGTTATTGAAAATGGGGATCGTAAACTAGGAAAAGGGAAAGGAATCAAGCCAAAGGGTATGAGATGATTGAGTCCCAATAGAATCTTTGATCTAGAAGCTTGGTAGAAAATTCTAGGCACTAGAGGGATTGAGTGACATTATTCTCTTCCTCAAGAAGAGTAATAATATATTCATTGATAAAGTGACCATTAAAAAAATATTGGGATCATTTGGGAAGAGATGTCCCCTAACTAGGGATTGATAAATTGCATGGCCCATGAGGTAGGAAAATCATTTAGTAGAAGTACCATAAATTATTGGAGCTAGTGAAGCTCAAAAGGCATAGATTTTTGGTAATATAGTAATGCAAGCATAAGAATTTGCAAACAATATCTCTATAAACTCAATGAAGTGAGGCCTAAATCCAATCACCTAAAGAATCATAAAGATGAATGGCCATTTGATGCAATCATAGGCCTTGGAAAATTTGATCTTGATAAAGATGGAAAGATGTTGAGAGAAACAAGCCCATCCATTACCTCCCAAAGAACAATAATATTATTTAGGATAAATCTATACTTAATGAAACTTGTCTATTTAGGATGAACAAGTTGGGGGAGAATAAGGTAGTGTTTGAGTTCTAGAGCTTGGCAATGATATTATAAGAGATATTCAACAAGGTAATTAACTTCAAATTACAAATATTTTTCAGTTAGTTGGCTTTAGGTGTGAATTTTACATTCCATTTTTTTAATTAGCTTTCATAAATACCTAGAATTGTTGCCAAAAATATCCTAGAGGGGCATTTAAAATTCAAAAGGGACTTGTCCATCTTGAGAGCTTAGAAAATGTATACAAAAAAGAATTTAGTGTCAATGGGCCAATTTATGCCTTTATATTTAGATTGATTTTTTTAGAAGGTTATTTAAAAAGAGGTGGGGGTTGAAAAGCAAGTTGAAACTTGTTGATTAGAAGGGACTAGACTTTCCCAACATGGTTGTAACTAATAAAAAGATGTTTTCTAAGTCTTCATTTTGTTCTATTTTTTAAAAATTATTTTTGGATGGCTAGTTAAAAGATGTAGGGTTTCAAGGGAAGGTTGAAAATTGTTGATTAGAAGGGAATATAATTCTCCAAAATAGTTGTTACTAATAATTTTTTTTCTATTTCTTCATTTTTTTCTTAAAAAACACACCAATTTAGTCCAATAAAATTCCTTCTTTTTTTTTCCAAAGTAATTTGATGGTTTTGCATTATAAGACAAAGGAATAAATTTACTTTTTCAATAGTCCCTTTGTACCAAATATATTTCTAGTTTGGTAACTTAGTAGGATTTATTTATCTCAAAATAAAATAACCCTATCTGACAAAGTAATTACCTAGACCTTTAGTACTTCCCCAAATAAGATAATTCACTATAGTGGGATCCATAGGAAACCTGTACTAACTATAGAGTAAGAGAAGGATCATTCTTATAATATTAAGGTAAAAGATAAATTAATATCAACAACACTTCTTAATTTAGGTATTTTATTAAAATCCATTACCTACTAAAGGTATTTGAATTTGTTCAATACTAGTCATTCTCTAAGAGAGTCAAATATTGGGGGTTTATTAAATTTTGCATTATCTTTGTCCGCAAGGAAGCCAAATTTCTCCATTTTCTAGCATCTAAGATATATGATTGAAAATCAGATTTATACCCTTTTCTAACTTCCTCCAAATTTAAGTATTATTAGCTAAGTGGTTGTGAATTATAACCCATCTTTTGATTTGACATTAATACTAAGAGAAAGGAAACCCAACACTCACCATGATGATCCACTCTCAACCTGAATGATCTGCCCCCTTACCATTGCACCAAGGCCTAATCTTTAGGCTCTATCAATTTCATCTAGCCCCGTGCCCACCTAAACCTATCTCTATTATGTGTGTTGAGGAACTAGAATGCCCTGATGTTTCCATCATTAATCCTTCCCCCACTACTTCAAAGGGTTCTAAGAGGAAAACCCCCATACCTAAAATTGAACCCATTACAAAACCTAAGCCTAGACCCCCATCTAAATAGAAGAAAGGCGCGACCGGGTTGGCCAAGTCTAAAGCAATGACTCAGTTATGTGAGCTAAAAAATAAACCCTTCAAGAAGGACAACATACCCACTGCTAAGAAGAAGGGGAAAAAAGTGTCTCTAGGCCAGGTGGACTTACCGGCCACTGACAGCGAAGGGAGAAGCACCAAGGAAAAAGACTAATGGCGAAACCATGGTGGCTATGAGTTTTGAGGTGGGGATGGAACAAACTAGTGTGAGGAGGTCCCACAGACTAGCAAAGAATAAAAAAGGTGCCCTGGTGGATGAGATTTCTAGTGATTCAGAGCATATGGGCGGTAGGACTGAAGGCAAAAAAGACATTGTTGAGGAGATAGAATATGAAAACTTATGGAGGGCCCTAGTAATTTCTCTAACATGAGCCAAATTCTTAAGGAGGGCTCCACTCACTCCTCTAATTCTAGGGCTAGTGAGGATGAGGAGATCTAGAGAAGGAAGGGAAAGAACAAGGACCCCGATGTGCTATAGGAATGGATTACTAAACTAGAGTGGAAATTCAATTTTTTGGCTCGATTCACTATTAAAATGATTCACAAATTTGATGTCACTTTGTCTGATCTCATCAAGGAGGAAGCGAATAATAATATTGTGGGGGAAGGTCCCAACTAGATTGGGGATGATGTTTTAAACATGGTTCAAAAATGGGAAAATGTAGACAGTTAGTGTTTAGGTTTGGGTGGTGTTGGGGTTCTGCTATTAATGTTTTGTGTTTGTGTCCTATTTCCATTATTTTTTATTATGGAATTTTTGATAATGTTTTGAACTAGCTTCCTTTTTGGCCCTGAGGGCTCTCCATGTAAAAGGTACAACACCCTGTAAATGCCACTTATATAATAAAAAACACTCACCATGATAATTAATTTTCCTTTGTAGATAATATTTTTAGTCAATGCCAATTATTGAGCTTTGGTACCCCTTAGTCCAGGACCCCCTTATTTTTTTTCTCTAATCTACTTCTCCCATTTGACTAAATTAACCTTTCTCTTACTTTATTGTTTTCCTCCTTCCCTAGTGAATTTCCTAAGAAGTAGTTTTATTTTATTTGTAGCCACTTTGGATGCACAAATTATGCTCATTTCAAATATAGGGAGAGCAATTTAATTGTATTTAAAAGGATCACATGATTTGGGGGAGTCAACCAAGCATTAGAAAAACTATTTATTTTCTCCATCATTTTATAGATAATTTATTCCAATATTGAGAGTTTGGATAATAAAAGGAAATAGGAATACCCAAATATGAGAGCATTTTATCATTACATACTTTTTATCACAAAAAAATGATATTTTAGTGGCCTCTCTAGGAGGAGCATGAGAAAAGTAAATAATTAGTTTGTGACAATTTATTCTAATACATGTATCCTTCACATATTTTTAGAGTAGAGAACCAAGTTGCAATTTCAAAATTATCCCTTTCCAACAAGATAATGAAATTAAGAAATTAGATATGATCTAATTATTTCCCCCTTGGAAAATAGGAATAGCGACATTCAGTCTTTCTTGCCTTTGTTAGTCCATTTTTTACCCAAAATTTTTTATAGTGATGATATATAAGGAAGGAGGGACCTGGGAAAACCATACCTCAAGCCTAGGCCTATTGATTTAGGCTTTAATCTAATTTATACAACTCTTATTTAACATAAACCTAATAAGAGTGTTGTAGATGGCTTCATGACTTAATGAGTCAAAAGTGCTTTCAATGCCCAACATGATGACCATGATTTTTCTACTATATTATTTTTTAGAATGTATTTCTTCGTGTGTGAGGATAATTCCTTTTGAGGTATATTTTGGGATAACTCATTTGTTCTTTAGGGACAAAGTTTTGAAGAAGAGGCTTCATTCTTTGAACAACAATATTAGTAACAATTTTGTAAGAGGTATATCAAAGAGAGATGGGGCTATATATTTAACATTCATTGCTTATGATTCTTTAGATATTAAATCCAAAAAGGATTAGTTGATCCCCCATGTAATATTTGACTAGGTCTTAAAGATTCCACCATCTCTAAGAAATATTCGTTGATAGTTTCCCAAAAAAAATTGAGAAAAAGTAGCATTAAACCCATTAGTTCTAGTGCTTTGTCTTGCTTCATTTCAAAAACCACACTTTATAATTCCTTGAATATCACCATTTTTAAATATCTCTATAAATTGCTCCTATGACTAAGGAGGAAATACTAGAAATAATTTTATTTAATTGTTTATATTTTACAAGGGATTCTTCCTAGTAGAACCAATACAAATGATTTGAAACCAACATGTTTATATGCCTTGGATAGAATTAAGCAACCAAACTTTTGAGTTATGGGGTTTTATAATGATGTTGAAGCTTCTTCTTTGTTGATCTTTTCTTAAAAAGTATTTATTATTCCTAACTCCTTTAGTTAGCCAAGTTATTTTATATTTATGATGTCACATATTTTCCTTTTTGTTCAATGATATGAAGATTTTATTTGACTAGCATTGCTTCTATTTAGCAAGTCCTCTCTTCATTTTTATTTTGAATCTTCCATTTGTTGCTTAAGTGTTTGAGCATTCCAATTCTAATTTTTTTATGTATCCAATGTCTTATAAAGATCATACAGGTTTTACCTTATCAATCTAAATATATCCAATTAAAGTATGTTACTAACTACCCTTCCAGGAAAGATAAATGATTCATTTGAAACCATCCTCATTGAGCCATATTGAAGAATATTCAAATGGTATGGATCATCAATTAAGACTTTGTTTGAGTTAAAGACTAGTTAATTTGTGATTTTGAGATGGGATTAAGGAGGGTCCCTATTTGGGAAGAGGAAAAGCCTCTATAAGTTCTCTAGTTGTTAAAAATATTGCAAATCAAGACGTAATGAAAGTAGCCCCACACCTCTTATTGGTTCAGGTGTATTTTCCTTTAATAAGTTTCAAATCTTCTAAATTATGAGAGTATGCTCTTTCCTTATTTTTGATAGGAAGACCACCTTTTTCTATTTGGTTAAGGACCAAAGTAAAATACCCTTTGAGAATCTTTTTCCTAATCCAATTTGCATTCATGAAGGATTCCTTCAAAGAAAAATTACCCAATAGTGTAGTAACTCCTTTAGAGGCATCTCTAGTAGAGATTATTATAATCTTACTATTAGGCTATATTTAAAAAAAAAATTGGCTTCCTCATTATCTAATCTAGTTTCTTAGAGTGGCAAAATATCATATTTAAAAAAAAAATCTTTTAGATACATTTTATTTTTCTTTGTCTTGTAAACCTTGTAAATCTAGTTGCTTGCTTTTTTTTCCTTTTGAATTTTACAACTAAATCCAGAGTTGCTAACTTGCTAAATTATGTTTTCTACAACTTGGATTTGATCTTAAAAATTTTCATTCCTTTTTAGTTTTTGGTTGGTTATTAAGTAGTAGTTTCTACTTTTTTCTCTATTTTCTTTTTAGGTATATGGATACTTCTTTCTTGCATCTTAGAGGAGGTTTATTCCTCAAGTGTTCCTTTCCTTTGCCCTTTTCTATAAGATTTGTTTTCAGCTCTTCAGTAGCAACTTCCTCCTCTTCCAAAGTTTTTCTTGAGAAAGAGTATTGAAAAGATTGGAGGAAGATGTCGTTTTGTTGGGGGGTCTTTGTCTATTATTATTCCTTGTATTTCTTTAGTGAATCTATTGATGCCTTGTGTTTTGGGCTTACGGGACATTATTTTCAATATGGTTTTTGGTTCAATCCTACATGAAATGTCCAAACTCATCACAGATGTTGCATTTAAATGACATTTGTTCACAATCAAGATTATGAACACTCGTATCTTTGATTTCATATTTGATCAATATTAATTAAGGTTTAGATTTGCCTTCACTCATGCTTTATTGATTTATATTTTAAAATTTAAAATTTCATTATTTAATATTTTTTTTATCTCTACCTCATTAAACTAACTTTTGAACTTTTGATTGTATTTTATTGTTAAATTTTTGTTTTTAACAAGAATATGATGACATTATAACTAATTGTTATAATGCTTGTCTCACTTTATTACACCTAAAAAATTTGAAATGACATTGAATATATTATTATTTTATTAAAACCTAATGCAACAAAAAAATGTGATAAAAGAGTTGTTATCAAAACTTTTAAAAAAATACTTTAATATATTTTTTAGAATCTAAAACTTTTTTAAACACACTTTAATATATTTTAAAAAAAAGCAGATTGAGGTGGATCTAATAGTCAAAGATTCATACCTAATAATCATGATTCATTTCACACGTTCAGTTTCATAATTAAAATCTCTTTCAAACTCTAGTACAGATCAAATCTCTTCTTTGAATACTATTGTTTGGAAAAAAGTGTGAGTACATGAGAAAAAGTAAACACATTTCAATTCTAATTGAAACTCCTTAGTATTATTATAATATTTCTTTTGTGATTTGTTTTTTTTCCTCTCTTGATGCCCATGTGATATTAGACTTTAATTATTAGGTTTGTAGGTGGTTATGAAGACCAGGGAAATCTTTTTCAAAGTTACACCTCTTTTAAAATTCGGATGAAGTTGTTTGGAATAAGATTCTCTATTATTTTATATTGTATAAATAGATTTTGTTGTCTTAATGTCTTCTAAATTCTTTATTTTAATCTAGATAAATTCTTTATTAATGAAAAGACTAATATATAAAATCATACAGTTGAATCCTTACAAAATCAGGCGGCATGGAATTGATATTCCCGATTATAATATTCCGTTTCGCGATCTGCTTTGTTAATGCATGATTGAAATTAAAGCATTAAAAATCTCAACTGGAGATTCCTCTGCTAGTATTTTTTAAAGAAACGACAAGATTCCACCAGATCTGAGCGATAATTCAGGACTCAATTGCACGGACTGCGAAACCCTGCCACAATATGATAAATGCACTGCGCGGGGTTCGATGTCGGGGCCCTTTTAAACTTTTCATGATTGTAAATAAAAATTATAAAATGCACTGCGCGGGGTTCGATGCCGGGACCCATTAAAACTTTTCATGACTGGAAATAAAAACTGGTTAAGTTGAAGAAAGGTTGTACTTTTGTCATGATTATTAATAAGAAATTTTTTGGCTGTTTAGACTGCTCTGTAATTGCTGAGTCAAATCCCTGTTTGAGAATTAGAAGATTATAATAAGTGGAATTTCTTTATGGTTTTTGCGCTTTTGATGAAAGTTACATGTGAATCCAGAATAGCGGTATTGAGTGCTATCGTGATGATTGAGTGTACTGTCTTAAAAGTATCACTACTGTTCTTTTACAGGAAGAACTACTAGTTGCTAGACAATATTTGTTGATTAGTAAGTTTAAATTCCTGTGATACAAGTTTTTTATTTCTTATTTTTCAAGTGTAATGTATATGGTATTTTGTAAGGATTTAATGATATTTTTCTGAAATTTATCTTTTAATGCTAATTTTTCTATTATTTATGTCGGATATTTATTATAGAAGACAAGTTTGTATTGATTCACATACTTATCAAAGGATTGTTAGACACCAAGATGTTCACATTTCATAACCTACTTTGCCATCTAATGTATCTAATCTTCCTCCCAAGTCCACACTTGAATCTTACAAAGAAATATGCCATCATTTAATAACGGCAAAATACACAAGCTAAAATATCTCTTTAGAATCTAGTATGCACATCACTATTTATAAGGATATCATGAAAAAATACCTTAGAGAAGATTACAATGAATTTTGATTCATTTCCTTAATTAATGGCTTCATTAGTGGAATCTATTGGTTACAGATAAGCTCATATTGTTCCATTTGATGAAGTAGAGTTTGCACACAATTCAATCACTAATAAAGCATTACCTTTGCAGAGTGTGGTAATATATGACAAGTTGGACATTAAGCACTCTTTGGTTTATAATGGATCTACTTAAACATATGCACTAAGGATTACTTGAAGAAGTTGATTGTAATCATGTTAAAGCTCCAAGCATCTGACAGCTACTATCAAAGGATTTGATAATGTGGGTAGTTGTTTAGGCACATTTATTCTTCCCACCATTGCACATAGATACATTGTTAATTTATCAAACAATATTCTTGAAAGATAAAACATAAAGTAAAAAAAGTTCATAGTTATAAATTGTGTGAACTACACAAAGGCCATCTTTCTTTAAATTAATATATTGATTATAAACTAAAATGTAATAGTAGATTCAAGAGTACACTATGAACTATCATATTTTTATATTCAAATAAATTAAATGTGAGAGTTGGGGAATGATGTCTAGAGTTAAATTATGTAGTGAAAATAAAATTGAGAAAAGGGTTAGAAGAACATGTTTGGCATGAAATTTGATGCTAGAAATGGACAATAAAGGACAAAAAACATGGTTCTTGGAAAGTTTCCTCTAATGCTAATATTTTAGGACATGAGCGTTCCCTCCAACATAATTGGGATAACTTGCAATCAAACACATAACAAATGGAGAGACAATTCAATGGTTACACAACCCTTTGAAGGTATAGGTAAATTTTGATATTCCAACTTTTCAAGGAAAAATTAAATCAAATGTTGTCAATGGTTGGATATTTAAGTTGGAAAAACATTTTCATGTAAATCACTTATTAGATCATGAGAAAATAACCCACTCTACTCAAATTTGAATCTCATGTGCATTTATCATGGGACACTAAGTTGTGATCAAAGGAGAATTGTGGGGGAAATATTAATGGTAAAAAATTTGATGCAATGATGAATGAGAATCTTATATGGAGAGAATTTGTGGAATATATCAATGACAATTATTTCCTTAAAGATAAATATGAAGTTAAATATATGCAATTATAGCCGCTTCAACAAAAAAAAGGATCAATCACTTTAGAACTACATCAACACCTTCCACACATTATTAGTAAAGCTTGACATCCAAGATACAAAGAAGCATTAGGTCTTGGAGTATTGTAGTGGGCTACACTGATTTATATAGACTATGATGTTCTTTTTGAATATTGAAACCTTGGAAATTGATTTAAAATATGTAGTAAATATATAAAGAAAAATTTAAATAGAAAGGAAAGAAGTAATATTTTCAAATAGTAAAATGAAGGACAAAGCTAGTTGCACGCTCACAAGAAAGCACACAACAAAGGAGTTCCCATCATAAGCATCGACACACATTAAAGGTACTAAAAAGACATAAAGAGATGTAGGTATGTGGAGTAAAGTTCATAATAGTCTTTGACATAACACCAAGGGTTATTGAGCCACTAAGACCTTGATGATAGATACACACTTGAAGTTAATAGAAAAACTAATTTGTTGCTAATATATCTCTTTGAGAAGAAATATGGTGATCATATAATTGAGGTTGATCCATATGTTATGGTTGCCACTATCAAAGTCTCACCCAATGAAGGTAAGAGACACTTACCCCATTCATAGATGTAGTTAAATGGGAAGGTCATGCACTTCATTATTGAAAATACAAGTTAGAATAATTTGATTTCTATGGAGATTATCAAAGTATTGAACCTATAGATTATTAGAAAAAAGGTATTGTATGTCTTGCACAAGAAAATAATTATTATAATTATGTAAAAAAAAAAAATTGGCGGTGCATCTTTGGTGATGTGTTTAGCAACATTAAATATAATTTATTTGGGTTCACTGATAAATTTTTATGTGATATTGGTTAGATATTTTATGTGTGGGTTGCACATTGAAAAAAATAATAATATTGAATTAACTTAGTACACAAAACTCAATTTTGGGATTAATGATTTTGTGCTCTTATGTTTTTGAGATAAATGGGTTTTTCAATAACAAAATTGTTTGGGTGATCTTGAATTTATAAAAGCAAGCAATGTTTAGTGGTTGGCTTGGCTATCATTTGTACTAAGATCTCTTGTAGATTCCAACACATATCTGAAGCATGGCATGGGATGTGTGGTTGCATGATTACCCATTATGCTTGGACACATGGATAATGTATTGGAGGAGATTTATATCTTTGAAGTATTCATTGAGACTCTATCAATGAATCATAATGTTTTATTGTTGAATAATACATTGAGTGTGGATGCTTTTGGAGGTTGGTGTTTTCCCTTATGAGGGTTTTCCTAGGGCATATCTTGTGTAATATATGAAGTATGTCTTTGATCTTTGCCTTATGGTTATTTTATAATCTTGTATGTGTGATTTTATCTCACAAGTTTATGTAGGAAATTTAGTTAGATCAACTTAGTAGTTTTCTAACAAGCAACATTAGAGCCATGGTTGTGGTTGAGAGATGTGAGAGCTCCTTGGTTTTGTTTGACCTTTTTTTGAGTAGATTTAGTGCAAATTTGAAGCCATGGAAATGCTATATATATTTCAAACATTCCAAGGTATAAGGTGTGTTGTGTAGGTTGTGAAAATTATAGATTTGGGGTTTGAAAAAGACATGATAAAAAGGGTTTTGTTAGGTCTTCACCATGAGGGTTTTGTGGAGAAACTTACAAAAATGACATCTTGAAATAAAGTATACCTTACCATTACATATAGGAGGCCCAAGAGATAAAAAAATGAATATAATTTGATATGTTTTGGCTACTAAGATCAGAAAATAAAAAATGCCCCCTTTATTCTTTTGTATGGTTGTACTTTTTGCAGATAAAAAATGAACATTAATCCTTGCACAATGAAAAAAAAGAAAAATAATGGGGCAATGTGAGGTTTGTAAATCCTCGTACCATTGATGCCCTATTTCTACTTGATAAGGACATGACTTGGTATGAGGTTGTCAAACCTGGATGGTCCAAGTCCTAACCATTGGTTAGGCTAGCTAGGCCTTAGCTCCCCTCACAAATATTTCTAAACATTGAAAATTAATAATTTAAACTTATAAAAAAATGATTGAAATTGACTAAACACTAAACCCTCGCACAAAAGCCACCAATACCAACTTTCCACTAGCATGCCACATAGGCACCACCTACTTATGTCAATGATGACATCATGTTATATGAATATTTCCATTTTGGCCCCTTCTAGCCCTCAAAGGGCATTTTTATTTCACAAGGAAAAATTTTCATCCATGATATTGGATTCTCAATTTCTTATAGGTGTCAAAAACATCTCTTCAACCAACCAATGATGGTATAGGTTATTATATTTGGTGATTCTTGATACAAGATTAAACGTATTTTTAGAATATGAACTTTGATGGAGATAGGTACATAGATTATATTTTGGTTTGAGGACATGGTTGACACATGTGTGATATTGATAGATTCAATTATGTGAGAGTTGAGTATAGATACATAGATGATGATTATTATGATGTCATGGATATTCATGTACATTTGATCATTGAAATGACTTGATCATATATATAATTGATATGATTAGGTTGTGATTTTTGATTAGTTCATGGTTATAGATGGTGGTGTGGTTTAGTGTTAAGAGGCCCTTCATATCTCCTAGACACTTATTTAATTCCTTGACTATGGTAAATTAACTATGGATTTGTTTAGCAAATTAAATCTTTAGATAATTTGGTGTTTGAGTCTTGAAATATGTAAGTTGTCATTTTTTGTTATCTTTTAGAAGTTATTGATATGATGGTGGATTGGCCACCCATTGGTTACAATGATAAATTAAATGTGAATTATTTAATCTACATGTATTTTCAATGTTGATGTAGATTCTCTTAGTTTTCCTTATCTGTGATCATTTGCGTATGAGAGGATGAATGATTAAAGTGCGTAGATAGGTATTTGGTCTAGTAGCATGAATTTTTTTATCATAATCTCATGGATAGTTTGGTTACACTGTTCAATGGTAATTTTTTATAGTGGCATTCTGGTGGTGGTTAATCTTCTTAGATTAGAGATCTTGGTTTTACTTTATTCTCTAGAGATACTAACATTGTAGTTGAGTGTGTGTATCATATATCATTCTCATTTAGTAGATGGTTATAATGATGTCATATATATTTGGTATCATGGCTCAGTGTGAGCTTTAATAACTATGATGTGAATTTATCACTTGGTAATGAATGATCTTCTAAAATTATTGTGGGTATTGTAGACACCTAAAATTGACACATCATGAGTTGCCTAATAACTTAAGTATTTCCTCTTTAATTGATTGAATAATTCCTTATTTATCTAGTCTTCATCCCCTTATTAATTAAATAATATTTTATTATTTAATAAATAAATTACTATTTATCCACTATTCATCATTATTTAGCCAACCTTATTCATATCCTAAATCATTTATTCACCCTTCTTCTAATTTCCACCTTAGGTAAATAAATGTAAATATTTGTTTACCTAAGTTCCCCATTCCCTTTCAGTTTTTTTTAATTAAAGATAGTAAAATCATTAAAATTGTTACCACTAATACAAAAAAAGGAAAAACAAACAACTTATTATGTTGTCATTAGGTAGCTTAGTATGTTTTCCATAGGTACTATTGTTGTTTTCAATATCAACAACTAACTATATGTCTCTATCATAGGATAATTACAAATCTTAAGATAAGGTATGTATAAAATTAGCAAAGATTAACAATTTTGGTGTTTTAATATTGTCCTTGTTTTTTGGTTCAACTAGTTGCTCTTTATTGTATTACTTTAGTAGCTTTGCCATTCCTTTTAACATTAGCATGGTATTCTCCTTGTAGAAGGGCCAAGTGTGCCCATAGCTTATCTCTGCTTTAGTAGCTCTACCATCCCTTTTAACATTGGTGTGGTATTCTCCTTGTAGAAGGTCTAGGTGTGCCCATATCTTATCTCTATTGTTCCATCCTCTAGTAATTTTTAGGAACTTGTGTTTTGATACCTCTAGAATCATAGTGACTTGCATTGCAATATTTTAAAATATGAGTTTTTTTGTAAAACTCCATAAGCATTCTCCTAACACCCTAAAACTTTTCCTTATTTATCTCAATCCAAATTTGCCAAAGAACATCATTGGTAAGAACAAGCCAAAAAATATTGCATTCATTATTTAAACCTTTAACATTTTCAAGTAATATTTCAATGAAAACAATGTTACCTTTCTAGCCTTTAAGATCATAGTAGAATAAATTCCATATTTATTTTGTAAAACATTAATCAACGAAGATATGTTTTACATTTGTTGGTTGTCTACATGTGTTGCGAAATTCCACATCATTTTGGTTAGCTCTATAAGGTAATTTTTGAAGTAGAAGAATCCATTTATAGTAAGTTTTTTTTGGTTCAATGATATTGGACCGATTCTTTTGTAGGATGTTCTTCCATAGATTTCTAGATAAGGAAAGATTCCATACCTTTTTCAGGTGTTCAAAGATATAATTTTTATCACTTAGAGAATTATAGATAATTTAAGATTTTTTTTTTTTGAATGTTAACACCATTTATCTATTTTAATTGATTGAAAGAATTAATTTCCTAGTTGCATTCTTTAGGCAACTTGAATTTTGAGCATGCTTCTTTAAGCATGGTGTAAGTCCTCTAGTCAATAGGGGATAGATTAAATTCCTCACTTAAAGAGGCCCAACTTTTGATCTGACCATCAATTAAGATGTCTTTAAAGCATTTGAGACTTTTTGCTGCCCAACTTTTGGCTAAGTAGCCTTGGATTAAGGCTAAAGGTTTATTTTTATGTTTTAGATTCCACTAGATAGATCTATTTTCCAAGATCTTATTGTTTTCATCAAGGATATAATTGTTGGAAACATAGGACCCAAATCTCTTCCCAATCTTTCTAGATACTTTTAAACACATTAGAACCTATTGAGACAACTAGAAAGGTGCAAGTGTAGAGAAGGGGGATTCATTGCTCACGATTCTCTTTCTTACCAAGAGATTCCTAGGGAATGAATTTCCCTAAACTACCTCAAACTACCTCAATGAGGAATAGTGCTCAAGTGACGAGAGTTCCAGAATTAGAATGAATAGGTCATAGAGGATTTCAAGACAGAATGACGAGTTTTCAGCCAAAGGATGACAATATGACATATGGATGGAAATGCGAAACATTGGCATCTCATACACACTGAAAATCAAGAATGTCATAGAAAACAAAAAGTGACTACTTCTACCGTAACTACCAAGAACTCTTGGAATGCAAGAAAGTAACAAAGAATAATAAAACTAAAACAAAGTAAAGTAAACTAAGTAAAACATAAATGATAAAGTGAGAGAAGGAGAGAAATAGAATGCTTACAACAACCCAAGTAATGAAGCCTCCTACAAAGAAATATCTTCAATACCTATAGACATAAGATTGAGGAAAATTGTTGGGGTTGTTTAGGGGTTTTCCATAGTCAAACCCCCATTTCGGTGTTCCCACCTCCATAGATAGCTAAATAGATAGATATATAGAATAATGGAAACTAAAATTGATAAATAGATGAGATAGTAAAATGTATAGACAAGGGACGTGAGAGATCCTAAGATGCTTAAAGACATAAGATAAGAGAGATATCACCTGTAAGGCTTGAGGAAGCCAAAGACAGAGAGAGAGTTGTGAGAGATGAGAGAGTTGTAGACAACGTTGTAAGAATGTGAGAGTGATGTTGTAACAAGCTATAGAGATTTGTGCAAGCAAGAGAGCAAGAGAAAGAGAAGAGAGAAATCAAAGAGCCAAAGAGAGTCTAGACCTAGTGAGAACAATAGAATTGAAAGGATAGGTTTAAAAGAGAAAAAAAGGAGGGAAAAGAAGATTCCTGAGTTGTTACACGACATCCCAAGTTGTTACCATTGACAAAAGGTAAGTGAAAAGTGGCAAGGCACTTGGAAACGACCATCTGGATGTCAAAATGTCACAGGACGCTAGCATGACATGTGGATGTCCGCACAATGTGCTAGTGTCTAGACAAATCATGCCACAAAATGATGAGAACAAAGAAAGCACAAGGTTTGATGCAAAGCTGACGCACAAAGGTAGCTTCTAAAAAGGGGTCCTAAGCATCTTGAGAAGGGAAAAAGCTAAGGAAAGGGCTAAAATGAGCCTACACAAGTACTAGGGTAATGGACACTAAATTGGATGCAAAAATGTAAGTAAAATTGCAAGGGGTGCAATTTTACGACATTACATTTTACCCCTACTTAGCGGGCTTATGAATCAACATGAATATGCATGCTAAAGGAAATATACTAAACATAAATAACATCATGATTGCAAAAGGATACTGTAGAGGAAGCATATAGCCCTTCAAACCAAGGAAGCATGCCCCTAGGGTGAAGACCTACAAAAAAAAATGCATTAGACAAGAAAGATCTATACAATACAACAAGGTTAGAGAATAAAAAATCATTACTTCATGGAGTTAGAACATATACATGGATAACACATACACATATGCACATAAAAAAATAAAGGATTTGAGTTAGCAAAGTGAAAGAGACCCCGATGTAAAAGGTTGTCTTAGTACTATGCATCATCCCCAAATTAAGAAATAACATATAGAAGAATTCTTAAATGGAGAGAAGAATGTAAGGATTGATTGATTCAAGAGAAGAATGCATTCAATAGATATGGAAGCAACTAATTTCAAAGAGAGAAAGAAGTATATACTCAATATGAAGAATATGTAGGTCTTCGATCCAGTATATACAATTGTAAGGCTACACTAGGACACAAAATTGAGCTAAAGTAGAAACCGATTCAAGAGAATATATTGATTACCATCAAGGAAGTAGATCTTTGATTTGGTTTATCTCGACATGGAGAGAAGAGAGACGACTTTATAGGTTCTCGGTCCTACAAAGTTTGACATGTGTTATACAGGTTCTGGGTCCTACAAAATTTGAGATGGGCTCTACAAGTTCTCAGTCCTACAGAGAGGGAGCTTCATAAGTTCTTGGTCTTGCAAAAGCCTGGCATGAAAGATTGCTATAGGTTCTCAGTCCTACATATTTTGATGTGAAATATCCTCATAGGTTCTTAGTCCTGTAAGACAAGCTTGAAAATGTGGTTTGTCCTACTAGGAAAGCTTGATGCAAAGGAGCTTTATAGGTTCTCGATCCTACAAAGCGATCTTGATGTGAAAGAGCTCTATAGTTTCTCATACCTATAAAGCAACATGTTAAGCTACAAATAAAACATGTTAGGCACAAAATCCATAAAGAACTCAATTGAAGGAGAAGCTTTCAAAGGGGGCTCCTTTGGTCAAGAACCCTTCAAGACACCAGGGGGCCCATTCAAAGGGGCACTACAATTGAAAGACATAGAGAAGAGAGGGGGTCCTTAAGAAGGACACACATCTCTAGAACAAGTTATCATTGCCCCTATCATACAGGGGAGGAGAATCATGCAAGATAATATTGTGTTGCTATCACCAAGAGTATGGTTGCACACAATAGTGTACGACCATGAATGGAAATGAGCAAGTAAAGCTATAACTACCACATGATAGGAAAAAACACAATAGAAGGGAGGTGTAAGAACCTAATGAGAAGACACTTAGAATGGATAGGATAGAGGTAGACCTCAATATCACTTGTCATGCGAAGAAGAGATAGGTGCCTCAACAAATGGAAGAGTGATGACACAAAAATCAAGATGTTGTTGTATCTTATCCTTCAAGGCCTTACATTCATTGATGGAATGGCCAAGCACTTGATGGTATGCACAAAAATAATGTTTTGCTTTATCATTTTTGTGAATCTTCTTATGTGTAGGAGGAGGAAGAGTAATTAAGTGGGGTTTGAGAAGCCTAAAAAAATACGCTCTTGCTCAGACAAAGAATGAGGAGCATGAAGCAATCCTTTTTCTTGTAGAGAAAAGGCTGACTACTCAAAAGAAGAATAAATGAAGAAACCAAACAATGGAGGGGATGAAGACAAACGATAAGGCTTGTAACCTAAACCCCTTACAAAAGAGCGAGGTGTTAGTTCCAAAGGGACCTTAACTCCTTGCTCCATGCACCCAATACCATTTCCTTTATATCCATTCTTATAATAACTCCTCAAAGGTGGGAGGATCAACATTAAGGTCATTACAATTATTACACAAATTTTCCCGTGATACAAAAGAATAATCATCTTTGGTAGCGGGTCTGAATGATATTTTCGGGATGTCTAAGTGGATTGGGTTGACTTTATATTCCCCAATGGAGGATTCTATAAAGTCTAAAGAACCCCAATCATCATCGAGACATGCCTTGTCTTGAGAAGAGCTAGAAGGAGCAGACTTAGGATTTCTTGCTTCAGAAGGATCTTCTTCAAGAACATTTGTCTCAAGAGTAAACTTTGTAATGGGTACTACTGGGGTAGACATCGACACATTGGAAGAAACTAAAGGGATAATATTTTTAAGAGTAGGTGCAATTGAAGCCTGACCGATAAGTGCCATCTCACATAAGTGTACGACATCAGGGTCATCCCTGATTGTGACTACTTGATTATTATGAATAAATTTAATAGATTTATGCAAGGTAGATGAGACTGCACCCATAGTGTGAATCCATGGTCTATTAAGATGTATATTATATGGTATTTTTTCTAGGATAACATGTACCAGGGTGGGTATGAAAATGGGTCCCAACCTTAAAGGCAAGACTATCGTTCCTAAAGATTTTTGATCAACATTATTGGACCCATGAATACCAAGAGAAGAAGCTACAAGTGAAGATGAATCAATTTTAATTTTAGGCAATAGATCAATGATACATACATTGATCAATGAACCGGTGTCAACAAGAGTACATCTTATGTCGATATTATTAATGTTGACTATATCATTAGAGGGTCTACTTGCTTCTATACTTTCAGAGGTGGGAGTTCTTGTGGATAAAACGTAATATTCAACGAATCCGCACGAATATGAGCTATCAACACATTAACATCTATTAGTCTAAAAGAAGAGCGCAAGAGAGTCTTTTGCAAGGCTTCCTAAAGCATACCTTGATAAACCGGTGTAGACTGAAGTAAGTCCCATAGTGAGATCTTGGCAGGAGTAACACAGAGTTGCTCCACAAGATCATAATCACCAAGTGCTTTAGTCATGGGTTTAGATGCTTGAGGAAGGATTGGTTGAGAAGGTGGTAAAGAAGTAGGTTGATTAGGATTTTTTTATTCCTTCTAGTATTATAAGTATGAGCTACCACTTTATAAGAGGGATCCTTCTAGATTGCGTGAATTTTGTATGAAGATCTGGAGAATCACTATTAAATGGAACACCATGAATAGAACAAATTATTTTAGGGGAAGGAATAGTCGAAGGGTAAAAGTACAAAGTTGTGTCACACTTTTGGCCAACTTATGAGCACAACTGAATTTAAGTATTTCTAACAAAAAATCAATTTTGGTCATACATATGATTTAGTAAGATTCATTATAGCTAAGTTATATATGTCCACAAATTTTCCAACTAAAATTGTTAGATAAATGCATATGTAACACCACTTTGAAGCCAATTTACCATAACAATTAAATTATTTGAAACACTTGATGCTTCGAGAACTCCTGTTCATGTAAATAATAATTTTTTTAAATATAAAAATACTCTTTTACAGATCCTTAAGTGTAGTTTTCAAATATATATTTAAATATTTTAACTATTTTTATATTTTATATTTTATTTTTATTGAAATTAGGTTATCAACACAAAAAGATTAGGTTAATTACCATGTCAAGAAAAATACTAAAACTTATTTAAAAAATTTGAAAAAAGTATGATGCACTAGATAAAGAATCTATATAATTTTTTTCCCATTGTAGATAAATAATCAATATAAAAGTTGACATCAAATGGAAACAATTGTGTTTTAGTACACACACATTTTAATATTTATTTAAAAATATATATTTATCAAAATTGGAAAAAAAAAATCCATGCACTAAAGTTTCAAGTTATAAATACACACAAATTTTTTGTAGGAAAAATAATAAAATTTACTATATAAAGATTGACATTTCATGTTAATTTATTTTTCAGCATTTTATGAGCAACAAAATTGTAGTGTAAATTTATAAAAAACTATATTGAAATAATTTTTTAATTTTTTCAAAAACATACAAACATAAAATATACTAAAAAATACACATTTTATTAGTTTACATCATTTCAAAATTCAAAACTTATATCCCACTTTTTAGTGATTCAATTTTAAAAGTTGGATCAATGTTGGTTGTTTCCTTTATGAATTGTGACACAACTTTGTACTTTTACCCTAGAGTCACATAAATGACAAGTCTCTTAGGCCTTTAAGGAGCTATAGAGACATATTATATTTATAGATTCACCACAACTAGTGGAATAATTATTTGAAGAAATATTCTCAAGATTGATCCATGGGGGATCAGATGTGAGATGAGATTCATCATTCGCTAATGCATCAACTCTAGAAGAGAGTGCATTGGAATGAACAAAAGATAGATTAACATTAAGGAAAGTATTATCAATGATCTTCTTGCAACAAAATATACTTCAAAATAAGAGGAATTTCATGAGGATCAAGGATGCCGAGTGACATGGGTAAAGTCAAGTCACTATCACATACATGGAATGGAACATCATTAACATGTTGAATAAAATTAGAGACTAAACTAATAAAAGAAGACATTAAATACATTTTGAAAATAATAAGTTAAATATAATAAATAATGAATAAACGAGCCATCCAAAGGCTGGTGCATTACTTCTACTTTGATGGTATGGAATGGGGTTCGAGGCAATGCCCCAAATTTTTTTTTCTTAGAAGGGAAAATCTTTGATTTGCCCCCTTTTTTTTTGGAAGGAGAGTGCTCACATCAAGTTCACCAAAATGTAGAGAAGGGGGATTCACTGCTCATGAGTCTCTTACCAAGAGATTCCTAGGGAATGAGCTACCCTAAACTACCTTAGACTACCTCAATGAGGAATAAAACTCAAATGTCGAGAGTTCCAGAATTAGAATGAATAGGTCATAGAGGATTTCAGGATAAACTAACGAGTTTTCAGCCAAAGGACGGTAGCACGGTACGCTGGCATCCCAGAGGCACGTTGACATCTCATATAGACTAAAAATTGAGAATGTCACAAAAAACACAAAGTGACTACTTCTACCCTGATTGCAAAAAATCTTGGAATGCAAGAAAGTAACAAAGAATAACATAACTAAAATAAATTAAAGTAAACTAACTAAAATGTAAATGATAAATTGAGAGGAGAGAAAAAGAATGCTTACAACAACCCAAGTAATCAAGCCTCCAACAAAGAAATATCTTCAATACTTGCACACATAAGACCGAGGAAAATTGTTGAGGCTTGTCGTAGTCAAACCCATGTTTCGATGTTCCCAACTCCATGGACAACCAAATAGATAGACATATGGAATAATAGACACTGGAATTGATAGATAGATGAGATAGTAAAATGCATAGATAAGGGATGTGAGAGATCCCAAGATG
Source organism: Sequoia sempervirens (assembly GCA_007258455.2). Classification (NCBI taxonomy): domain Eukaryota; kingdom Viridiplantae; phylum Streptophyta; class Pinopsida; order Cupressales; family Cupressaceae; genus Sequoia; species Sequoia sempervirens. The sequence continues at coordinate 96,874,046 of VDFB02379711.1, forward strand.
CTCAAAGAAACCAGACAAGAGAGATATATCACCTGCAAGGGTTGAGAAATCCAAAGAGAGAGAGGGAGAGAGAGAGAGAGAGGAAAGAGAGCTATGGGAGATGAGAGAGTTATAGATAATTTCGTAAGAACATGAGAGTGTTGTTGTAACAAGCTGTAGAGAGTTGCACAAGCAAGAAAGTAAGAGAAGAGAATAGACCTAGAGAGAACAATAGAATTGAAAGGTTAGATTTAAAAGAGAAAAGAGGAGGAAAAAGAAGGTTCTCGAGCTATTACAAGGCATCTCAGGCCGTTACCACCAACAAAAGGTAAGTGACAAGTGGCAAGGAACTCAAAAATAATTGTTTGGACATCAAAATGTCATGGGATGCTAGTGCAGTGCATGGACATCTGTGTGGCACACTAGTGTCTAGACAAATCACACCACAAAATGACAAGAACAAAGAAAGCACAAGGCTTTATGCAAAGTTTACGCATGAAGGTAGTTGTTGAAAAGGGGTCCTTGACATCTTGAGAAGGGAAAAGGCTAATGAAGGGGCTAAAATGAGTCTACACAAGTACTAGGGGAATGGACACTAAAGTGGATGCAAAATTGTAAGTGAAATTTCAAGGGATGCAATTTTATGACATTACAGTAAGCGACTAGATCACTGAAGGGGAACATCTTCCATGACTTAGACTGTTTAGGTACCACCAATTGGATGTTGTTTTTTATTAGAATTTTCTAGGGTTCATTGTCATCAAGATCCTTCAATCCAATGCCTCCTTTCATTTTTACCAAGAAACACCATTCCCATCTTACTGAGTGGTGTTTCTTTTCCCTTTTCCATCAAACCATAAAAAATTACTTAATTTTTTCTGAATTTCATTCACTTGATAGCTACTAAAGAGCCACACTAAGGAGTAATATAGAGTCTAGGAGGAAAGGATTTTATAACAAACTTGAGCCCTTCTAGCCAGAGTGAGGAACTGCTTATTATATTTTTCAAGTTTTCTCTCAATCTTGACTTTTATCCAAGCTCGCATGTCCTTGAGACATGGATTAACTACAAAGGTTATGCCCAGGTATATTGCCTACTTGATAGGACCTAGCATAATTGATTTAGCATTAGATATCTTAGCTCTAGAGGCATCACTGAGAATTTTGAGTTTTGACATGAGGGATTCCATGTTGTTCTCATTAAGGTCTATAAAAAAAGTAGTGTCATTAGTGAACTAAAGGTTTAGAAGGTTCTCTTTATTAGGTAGGGAGATACCCCTTATTTTGGGGGAAGTAGATTTTGGAGGTAGAAGATTGCATCAAAAGCAATGACAAAGAGAGCTAGAGCTAGGGGCACCCCTTCCTAATTAACCTTTCCAGGTTAAATTTTCAATCTGGGCAGCTGCATCTTCCATTAGAGTTTTCACCATGTGGCATAAGCTATTAGGAAAGCCAAATTCATTCAGGATCATAAGTACAAAGTCCCATTCCACTCTGTCATAAGCCTTCTCAAAATCAAGAAAAAAATTGCAACATTCTGGTTGGATTGGTTGGCCCAATTCATGGCTTCCCATCTAGTCAGTAGGTTCTAAAAAATGTATCTTCCCTTTATGAACCCAATTTGAGTATTGCTAATGAATTTAGGAAGTATGTCCACCAACCTAGTAGCCATTACTTTGGTAAGAATTTTGTAGGAGACACTCAAATTTGTAATTGGTCTCCAATTTTTTATGAGTGCTTTATCTCCACCTTTGGGGATTAACTTGATTATACCCAGGTTATTAATGTTTGGTCCTAGAGTGCCTTTCTGTATGGCCTCTCTCTATACCAGTAGAAGATATTCACTTATCCATTCTAGGTTGTTTTTGTAGAATGCAACTGGGAGCCCATCAACCCCAAGAGATTTATCATTTCTTAAGATACTAATGGCTCTCTTGATTTCATCAAGTGAGATTTCCTTCTCAAGCGAGATGCATTGTTCCTCAGACATTTTTTTGGAACGATCTATTTGCACAAATCCTTTTCTTCTTGTCATACCTTGGTATTATCTTCTGAGGTGAAAAGGTTCTTATAGAAGCCGAGGAATGGGATTTTTATTTCCTCTTTATCAATAATTTCCTTTTTGTCAACCCAAATCATTTCTATGCTTTCTTTGGTCTCCTTGATTTTTAGAGTCCTGAAGAAAAAATTGGATCCTTTATCACCATTTTGCAGCCAGTTTAATTTAGATTTTATTCTCATTCCTTATACTTTCTTGGATTGCAAACTTCTCAATGATTTTTTTATTGCTTTCATCTCTTCAGCTAAGACTAGGCTGGAGGGGTCTCTTTGAATGTTTTCTTTAGCATTTAGGATCTTTTCATTTAGGCTAGCCTCAACTTTTCTGCTATCTAATGCTCTTTTTTACCAATTGTTTAAAATATTGTTTTCTAGGAATTAACACTGTGATCCCATCTTTCAATTATTGTTTTATATTTTAACATCCATATATTGACATCTCTAAGGGATTGCATCATTATAATCCTCATCTTTGAGGATATTATTATTGAGCTTGAAAAAGTTTTCTCTTATCTTTTCAGTGTTATTCTTGGTTTTTAGCAAGATATTAACAATAATAGGGTAGTGGTCAAAAAGTGTGTAAGGGTAGACCTTGACATACTTACCTTTTTCATCTTTGCTAAATCTAAAGTAATTCTTGTTGGCATAAAATCTATCAAGTCTACAATTAATTCTATTGACACCTTTCTACAAGTTGCACCATGTATACCAGATATCCTTATTCTCTTTCTTATTTCTAGTTAGGGAATCGAACAAATTAAGTTTGTTTTTCATTTTAGAACAAATGCAATTCATTTCTTTTCCAATCTAGTTTCATTCCTCCATTCTTATCATCTTGATGTTCAATCATATTGAAGTCTCCATGAACAATCCAAGGGATGTTGGGGAGATTATATAACCATTTCCACAGTTCATTTCTACCCTTGTAGTCATTGGGGGCATACACTAAACAAAGCCCAAATTTAAAACCCTCCTTTTCAATAACTACCCACGAGGCCCTTTTACATGGTGAGGATCCACTATCTTTAACATATTGAGCCCAAGGGACATATAATAGTATGATAGAGCCACCTTTTCTATTTTCATGGTTGGTTATATACTAAATTGAATCTCTCTAGGTAAACTTTAGATTAGTTTCAAGAGTAAATTTAGTGGCTTTTACTTCTTGAAGCAACACAACATCTTTCTTCTCTAAAAGATTCAAAAAACTCTAGATAATGTATTTCTTGTCAAGGATTGTAGTCCCCTGACATTCCATGAGGCATAGTTTAATCCCATAGAATTAATGGTCAAAAGAATCCATTGGTTTCCTAAATCTACAAAAGCACTTAGGAATAAGCTTTTATCCTTCATTTCTTTTAACAAAGGGGTTAGGAGACTCCTTTGTTATGTTTTTCCTTTTCAATTTAGAATAGTTCCCATTACCTATAGGAATTAGAAATTCCTTTTGCATAATATCATTGTTGGATGATGGTTCAACATGGGGGATGTGAGCCCTTTTAGCTCCACCAATATATTGTATCTTAACATTTGTTTCATCAAGGGGCTCTAAAAGTTTCTCTTTATAATCCGTCATTTGGATGAAGTCAACATTTCCTTTTCTCAAGTTAATGCTATCCTTTATAGAAAGGGAGAAATCCTTTATTTTTTCTCTTTGCTTAGTGTTAGATTGACATTATTTTTGTGGCTATTGGGATGGGCCATTATATATATATATATATATATATATATATATATATATATATATATATATATATATATATATTTTGCTAATAAGACTAAAATTTTGGAGAAATATATAGTTAAACTATTTAGATTTTCCTTGGGGATCATTCCATTTACCTAAGACCTTAATTTGAAGGAATAAATCATCTGCACACAAAATGAGATTCATGTATCCTTTAAAAGGACAAGTAGGTTTGTACCTAAGACCAATGTTGACTTTCTCTCCTAAAAGTGAGTTTTTATACCCTTTGAGTTTAGTATGTTGAGAGGTTTGTGATGAAGAAGTGCTTCTAGAATTTTTCTTTGTTTGGTTACTATGTGTTGTGCCTTACAGCCAAACCCCCTTTCTTTTCTTCTCCCTCTCATTTTTTCCTCCCTTTGTTTCCCTTTTTTTTTTTGGTTTCCCTTTTTATTTTTTCCTTTCCCTCTTCTTTCTCCCCTTTATTTTTTTCTATCGTAGTTTTGGGGTTTTTTAGGAATGGTATGCCATCTTTTTTGAACCCGATCCTCAACATATTTTTTCATTGTTCTTTGTTTCATTCATCGATGTTCTCATAGTCAACATACTTGTCTCGTGACATTCCTGACTACTGAAGTTGGATGGTGGTGGTATCTTGTCATCTCATTTTTCTCGCCTGTCAATATATTCAATTGCATAGTTACACATTTAATGAGAATTTATACATCACATTAAGTGGTTTAAAAGGAGAGAGTGAATGAATTAATTATAATTTATGCATGTTGAGTTATGTCTTTTTGAGCTCCACAAATTCCCAAAAAACCTCCCTCTTAATTTCAACCCATTTTGCTCGTAGTTTTAATGCTCGGTTTGTTGGTGCTTCATTTGTGCCTGGTGTGTCATGGTCCAGAATACATCACATTGAGTGGTTTAAAAGGAGAGAGTGAATGAATTAATTATAATTTATGCATGTTGAGTTAAGTCTTTTTGAGCTCCACAAATTCCCAAAAAACCTCCCTCTCAATTTCAACCCATTTTTCTCGTAGTTTTTAATGCTCGGTTTGTTGGTGCTTCATTTGTGCTTGGTGTGTCGTGGTCCAGTGTTCATGCATTTCCTCATCACCTCCCACATGTTCATTTTCAATTTTTTCTTCCTTGCAATATTTCTAGGTAGGCTCAAAACTTAGCAATTTTTTCTTTTTTTTGGTTTTTCCTTGTTCTTGCATGGTCTTTTTGTCGTGTAAATTTAATTTGGTCGTCATCTTTGTTTTTTGTTGCATTTTTCCCATTTTTTGTTTTTGTTTTCATTTTTGGTTTCTTATGTTTGTTTTTTACCCATAAAATTATGGTTTTCTCGAGCACTTTGATCAATGATGTTTATGACATCATCCCTTTGGACCCAAGGTTTCCTTTTCTAAAATTGTTTTGGAAAGAGGGGTGGCATGTCCCCGATAAATGCATTTTTTCCTTTAAGTTTTTTTTATGGTTAGCTTAGGTTTTGCATTTTGGACATTAACAGTGCCCCTTAAAAGATCATCTAATAAACCTTAACCTATATTCCTAACACCCCATGTCCAATATATAATTCCTTTGAAAGATTAGATTCAATAATTTTGAGTGTTGAAATTTGAGGATATCCTTCATCATTTATCTCAAAATTTAGGTAAGATTTAACCCATAGGTCTGTCTCCCAAAGTGTGAAGACCTTTATGCTTTATTTAAGAGCCTCTTCCCATTGTTAGAAATAGGAAGTATGTCTTTACTAAATAAGATTTAAACAACATCAAATAATTTTTCCAACCTCTAAACTTTAAAGAAAATTGATAGAGAAAACATTTTTGAAAATTTGGGAATCGAGCATTAGTGCTTTTTCTTACCACTTCTTATAAGACATCCTTAAATATTAAATGATAATTTTGACGTCCAACTCCTAATGAGAATTCATTTTTTCATTGCGAAAGTAATCATCAATGTCAGTAATCAAGCTTATGCTTTAACTATTAAATTTTCAAATGAATAAGAAACAAGAATTACCTCCAAACTCCAATCTTCGACAAGAAATCACTTGTTGAAATAATTATTGGACATTGATTATAAGATATTTCTCTTAACAATTATGATTTAAGAAAAGTAAGAAGTAACATGCTCAAACCTTGATACCTGAAATATGAAATAATGAACATACCTCTTACAAAATTGGTATTTAAAATAATTTTTTTTAGAATGTTTGAGACTTTTGGTAAGTGATAAGAGGTATAAATTGACACCTAAAAAATTGAAATCTTACTTAAATAAGGGGTAAAATCCTTTTCATTGTAATACCACTTATAATGGCTTATCTTCAAAGCCTGATAAGGGGTGCTAATTAATTCCTTTCAATTATTTCCTTCAATGTTCTAATGGATCATGTTTTCATATGTAGGTAACATGCCAAAGGAAGGTGTAGAAATGAAGTATCAATACAAAGGGTACCACCCTATATCAAAGATATTTTATCCCTATGCAAACATTAGAGACACTAATCTAATATATGTGTATATGGATGAGTTCCATAGGAGAATCTGTAACGAAGAACAAAGCTCAGCCAAAGCTACCTCTTTAGCCAATTCCAGGTTTGTGGAGGTAGTTTCCTTCCTAGTTTTAGTGTAGTTTCCTGAGCTAGTATTGACATGTACTCAATACTATGACAATAAGAATAGGATGATATTATGATCATTTGGGTAGGTTGTCCTTGACATAAACTCAGATATGATTGACAAGGTATTCAAGATCCATGTCTTCTCCAAATATGAAGCAATTGGTATTAAAAAAGAAACGACTTATTTTGAGAAGAACAACACAACTTGTCTCAATGTTATCAACAACCAAATGTTGCTAAACCCAAGGAAGTTATCCCTCAAAATGGCCATGGTGTAACATCAAATTGAATTTAGAGAAGATATAAATGATTAGATCACACTCCTTAACATAATTTATGGTTGTCAAAATATCAAAGAATTTTATACATGGATGTGTCACTTTATTTCGACCATCATAGAAGTCAAAAGATTGATTGGGCTACCATAATTAGTAACACTCTACATGCACAAATCAAAGATGTGTTGAATAGTAGAAAGTTCTAGATGAATTCTTATCTAGTGTACTCGTTAGCTTATCAAACAACCTTATTAGGACTCACCATAATAGGATCACTTTAGTTGGAAGAGGTCAAGATATACGAGAAATAACCAAAGTTAGAGTTGAATTCTAGTGATGGGAATTATTGTGCGGTGAATGATGACTAATTTTTCTATTATCAAGGTTTTAGAGAATAATTTTACCAAAATTACCTCATTGGAACCCATGATAGAGCTTAAGAATTAGGGGAACTGGTATGTTCAATTCAAAACCTTCTCACTCATTAGAGTGGTGAGTTTTGACAAGGCTCCCCTCAAGTTGTCAAGGTATCCTACTGATAGGATAATCATGTTGGAATGGTATAGATATGTGACTAAGATCCACAACTTAATTTCCAATAAACATAAATTAGGATACCCCTTCCTTGTAAAGATAGGAGTATACTCTTGTGAAAATATACAAAATTCCAAGACTACAAAGTTAGAATTGGAAATGTATATTGTAAACTAGTATGATGATCCAAGGGAAAAATTTGGCCCTATCAGAAAAATAAGTAAAGGGATAAGTTGTTATTTCATACATGAGCCTGCTTTGGAGGACCATTTGTTCAATTGTGAGTATGAATTGAAGTAAGGATGAAGGATTATTACAAATTAATAGTGGACATGGTAAGAGCATGTAATATAACCAAAGTATCAAAAGAGCTGAGGGATAATGGGAAATTCCTAGACCCTATCTATAGTGGTCAAGGTATTTATAACCAACCAATCTATAATGTAGATTTCTCAATTTATGAGGAAATTGACATGATAACAAGGGCAACAAGCATCGTAGCTAATACAAAAAGATGGTTGGTATCTCCTTATCCCATGATGGAGTTACCATTGCCCTAACCTGAATGTAAAAGTTCCAAAGTAGTTGAAGGGCTATCTATTATTTCCACTAAAAAAGAAAGACCATCATCCTCAACTATTGGATCAAAAAGGAGGAAAGAAAATGAGAAAATAGTTATAGAATCAAGAAAATAATAGGAAGATATTGTTGCAAGTATGAGTAAGATTGGTGGTGTTGTCATTAATGTTGTTATTGATGTCAAAATAGTATAGGATGTTTCAGGTTGTGCATGTATAGTTGGGATGCTATTGAGATGTTGTGAGTACATGGATCTATCTTTATGATGTTGTAGGTATGCTGATATGATGTGTTGTCAAGTGATTTTGAGAAAGAGTGAAGTAAGAGTTGTGTGTATGTTCAAAATGTGCTCTGATATGTGCTCCACATTTCTTCCATGTTGATCCTATGCTTGTACGGTTCTAAAGTGTTGTTTATGGGTATCTGTTGGTGATATATCCTAGATTGTATCTTATAGTTAGCTGAAGAATGAAAGTTGTGTTCACCGGTGTGTGAACTGGTTTGGCAGAGTTTTTTTTTGTGGACTGGGAGAAATGTTTCTGCTCCGCAGTCCTCCATTGGTTTGTTTCAGGTCTTGTGGATCTGGAAGATGTCTTGTAATGATGTTATCTATGTTCTGGAAAAAGGTGTTTGTGGTTTGGTGCTCCGGAAGATGAGTTTCAGAGTTGTTGTGTGTGCCTGTACAGTCCAGATGGACTGGTGGAAGGTGTTTTGTGTATGAAGTTTGTTGCATTTGTTGTGGATGAATTTGAAGGTATCTGAGATGAGTTCTAGTGTTTGGTGAAGCATGCTATGTGGTCCACATGTTATATTCTTGTTGTGGAAGCACATACTTCAAAGTTCATTGGTGTTTTCATTAGGTGGGTTTGGCCCACCTAGTGTTTACACTTCATGCAAAGGATAAGTGTCAATTAAGGAAATGTGTGTTTTATCCAAGAAATTGTTTTGAGTCTTGGTTAAGTGTTGGTTTGGTTTGCTCTCATTGTCTTCCACCGTGAGAATGTTGATTTTTTGACCTAATTTGAATTTATGAAATGAAGCGTGTGTAGCCAACCTTGGAGAAAGTTTCTAAGGTTGAAGATGGTATAAATACAAGTTAAGATGTTGTGAATTAATGTATCAGATGAGCCACAAGTTTGTGAAGCAGAGCTGTGCAAAAAAGAGTTGAGGTAGCAGTACTTTAATGTGTCAAATTCCTGAAAGCAGTGAGCTGAAGGTATCTGTAATCTTTTGATCAAGGCTACAGATGTGTGTAACTTGTTATGGTGGATCTTTTTGTTATCTTTTGTATTTGTAGGCAATGAGCCTCCTTGTTGGACATTGAGTCCTTTCTGTAGGCAATGAGCCTTGTATTTTGGGCAGTGAGCCTCTTTGTATTCGGTTTTGGAATTACTTTATATTGTGAGTTAATCCGCACCATGGTTTTTACCTTATTGGGTTTTACACGTAAATCTGGTGTCTCTTGTGTTGATATTTCTTTCTCTTATCTACATTTCATGTTCATACTTAGTAACATAACTAAGTGGTTGTGAAGTTGATAAGTGTTTGTGATTTGAGATTGAGTTTGGTAACAAATGATTCACCCCCCCTCTTAGTTGTCTTGCGCCTTTTAACAATTGGTATCAAATCTTTGGTTCCTTGGTGAAGAGCTTAACTACTTGAGGTAGATCTGATGGCACACAAATTTAGCGATCCCTATGTTTGATGGATTTGACTATAGTGACTGGAAAGTGAAAATGAGAGGTTACATTTAATCTCTCTTGGTTACAAGACTTGGAAAGTTGTTGAGACAAAGTATGTGCACCAACAAGTGGTCCTTCTTCTGCAGATGAGATTTTTGCCTATGAGGAAAGCAAGGTAACCAATCTATAGTGCCTTATCTAAGACTAAATGAACAAAATTTATTTCTTTGGGCACTGCCTATGAAGTTTGGAAATATTTGGAAGATATATATGAAGGAAATGATAGAGTGAAATTGTTAAAGAAGCTAACAACCAAGCGCAGATATGAGAACTTGAAAATTGAAGAAGGTGAAGATATTGCAAGCTATTTTCAGAGGGTTGATATTGCAGTGAATGAAGTGAAGAATCAAGGTGGTACCCTCACCGATGAAGAAAGTAATGGAGAAGATTTTGATGACTATACTGGAGAGTTATAGTGATAAGGTTTCAGCTATTGAGGAAGTGTATGATCCTAAGAAGTTTAATAAAGAACAAATATTTGGCACCTTGACTGCATTTGAGATGAGGAAGTTTCGAAAGAAAGAGGAGAAGTCAGAATCATCCTTTAAAGCTACAAAGATAGAGGATGATCTGGATAGTAATAATTTAGATGAGTTGGAAGCGAATTTTACAAGAAAGTTGAAGAAAGGTACTGGTAAGTACAAAGGTATGTTTCATTTTAAATGCTTTAGTTGTGGAAATATTGGTCACTATGCTTTGAGATGTCCAAATAGAGCTCTAATTAATTAGAAAGGATGTCCAAATAGAGCTCTAATTTGATGATGTCCAAATAAATGCTTTCAGATGTTCAAATAGAGCTCTATGTTTTAGTTTAGAAGTTCAAGAAGTTGTATTATGTCAGAGAAGATGCTGGAATTTATGATGATGAATATGATTTTGAGGATAATGATGATGAATGCTTGTTTCTATCCTTAGAGAATAAATCAGTGTCTGTTAACTCTGGAAGATGTGCAAGGGAAAGTGGTCCAGACAACAAGAAGGATGAGATGGAAGGTACTCTAGTTACTGCATTTCATGCTAGATAGGATGAAGACTATTGGGTGATTGACAGTGGCTTCTCAAATCACATGACTGGAGACAAAAGTAAGTTTACTAAACTTGAAAAGTATGATGGTGGATTAGTCATGTTTGGAGATGATTCTAGAGCAAAGATTGTTGGGAAAGGAACAATTAGTTTTGATGGAAAACACAGTACTAATGATGTTTATTATGTTAAGGGATTAAGGTATAATATTTTGAGTGTTGGAAAAATGTGTAGCAAAGGATTCAAGGTTGTGTTTCAAGATTTAATACCTATGAGATAAAAAAAGGGTTCAGAACTGTTGTTGTTGTTGGAAGAACATATGGAAACATTTATCAACTTAAGGGTGTTGATGGCCATTTCCTTGTATCTCAAGTTAATGAAAGTTGGCTATGGCACCAAAGGATGGGACATGTAAACTTTGATAATCTAATTAGGATTAATTCAAGAGAGGTTGTCCGAGATCTGCCTAAAATTACAAATCCTACCAATACTGTGTGTAGAAGTTGTTAGTTGGGAAAGCAAACAAGATGCATTTTTAAAGAAAAAGAGCAATCAACTACTAGAATGCTGGAATTGGTTCATACTGATCTCTATGGTCCTACAAGAATAGGAATTCTTAATGGTGACAGGTATTTCATGCTTTTGATTGATGATTATTCAAGAATGACATGGGTTACATTTCTTAGGAGAAAGCTCAAGCTCTAGATAGATTTAAAGTGTTCAAGGAAAGGGTAGAGAATGAAGTGAACCTGAGAATCAAATGCTTAAGGTCTGATATAGGTGGAGAATTCACTTCGAGTGAGTTTTATACATTTTTTGAAGAGCATGGCATAAAGAGGTATTTTTCTGCCCCTAGAACTCAACAGAATGGACTTATTGAGAGGAAGAACTAGATTGTTCAAGAAGTTGCAAGAATAGTGATGAAAGAAGAAAATGTACCTAATGTATACTGGAGAGATTCAATCCACACTACTGTTTATATTCTTAACAAAGTTCAAATCAGAGGTAAAAACACTAAGACTCCTTATGAGTTGTGGACTGGAAAGATTCCTACTGTGAAGTACTTTAAGGTGTTTGGAAGCAAATGTTACATTAAAAGAGATGATGAGAACCTTGGAAAGTTTGATGCTAGACATGATGAAGGTATTTTTATTGGGTATTCAACTAGTAGCAAAGCTTATAGATGCTTCAATTGAGGAAGATTGTTGAGAGTGTAAATACAAAAGTTGATGAAGATATGCACAAACCAATTGAGATAAGTGAAGTTGAACAAAATGAGCCTATCTGTGGACAAGTACCAAAAGAGAATAAGGAAGAAGAAGAACATATTGAAGAAGAGGAAGAAACTCTAGAAACTGGTTCTAAGACTCCTAAGTATGCAAAGAAGAATCATCCTGAAGAACAGATAATTGGAGATAAGAGTGAAGGTGTAAAGACAAGAATCAAAGTGGTGGTAGGTGAGGTTAATCCGTGTTTACTTTCAAAGATAGAACCTAAGTCTGTGTGTGAAGCATGCAAAGATGAGAGTTGGGTTAGAGCTATGAAATAAGACTTGCAACAAATAGAGAAGAATCAGACATGGGAATTGGTTCTTAGCCCTGTAAATAAAAATGTAATTGGCTCTAAGTGGGTGTTCAAGAATAAGTTGAATGAAAATGGTGAAGTAGTGAGAAAAAAATCAAGACTTGTATGCAAAGGTGTAAAGAACTAAACTCAAATTCCAAGGAAATGCTAATAGAAATCTTGAAAGATACTTAAAAAAATAACTTGCAACCAAAATTATCAAACTTAATACTCTATGAAGCAACCATGAAAATTATTTATTTCAATATTTGAATACACACAAAGTATTATCATTTTAATCTCAAAGTTCATATACATGAAAGCTCAAATCTTATCAAGGCAACCCAATAATCATATAGGCCTGGGCCTGTCTGAAAACCAAGTATCATAACTCCATTTGCAAAGCATACACACTAGGGCTGAGTTGAAGGAGAAATTTAAATTATTATCCAAGCTCTACCAAAGGCGTTGCCTAGCATAGGTTGTTTAGAAACTTCACATAAATATGTATTTGGATCAACAACTGCGTTCTGGTTGTGGCTGAGAAGATGGCACACTTCCTGTAGGAGATTATGTTGCTAGATTGATCCTCTTGGTAATAATCACTTCTTGAAGGGAAACACATCACATCTAGCAAAGACTCCCACCAACTTCCAGGCTCGTCTTCTTGTTTGAAATCAAGTCTTCCACAGAATGACCCTACAGGATAATCAATGCTCAAGAACCTGCGTGCAAACTGGAGATTTGAACTATTAATGATGGGTTGATACTCATGAAATTGCTCAACTTTGAGACTATGTTCAGAAGTTGAATTCAGTCATGAGCGACTATGTCCTCAAAATGAAATCCAAGCCCAAGTTTGTGATGATCCTAAAGAGAAGTTCGATCCATTCTTAAAGTTGGGCCAATCACGTCCTTCCAAAATGAACTCAGATGAAAAAGGAAAAATCTATAGAACTGATTGCACCAAACAAAAATAAAAGGAATTGAAATCTTAAAATTCAAAAGTCGGCGCCCAAGAATTTTATTTCTTATTTTTTTATCACTTAATTAGTAATGTATTATTTATTTATTAATTTATTTTTATAGTGTTAATAAACACTTTATTTCAAAAATATTTCGGCCTTCAAAATTATTTCGAGACATTACAGTCCTTGCCTCTAGATTGTTGTTGGTCCTCCAACAACCTCAAATTAGGGTGTTTGAATATTTCCACCCCTTCCCATGTAGCATTTTCGACTGGAAGATTCTTCCATTTTACCAAGTATTCAGGGATTTTCTTGTTCCTTAATCATCTCTCCCTCACATCCAATACTGTCTCCAGCTCCAAGATGAGCTTAGCTTCATCGTCCGGGGGTGATAACTCAAGTGATGGTGCGATTTGTTGCCCCAACGCTTTCTTCAAGCATGACACATTTAAGATGTTATGAATTCTACTCTCCGGGGGAAATTCTAGTTCATAAGCAACCTCCCCAATCTTTCTCACGATCCTGAATGGCTCATAAAATATTGGTTTCAACTTTTCCACTCCATTCCCTTTGAGAGATGATTTTCTCTAGAGCTACAATCTCAAGTATACCATGTCATTGACCTCAAAGACCCTTTTGGTCCTTCTCTGATATGCATATAACTTTTATTGATTTTGAGCACGCTGGAGATTTTCTTTTAGGGAATTCATAATGTCTACATTCTACTACACCATGTCTCTTGCGCCTAAAACTCTATTGTCTGCAATAACCAGGTTCAAGAAAGTGGTGGCCTCATATCCATATAGAGCTTTGAAAGGAGACATTCTGATGGACATGTGATGTGTGGTGTTATAGAAAAACTCACCAAGATGTAACCATTTCACCCATGTTGATTGCTACCCTATCACATAATTTCTCAAGTATCCCTCGATCCATTTATTCACGATCTCTATTTGTCCATATGTTTGAGGATGATAACTGGTGTTGGAGGTTAACTCTGTGTGAGCCAGTCCAAAGATTTCTTGCCAAAACAAGCTGATGAACCTGCTATCCCCACCACTTATGATGTTTTTTTGGAAATCCATGGAGTCTAAAAAATTCCCTAAAAAATAGATCTTCCACTTGAGGAGCCTTAAAATGTGATGTAATAGCATAAAAATGAGCATACTTTGTGAGCCTATCCACCACAACATAAATGCAATCTTTACCTTGCACCCTCAGAAGCCCTGTGATGAAATCCATGGAAATACTTTCCCATTTCTGATGTGGAATGGGTAAGGGCTGCAATAGTCGAGATGGTAACACATGCTTTTCTTTATTTTGCTGGCAAATCAAACATTCTCTCACATATTGCAATATATCATTATCCAATCCCTTCCATGCAAAACATTCTCTTACTTGCCTATATGTTTTGTAGAATTGTGAATGGCCAGCAAGAGGAGTATCATGGCAAGCCTTGATAATCCTTTTCTTGATCTTGGATTGAAGCACCAGATAGACCTGATCTTTGTAGAGAATGAGCTCTTCAACCACCTTGTACCTGTCATCCACCACTTTACCTTCCAAGATGTCATTAGAAAACAAATCTTTAGCATATTTAGCTATAATGCCAATTCTCTAATCAACAAAAATATTAGTCATAGCACAAATCTAAGGTTGCATAGACAATGCATCAACTACCACATTATTCTTGCCTTTCACATATTCAATATCAAATTCATAAGCTTGGAGTTTTCTTACCCATTTGTACTATCTATCATTCAAATCCCACTGATTAAGGAAGTACTTCAAGTTGTTATGATCTATTTTTACCACAAATTTCCCACAAACAAAGTACTGTCTGAACTTAGTGAGGGCATGCATGATTGCTAACATCTCCTTGTCATAAATAGAGAAAGTATTCTCTGTATTTGTGATTTTTTGGCTCTCGTATGCTATCTGGTGCTTATTTTGCATCAACACCACTCCAATTCCTTCCCTTGATGTGTCACACTCAAGAACAAAAGGGGATGATAAATATTGAATATCCAAGAGAGGACATGAGCTCATTACCTCTTTGAGTTTTTCAAATGCTTGTTGTACTGAGGGATCCCAAGTAAAAGCTTCTTTCTTGGTCAGATTGGTCAATGGTGTTGCTAGCTGGGAGAACCCCTTCACAAATCTTTGGTAGTAACTGCAAAGTCCCACAAATCCTCTTAACTGTGTCAAGTTCTTAGGTTTGGCCCACTCATGTATAGCCTTGATTTTCTCTTCATCCACACTAACTCCCTGAGCGCTGATCTTATGGCCAAGGTAAAGAATCTCGATCATCCCAAATTCACATTTCAGCATCTTAGCATAAAATGAATTCTTCTCGAGGATGTCCAACACTGCCTCTATGTGTTTCAAGTTCTCTTCCCAAGTCTTGTTGTAAATTAAGATGTCATCAAAGAAAACTAACACAAATTTCCTTAACTGAATGATGAATACCTGATTCATGCAGGACTAGAATGTAGCGGGGGCATTGGTTAACCTAAATGACATCACCAAGAATTTGTAATTCCCATAATGACACCTACAGGCCATCTTATGCACATCCTCACTCCTAAATCTAATATGATGATAACCTGAATGTAGATTAATCTTGGAAAAGTATATTGCTCCATGCAACTCATCTATCAGCTCATCGATCCTAGGTATCGGGTAGCAGTTCTTGATTGTCTTTTTGTTGAGGGCTCTATAATTGATGTACATCATAAGAGTCTTGTCCTTCTATTTGACAATCATGAATGATGATGCAAAAGGACTTGAGCTTGGGTGTATGTGTCCCATATCCAATAATTCCTTAATGGCCTGCTTAATTTCTTCTTTGTACACCCTTGGATGTCGATATGGGGTGGTGATAACTGGTTTAGATCCTTCTTCTAATTTTATCACATGTTGGAATCCTCTATCTGGTGGAAACCCAGTAGGAATTTCTTGAAATACCTTGCATTTCTTGTTCAGGATGGCCTGGATGTCGATGGGAAAAGTTCTCTCATCTTTTGATGGTCTAGTGTATGAGATTAGGCATTCTGCTGCCCATGCGACTTCATCTCTCCGAAAAGAACGTTCCATCCTTCTTGCTGAAACCACCATAGGGCCATTCCTAGAGAGCCCCTTGAGTACCCCCTCTTTACCTTTATGCTTGAACTTCAATTCCATGGTTTGATAATTGATGGTATATTCTCCCAATGAGTAGAGCACTGAACCCCTAACACCATGTTTATGTTGCCGATGTCTACAACATAAAAATCATCCTTCATCTTGTGACCTCCCAAAATTAGTTCCATCTGCTGAATCCTTTCGACATAAGTGAGAATGTTTCCTCCAACAGCGGCCACATCAAAACCCTCAAAGTCTTCTATTCCCAAACGCAACTTAGCAACTATTTTCTTATCGATGAAATTATGAGTAGCTCCGCTATCAATCAACACTGTCACTTTTTTCCCTCAGAGTACTCCTCAGACCTGTAGAGAATGGTATCGTGGTGCTCCTGAGAGTGCGACAAGCATACCTCCCATGGGAATCGCTTCTATCACAACTTCTTGTTCTCCATCATTAGCATCTTCCACGTTTCCTTCTTCATCGGTTACTTCTTCATTGTCGAAAGCTACTTCAATGTAGTAAACTTGTCCCCTTCCCTAACATCTGTGATGTTCATTCCACTTCTCTATGCAATAGTAGCACAACCTCTTTTTACAGAGCTCATTCCTTGACATCCCATTTGGTACTGGAGGAGGACCCCTGGGTGGAGGATTTTCCTTAATGAAAGGCTTCTTTGGTTGTCCTATCGATGCATTCTTGACAATGGTATTCCCCTTTTTGGTAGAGTCTTCAAGACTTAAAGCCTTCTAAATGGTTTCCTCCAACGTTCCTGGCTCCAAAGCTCTCACCAAACCATGGAAAGAGTCTGATAAACCTTCAATAAAGAA
Source organism: Sequoia sempervirens (assembly GCA_007258455.2). Classification (NCBI taxonomy): domain Eukaryota; kingdom Viridiplantae; phylum Streptophyta; class Pinopsida; order Cupressales; family Cupressaceae; genus Sequoia; species Sequoia sempervirens. The sequence goes on from VDFB02379711.1 coordinate 96,891,046, forward strand.
TAATGTGAGCCTTTTATCTGACACATCTGGAACCATCACAACAAGTCTTTGAAACTTGGAAATATATTCTTCCATTGAGCTTGTCTGCTTCAATCTTGTCAACTCCCAAAAATATGCTTCTGGATCTTTTCTATCAAATCTCTCCATTAGCTTTTGAGTGAATTCTTCATATGTTAGCACTAACCAAAATCCTTGATTTATTAGACCATGGTGCCACCATTCATGAGCTAAACCCTCCAAGTGCAAGATGGAAAATTTGACGGCCTCATCCTCTGTCATAGGGCTGAGAGAGAAGTATGCATCTAATTTATGCACCAATGCATGCACCATTACTATTCCCGAACCATCGAAAGTAGGGAGTGAGAGCTTGCTGACTTTATGCTGAAGGTCTTTGTTCCCATGGTGTGATCTTCCCTCGCTCCTTCTGGCTCTATAGAATTGTTTAAAGGGAATTACTACTTGAGCATCCTCGTCTAGCTTCATATAGTCTTGTAAAATGATTTTGTAGCTTGGTTGATTTTCATCTTCAAGTGGTGCTTCTATCCTTAGATAGAACTTAGGCTGAGATGGTTGGTGTGAGGATCCTTTTGAAGCTTTGTTGTGCTCTCCTTCTCTTGTATGCTCCGAATGGCCCACTTCAACATTATTGGACCTAGTTTTGTTATTGTTTACTACAACAGTAAGGGATTGTAATAATTGCAACAGAGTCTGATTGGTTTTCTCCTGCTTCTCCATGAAGGATTCAAACTTTTTATTCGGGTCTTCCATTCTTTCCTTACTCCTGCTTCCTATCTCCTTGAGGCTAACCTGTGTAGCGACCTCTTTCTTCTTCTCACGTTCAATTTCCCTTATATCCCTCTGGCTCAACTAAATAAGAAATCACCACAGGTTGGTAGGTCTTGTGGCTTTGATACCATTGTAAAGAATTGAACTCAAATTCCAAGGAAATGCTAATAGAAAATTTGAAAGATACTGAAAAAAATAACAACTTGCAACCAAAATTATCAAACTTAATACTCCATGAAGCAACCATGAAAATTATTTATTTCAATATTCAAAGGCATACAAAAGTATTATCATTTTAATCTCAAAGTTCATATACATGGAAGCTCAAATCTTATCAAGGCAAACTGATGATGATACAGGCCTAGGCCTGTCTGACAACCAAGTATCGTAAATTCGTTTGCAAAGCATACATGCTAAGGTTGAGTTGAAGGAGACAATTAAACAATTACCCAAGCTCTTCCAAAGGTGTTTCCTGGCATAGGGAATTTAAAAAATTCATAGAAATATGCACTTGGATCAACAATTGAGTTCTGGTTGCGGTTGAGAAGATGGCACACTTCCTGTAGGAGGTTATGTTGGCATATCGATCCTTCTAGTAATACTCGCTTCTTGAAGGGAAAAATGTCACATCTAGCAAAGAATCCCACTAGCTTCTAGGCTCGTCTTCTTGTTTGGAATCAAATCTTCTACAGAATGACCCTGTAGGAAAATCAATGCTCAAAAACCTGCGTACAAACTGGAGATTATAATTTTGAAATATTAATGATGGATTGATACTCACAAAATTTCTCAACTCTGAGACTACGTCCAAAAGTTTAATTCGGTCATGAGCAACTACGTCCTTAGACTAAAAGCCAAGACCAAGTTCTTGATGATCCCAAAGAGAAGTCTAATCCATTCTTAAAGCTAGGCCAACTGCGTCCTTCCAAAATGAACTCAGATGAAAATTGAAAAATCTATAGAACTGATTGCACCAAACAAAAATAGAAGGAATTCAAATCTTAAAATTCAAAAGTCAGCACCCAAGGGTTTTATTTCTTATTTATTTATAACTTAATTACTAATGTATTATTTATTTATTAATTTATTTTTATAGTGTTAATAAAAAATTTATTTAAAAAATATTTTGGCTTTCAAAATTATTTTGGGACATTACAAAAGGTTATTCATAGGTTGAAGTAATAGACTTTGAGGGGACATTTGCACTAGTGGCAAGATTGGAGGCTATTCAGATGTTCTTAGCATTTTCTGCTCATAAAGATTTCAAGGTATATCAGATGGATGTCAAGTATGCATTCCTAAATGGAGAATTGGAAGAAGAAGTGTACATGGAACAACAAGAGGGATTTCAGTTGTTAGATAAACCAGATATGGTCTGTAAGTTGAAAAAATCATTGTATGGACTCAAACAGGCTCCTAGAGCATGGTATGCAAGATTGGACAGATATTTGACACAAGAAAGATTCAACAAGGGATCCACAAAGAGTAATCTCTATTTCAAAGTGGAAGGAAACAAAATGTTGATAGTGGTTGTGTATGTGGATGATATCATCTTTGGAGGAAATGAGGAAATGTGCAAGAGATTTGTAGAAGAGATGCATAAAGAGCTTGAAATGTCTATGATTGGTGAGTTTAATTTCTTCCTTAGACTTCAAGTGAATCAAACTGATAAAGGTATATTCATTTCAAAATTAAAATATGTCAAAGAGTTGAAGAAGTTTGGAATGGATGACTCCAAACAGGTTATACTCCTATGGTGACCAGATGTAAATTGAGTAAAAATGATGATTCTCCTAAAGTTGATCAGAACATGTACAGATCCATGATTGGTGGGCTGTTGTATCTTACTGCTACTTGACCAGCTATCATGCATGTAGTATGTTTGGTTGCCAAATTTCAAGCATAACCTAAAGAAGCATATATTACAGTTGTGAAGAGGATACTCAAATATCTTAAGGGCACTCCAGATTATGGCTTGTGGTATCCTAAGGATAATTTCACCTTGAGTGCTAACACTGATGCAGATTGGGTTGGTTGTGTGGATGACCAGAAGAGTACAAGTGGTGGTCCTATCTTTCTTGGAGGAGGATTAATTTCATCGATAAGCAAGAAATAGGATTCAGTATCTTTATGCACTACAAAAGATGAGTATATTGTTGTAGCATCTTGCTGCACATAGGTTTTGTGGATGAAGTAAACATTGAAGAATATAGGAGTGATATGTGATGAGCCTATCCCTATCTTCTGTAACAATACAAGTGCTATAAATATTTTAGAGAATTTGGTAATGCATTCAAGGACAAAACACATCTATCAGATATTATTTCTTGAGGGATAAGGTATTGGAGAATAAAGTCAGGTTGGAGTATGTGTCTACAAAGGATTAGATTGCAAATATATTTACTAAGGCTCTTCCGAAGGATGCTTTTGAGTATCTCAAGGAGAAGTTGGGGGTCATTGGCCCTCCTTCTTTGAACTAGGTGCACATGGAGGTACATTAGTCTTGTGGATCTACAAATTCTTCATTTGTCTGGACTGATGAATGGGTCTACTCCGCAGGGGGAGTAGGAAGTTTCATTGTTGCAGTATGAAATGTGTGGGTGCACTCCTAAGGGGGAGTGATCTGAGTTTTGGTCTTTTCCATTGATGTCAAAGGGGGAGAGAGATTCATGTGAAAAATAGTGAAAGAAAAAAGGGGGAGGGAAAAATAAGAAACTGAAAGGAAGAGAGTATTGAGAATGCAAGAATTTTGTGTAGGCTATCTAATCTAAAAATAAAGGAGATTACAAGAATGGAATGGATGTAGTCTTTGATGGTTTTTCACATCATGTGTTGCCATCAATGACAAAGGGGGAGATTGTTAAAATTGTGAGTAAGATTGGTGGTGTTTTCATTAATGTTGTCATTGATGTCAACACAGTACAGGCTATTGCAGGTTGTGCATGTATAGTTGAGATGCTATAGAGATGTTGTGAGTACATGGAGCTATCTTTATGATGTTGCAGGTATGTTGATATGATGTGTTGTTAAGTGCTTTTGAGAAAGAGTGAAGTAAGAATTGTGTGTATGTTCAGAATGTGTTCCAATATGTACTTTGCATATCTTCCATGTTGATCCTATGCTTGTGTGGATTTGAAGTGTTGTTTATGGGTATCTTTGGTGATATATCTTGAATTGTAGCTTTTGGTTAGCTAAAGAATGAAAGTTGTTTTCACCGGTGTGTGAACTAGTTTGGCAGAGTTGTTTGTCTGTGGACTGTGAGAAATGTTTCTGCTCCACAGTCCTCTACTGGTTTGTTTCAGGTCTTGTGGATCTAGAAGATGTCTTGTAATGATGTTATCTGTGTTCTGAAAATGGTGTTTGTGGTTTGGTGCTCTAAAAGATGAGTTTCAGAGTTGCTATGTGTGTCTATACTGTCCAGATGGATTGGTTGAAGGTGTAGACACGCAAAAGTGACATCATGCATAATCATATTCACTCTTCAATTAAATAAACCAAGTTTAATTGATTAATCTCCTAAGGTCATCCATTTAAATTGAATAAATTAACTTTATTTAATTTAAGCCTATCATCATCCCTCTTTGGTTAAATAAATCAAACCTTTATTTAATCAAATCTGAAATCACTTTTCATCTCCCTTTGATTTAATTTAAATCCCTAAATCTAAGTCAAATGGGTCAAAAGCATCTAACATCATCTTAATTAATCTAATCTTGATTAAATCTAATCCAATCACCCATCACATCCTCTAGCTTTTCCCACTTTCACAAATAAATCAATTTATTGATTTATTAATTCATCATTTTCTTTCAACTTGGCATAAAAAGGGAAATATTCTCCAAGTTTGAATCTCCCCCCAATTTGACATGTACATCCAACAAGGCATTTATGAGGTCTTACATGTCTCTTGTAAGGGTCAAACTCAACATTTAACTCTCAAATTCAAATTTTAAACCTCCCCCTCTTTGGAACATTGACCAAAACTTGCACATTCCTCAACCACTCACAAGGTGACAAGTGGGTCCATCTCATTGGTAAAATCTTTATCCCACATTGCTCTCTTTTGGGAACTCTTAGCATTTGAGATTTTATAAATAGAAGGCTTAATCTTCATCTTAGCATCCACAATCCTCATGAAAATTTACTCTCTCCAATTGAGAGCTAATTTTATCCACTTTACTCCATCTTCAAGGTATCTATCATTGAGCTTATCAAGGATTGGGAAAGGGCTTCTTTCAACATCAAAGAAGCACCAATCCACTATGGGATAGATATGTATCTTGCTTTTATGCTATCAATTAGTTTGTGTTGTTATCTTGTTTATGAAGGCATGATGCATTATTTCATAGGAGCATTTAGTAAGTTTGCATGAACTAATCCATATTATGGAGTTTAAATTTTGTGCAGATTTGCAAGGTGCTCACATATGGCGCTAGAAGGAGGGCATAGCCCATGACCACTATTTTCAACAAATTACATGACACATTTTTCTTGTTTGACTGATAAGTTTTAGCCAAAGGTTTTCATGCTTTATTTCATTGTTTTATTTCATCGTCAAACTGAAGCTCCTCCAGCTCCAATCATAGAATATCTCTAATTTCTTCTATAGCTTTGCACAATTCATTATTTATTATGTCTTTTGGATCTTCCTTAGCTTCATCTGAAGTTCCAATTGAAGTTCTAGAAAATTTTATCGAAGTTATATTTAAACAATCTCTCTTAATTTATAGTTGTGAATAGATTGCTTAGCGTCGGTATGTCTGTATTCCGTGATTAAAGACCTACTAAGCAGAGTTTTCAAATCATTTAGAAATTGAAGTGATTGCAAAAGGCTTTAGAAGATTCTGTATAAACTTGAGAAGTTTCTAAAAATCTTTTTAAATCATTTTTTTTACACCTTCCAATTTACATTAGCTTGAAAGTTTCTAAAACTGCATGCGTATGAGTACATAGTTGGTCCAGCTCTCACAAACATTTTCTAAATCAAAATCAGAAAAGCTAAGCCAGTTAGTTTTAACCAAGCATTGAATTCCCACTCATGTCTTGGCAAGACTTTCTTCACATTGTAAGAAAATATTCCACACGATTCTACCAACGCAGACTTCTTTATTGTTATCTTTGTTGTTGTTGCTTTTCACATTAAAGGCATTTAATTGAATTCAAATACATATTAAAGGGTCTATTAATGCCGCCAAGGGTCTCTACCTGAGTGTATTCTTTGTTGTCGGCGTGTAGAAAAATAGTGGAAGTCTTTGCTCTGCCTAAGCATCTTCCCAGGGTAATATTCACAGCTAGCTGACCGCACTTTTCATGTCGTGGATTATTGACCAACATCCTTTAAAGAAAAAAAGGATTTGAGATTCTTTCATTTATAGGACAAAGACCTCTAAGGTGTTTTGGATCTTTATTATTGTCTGCATTCAACATCCACATCACGCCCATGCAATATTTCCTTTTTCCCTTTACCTGAATCACTGGACCATCCGTTCTCATGGTTTTGAGAACACCCATATTTGAGAATTCTCATTATGGTTGTGTTTTTTGTAGCACCCGTATCTTTGAAGGTGTAGACACGTAAAATATACCGATTGACATCGTGCACATGATCCCAACCACTAACATCGTTTCATCTTGAATCATCCTTTAGTCTAATCGTTTAATCAAATTCCCTTATTTGATTAAACTCATCAATATTCCTCTCTTAATTAAATAAATCATTTTATCTAATTGAGTCTCTTTCTTTTGTTAATTAAATCAATCACCTAATCTAATTATCCCTATTTAATTAAATAATCAATTTTATTTGATTAAATCCCTAAAGTTTGTCTATTAAATTAAATAAATTAAAACCTTATTTAATTTGATCTAACATCATCTCTTTTAATTAAATAAATCAAAATCCTTATTTAATTAATCTCTTGTCACATTCTTCTCATTATTTGATTTAAATAAATCCATAAATCTAAGTCAAATAAGTCACATCATCTAATCTCCTATTAAATTAATTGACCCTTGATTAATTTAATTCTAATCCATGTCCCATCCTCTAGCTTTTCCCACTTGCACATGAAAATAGATTTAATTCATTTATTAAATCTCTATTTTCCTCAACAAGGGATCGTTTGGAATATTCCTCCAAGTTTGAATTCAAAAATCCAAGTTGACATGTACATCCAACAAGGCATTTGCTCCATCTTACATGTCCTTTGCCTTGAGCCAAGTGGCATTTATTGTATTTTCCCTTCCCTCTTGCATGTCATTTCAACAATTTCAAAATTTAAATATATGCATTTATTGGCACAATCCTCTAAACTTGCACATCCTCCATCCTCTCATAGATTGACAAGTAGCATCTTGCAATTGGATGAATGTTAGTCCCACATTGCTCAATTTTGGACATTCATCCTTCAATCTCATCTATAAATAAGGAGCTCAACTCTTCATTTGATCATCCACAAATTATGCAAAGTTACCATGCTCAAATATCTATCAAATTTCATCCATCAACATTGAATATTAGCAAGGTTGTGTAGGTTTTTAGCTTGGAGCACTCTTCAACATCATCAAAGTGGATCAATTATCATCAACACATCAAGTTTGCATCATAGGAATTGGGAAAGGGCCAATTTTCACATCAAATTGGCACCAATTCCCCCATGGGATCATATGTTTGCTATTATAATTAGGATTGAATCTATATTTTGTTATTTTCATTGTATTCTTCATTATTTCTTTCCTCATTTGAATTTGGTGAATGGATTTCATGGGGAATCCTTGTTCTAACTTGCAATCTCTAATCTAATGTGTTTGTTTTGATTGTTTTGCAGGTATTAGGATTGGGTTTCACACATTTGGCACTAGAAGGAGATCAATCTCAACATTTAAATCACATTTTTCTAAAAAATTGTGCGTTTCTGTTTGTGTACAGGAAAATTCCAATGCTGGAAGCTCAGTGTCGCTGACAAATCAAACTCTGATGCTTTAGCCATCCCACCTAAATTTTTTGAATTTAAATTTTGAACAACATTGAACAAAAGTGCGACACAATTGAGCCCACTGCTTGGACACAGAGCGACGTTGATTGGTAAACGATGCTATGTAGCACTGCTAAGAAATCAAACTGCGATGCAGTCACGGGTTGCGCCGTTGGTAGGGAGTGATTTCTTACACAGTCTTACAAACTGCATTTAAGGATTCTAACAAAATATTCATAATGATTTCTATAGCACACCAATGTATATGTCAAATCATTCAAAGACAGTCTTGGACTACGTGAGAGTGATTTGTGGAATTATTTTTAACAAACAGATCATGCTTCATAGATTGATGCATACACATTCTCTTATCCTTTGAGATTGCCCAAGCGACAATACATATAGAAGTAGATTTAATTTAGAAAGCCAGAAAGGTATTCATCAGCTACACCACTATCTGTTGATGGATGGCAATGTATTGTGTCAGAACGCCTCGATATGAAAGTTAGCCTTGTTATTTATGTTTCCATAGGTCCTCCTAACTCTCGCTTTCTCACATCAAAGGATAAGAATATGTGGGATTTATTGTAGTTGATCATCATCATTAGTTTCTTTCATTTTTGTTGAATGTTTCGAGCGGCATTAATGGAAAATAGGGATGTTTTTCTCCATGGTCAGAATTAGGGGATTGAGCGGCATTAATTGCAACAGGGATATTTAAAAGTGTCATCATCCTTATTATGTACCATGGTCGGGTTATTGGTTACATTTAAATGCATGGATAGATCAAACTCTTCTATTTAATTTTTTTTTTACTAGATGCTGATTTTCATCAATGTTGATATATTGGATTTACATTTGCAAAAGATTTTATGACAATTCTTTATTGGAAAGAATCTAGCAGATTTCCTTCTTAAAGTAAAGGTATCCAATGTACTTGGTTTTGGGAAGGGAAACGTACTTTGTTACATAGTAACGTGATTTTTATGTGTTCTCATTAATATCCCTGCTTTTCTCATCAATATCGTTGTATTCATATTGTTGTTTCCATCATTAAAGACTGGCTGTGTGGAGTGGGAAAGTCTTTCTATCATTAATATTTATGTTTCTAACTCATTTATGGCTTTTTTGCAAGATAATTCAATGAGAACCGAGATAGAATCATGACAAAGGAACCAAATCTTTGATTGGCTGCATTTAATCACTGCATAAATTGTCTGATTTTGGATTGCACTGGTCTTTGTTATATGACTAAATATTTTAGCTAAAGGCTTTAATGTTGTGAAATGATTGTGGAAAACAAAGATCCTTATGGATGAGTCATTTATTAGTTAAAAAATCATTAATCTTTTGCAATTGAGATCAATTTATTGTTTGAAATTAATAATTTTAATTAAATAATCCTGATATGATTGTCTTCTTTCTTCTTTTTTTATAGGAAAAGGAGAGAAAATTAGGAAACGAAAGGAAGGAAAAATGAAGGAGGGAGAATTTTTGTTCACACCAAAGATTGGTAGCATTAAAGAATTGGGGGAAATCTTTGAAGAAATTTGGAGCCGAAGAAAATTGAGCCTTGAAATTGAACTTGAAATCGACAAAAGCATTTTTTAATGCTTATTAAAGCTTCCATTTGCTACTTTCATTTTCTGTTGTAGGCCAACTAGATTAATTTGGGTTTAAAGTCAATCACTGATTTGATCTTTTCAAAGTTGGATTAAAACTCAACTTAGAAACTCACCAGACTTTACTTTTGGGCTAAAAATTGAACAAGAAAACTTCACATTTGTTTTTTTTGGTGCTTAAAACAAACAAGTGCTTGAATTATGTGATTTTGTCTTTTGTGCATTTTGAGTATGTATCCTCTCCCCTTGCGCTTCGTGCGATATAGGGTGTAAGAGAAACACTCAAAATGCATTTATTGCTTTGAGTCACGTTTAAGAGAGGGCTTACTATGAGAAACACCTCGCAATAGGAAACTCATAGGAAAGTTCTTGCAAGCATGTTTACCAGTGGGCTATATCAAAGGGTGTGAAATCATGAGAAATTAGTACCAATCCGTTCCAACAACAAATTGCACCTAATCCCATGCCTTAAGTGGAACGAGAATGGTTGAAGAGCCTTAAGTGGCCAAGCGGGTGAGTGTTGGTTCCGGTGTTCACAGTTTGTTGTCATTAAGAACCTTGTTTGTAGTAACCAACCAGTCCATCCAATGAGTTTATCAAAGTGGTGCATTGGAACTTAGATTCCAAGAAGTTACTTGCCATGTCTGATCTTGGTTAAAATATAGGGGTTAAGAATTCATTCTTAACATACCTTTATATTTTTTCCATGGTTGCATGTAAAATCATCTCTTCTACTATGAAGGGCATGAGGCAAGCCCACCAAGAAAAACATACCAATTGAGCTAGGATGTTACATTGCTTGTGAGTCAGTTTGAAAACACAGTGCTTGGATCCAAAACATTGAGACAAACATTAAACAAATCATTCAAATTTCAAACCCTTTAAGAGAAGTAAATATCCTTGAACGAATTCGCATGCCCTTGCTTGCCCTTAGGATTCATATCCTTAGAGGTTTCTAGGCATTTGGATTTCATCTCAATTTGCTCCTACTAAAGTCAACAATAGGAAACTATGCTCTTGAAACCTTGATTTTCACATAATGGACCTTGTGGAATGAAAATGGAATTGAGACGTAGACATTTAGTTTGAAAACTAAGCAAGAAGTGTGTTTGTGGTAAAAGCAAGTCATTAACCAAGATTAACTCAAATTGAAGCCCACACATGTGCTTGTTTATCTTTTTATCGTCTTTCGAACAAACATTGGTCTTTTGGTTTGAACCACTCTTAGAGAAAAGTGTGTTCTTCAATATCTTGGTCTAAGTAAACAAAGTCTCTCTAAGTCTCTGAGGATCAAAACCAAAACTTTCATCCATCTCCTAAACATCAAAATCAAAATCACCTCACAAACAATTCTTAGAAATCTTGAAAAAATCCCTCATGCTAAACTTTGGGAAAATCACTTTAACCAAATCAAAATTATTTTGTTTGATTATATGTGTGTAGATGAATCCTTCTCCACATATTTAGTCCAATTATTGGTCTTTGTGAACAAGTCTATCCCTTGATAACATCCAACATCTTGCGGTTTATGAGTTCACTATCCAAAATCCAAAATCAAATCAAATCAAAATCATCTTGTTTGGTTAGGTGTGTCTAGATGAATCCTTCTTTACACATTTAGTCAAATTAGAATCTTGTGGATAAATTTACTCTAGGACAATATCCAACCTCTTAGAGTTTACGAGTTCACTATCCAAATCAAGTCAAACCAATCCAAATCAAATCAAACATCAATCCATGTCCTAAAGTTTAGTATCCTCTTCAAGGTTTCCTAAGAGTTCCAATCATTCACCAAATCATCCATCTTTCATATCTCACCACCATCATTTTGATCCTTAAAATCTTAGACTTTCTTTTTTTTGTACCTAGAGTTTAGATCAATCCAAAGAATTAGAGGTTCACCTCCCACATTCTTGAAAATTGATCCTTATTTTATGGTTCAAACTAGACCTCAACACAAGAGGAACATGGGATATAAAATTGATCCATACATCATGAATAATCCAAATCAATTGAACTTTCAAAGCCTTACAATGCCGATTGATTATCAAAACTCACATTTATACAATCCATACATGGGATCGTTGTCTCCTACAAACATCAATGGTACAACAAATGTGAGTATGCCTTGTCAAAAGTTTGGAACACCTTTCTCGATGGTAAATTTAAATCCAAGTCCAAACCTACAAGTCTATCAACCAAAAACCCAATGCATGGGCCTTCAAACAAATCCCTACATGCCAAATGTGAATATACCAAGTGCAACTTTACCAAACATGAACATTTTGAATCCAAACTTGGTAAACTTTGGGATGGATATGTTTGCAAATCATACAAATATTGTTCAAAGTCCAAACAAGATGTTAACAAATCCGTGTATTAATACAAGTCAAGGTAACACCATGCAAAATCAAAGTTACCTAAATCAAGGCAATGTGATTCCCAACATCAACAATGTTCAATTTCAACCTATCATGCCAAATCTAAACATCGTCCCGTATCAAAACATTGTCCAAAAATGAATCAATCCAAGGCAATCCATCAAGCACCAATAAAATCATTGCATCCAATCCTCCAAGTATACCATTGATATTGCAAAAACAAATGGTATCCAATCAAACAAAAATGTCAATCCCAAAAAATCAAAACACAGTCTCCAAAGGACCTATCACCTCAATCATTCCAACCATCACTATCACTTCAATCATTCCAACCACCACTCTTACACCCATCACAGATCAACCCCTCACTACCATGCTAGATCCAAGCATATCTCGACCACTTATCACTGCATCCAATAGAATTCTGAATCCGCCTTCACTACCACCTAAACCAAACCCAACAAGACAATATAACATTGCGCTAAAAGCTCACCAGGCCTACCAAAAGTCCATCCAACAATATCTAGCCATGCAACAAGCAACACAAGCTCAACAAGTGCAACAAGCCTCTCAAGCTGCCCAAGCCTCTCAAGCTACCCAACCAACACAAGCACAAACACAAAAAATGATAACTCTTTGGAGCAATGATCAAGATCTATCCATCAATAAAGATGTTTTCGCCTCATCCAACGATGCATCAACCAATAATCATGTTGAAAATGTCTCTACATCACCTAATAAGTTAGAGGACATATCCCAAGAATTTGTACCAAAGCATGATCAATGTCTTTCACCAAAGTCTAGCAATGGTCCTTTCCAAGACATATTGACATCCTTCGACCTCATGGTTGTAGATATTGAAGGAATCTTCAACTCAAAATTTTATCCAAATACACTCAAAGATCAGGAGGATATTGAGAAATTTCTCATGCCTAATGAAGACATCCAAGAACCCTTTGTAAGCAATCCATCCTTTGAAATTGACCCATGTCAAGAACTTGATCCAAAGCATGTTGAAAGAAATTCCAAAATCATTCAAGATCAAGAATTCGTATCTCCAAGATACTATAATGATCTAATAGACACTCTCTTATCTATACAAGATGTCACAAATGATGATCATGTCCACATAGCACATACTCCTCCATCTACCCATGAGATGCTTTCTATGGATGGACACATAGATGATGTTCGTTCAAAACAAGATTCTTTTACTCTTGACATTATTACACAAAAAGAGCAGATTATTGAGTTGTCAACATCAGGATCAGACATATCCCAAATTCAGACTGAGGACATCATGTATGAAGATATCCAACAGTATCTACTCAAGGAAACAAGTGAAATAGAATAGGATATTCCGAAGTCAGTAGAGCATCCAATCGAAATAACATCATATGCAATGATCATTTATCATAGAATGCATTCTAAACAAGAGCTCTTAGAACAAGCAAAATAAAAGCATGAAGGAACTACTTCCACAATACTGGGGGTAACTATGTCTCAAGCAAACGTCAACATATGGAGCATGAAGAGTCTTTATGGTGAAACCAATTCCAATACTACAACCAACCACGTCATGAATCTTCATCCACCCATCACCCCCTCCACGAATTGGGACCAACATCAAAAGAAAGATTTGAAACAAAGCACAAAGAACATTATCAAAGCAAAAGAAGTTGAGAAGCATATCAGACAAATCAAATGTAAGTGGATACCAAAGAATACAAAGAAAGATTGTTCCTATCAAACTCCATCAGTCAAAGAAACTATGGGGAAAAATAAAAAAGGGAAAAGTATCCATCAAAGATGTCCACAAAATAAAAAGCAGGATTTTCAAGCAATGTACAAAGTATATCAAGTAGTTGGTCCTAATTCCACACACACTTTCGTATCCACCCATCATTGCTCATCTTCCCAAGTTTGGAGAGTCAAGGGTTCCAAAATATCAACCAATCCATCTATTATCCCTAAATACACTCCATCCACGCCTCCACACATGATATCCAATTCTCACATTGACCATGTATTGGAAATGACCCTTCATCATAAGGATTCAGAAGGCACTCTATTGCGATGTGCGCACCAAGACAAAGGCAACTCTAGTATCAACGAAGCAGATCAAGAATCTCAAAAGTTGTATTCAAGTGCACGTATCTTGTCAAGACAACTTCTTTAGGTAGGATATCGATGGCACATTATGAAAAAAGTGTCTACTTCAACACCACAAGGTGGTTCAACATGAGCTTAAAATCTTTCAGAAAAAACCAAAAAAATCAAAAAATGTGAAAATCCAAATTTTTTTTTTTCATAAAATCATAAAAATAGTAAAGAAAAAAATTGCCCTCTAGTGAAAACCACTTCAGTGGCGCTTTGGGTAGGTACCATGATGAAAACTTGGAAAACAGGCGTCATGTGTAGAATCTAGCATCTATGTGTGCTATTTCAGGTAGAAGTATCTCATCCAATCCATAATAAATCCAACATTCCATACATCTCATCTATAATAAATCCATCCATCCATGATCCATTTATCCAATCCATATGCATATGTCTACATCCATGGTCCAAGTTATCTTGATCTTGACAAATTTTGGTGCACACTTTATGCTTGCTTATGGTAAACATCTTGACATGGGTCATTTTCATGGATCCTATCCTATCCAACATTATCTAAGCCATGAAGCACTATCCAAATGAGCATCCTTTGTTCAAACACCTTATCTTAGCACAAGATAATCCTTGGAATCCTTTGCATGCTTTCCATATCCATCCATCCATACACTTATCCGAGCATCCACCCATTGCATTCCATACATTGCTAGACATTGGGGGTAGATATGTACATCTTGCTTCAAGAATAAATCTTGATCTATATCCTCCAACTTATGTGGTGATCCAAACATTGGAAAACGTGACATCAAAATTTGTCAAGCATTTGTAATCCAAAATCCAAATCACTAGCCCATGGTACATTTTGATGAGAAGAAACTCCTCATCAAGCTTCATCTTTAATTGAACATCAATCCAAACAATCTTTATTAGTCACATCTAATTTGTAGTTCAAACATCACATCCAATCATTTGAAACATCTTTTGTTCCAAACTAAGCTTCATCAATCCTGATCAATCAAATCCATGCATTGTTGTGCATCCTCAACAATGTTATCATCATCGATCCTAATCAATCAAATCTGTGCATTGTTGTGCATCCTGAACAATGTTATCATCATCGATTATGATCAATCAAATCTGTGCATTGTTGTGCATCCTCAACAATGTTATCCTCATCAATCCTGATCAATCCAATCCTTGCATGGTTGAGCATCCTCAACAATGTTATCGTTAGCAATCCTGACCAATCCAATCCTTGCATTGTTGTGCATCCTCAACAATGTTATCATCATCAATCCATCGATTTGATCAATTAACCCTAGCTTGGTTTTCAACAAAATCCTAAATAGAGCACTGATATCATCACACATATCCATATCCAAATCGTCAAAATTGTGCGAAAAGTCCAAAAACATCCAGAAAACCAAGAAAATCCAAAAACATCCAAAACATATCAAAAAATCCAAAAACACTCAAAAAGTCAGAAAAACATCAAAAACATGTCATCTGAACTACATCGTCTCTGAGCTTAAACGTAGGAAAGGCTAATCTTTGATTAGCCCCTGAGACATCAAAATCCAAAAACATTGAAAAACATCAAAATCCAAAAACATCCAAAACACATCAAAATTCAAAAACATTCGAAAAGACACAAAATCCAAAAACATTCAAAAAACACAAAAACCCAAAAACATTTGAAAATTTGGAAAATCAAAAAATTCATAATATCTTGAAAAAATACCAAAAACAACCTCAAAACATTCCAAACACGTCAAAAACATCCAAATATTTTAAAAAATCCATCTATCTCATCTCGCTTTCACCCACAATAATCAATCATCCATAATAAACTAATCATCACCTTCATCGTTTGGAAATACAAACAGAAACAACCACAACAATCAACAAAAGAAAACTTCAAATGTAAAATCAAAATTGAAACAACAAATACAAAATCAAACCCTTCATCATTCACAAACATGTCAATCAACTTTATATCAATAGCCTTTCGAACAAACCTATCAACTTGCCACCATCCACTAACATGTCCTAGGATGTAACCTTCCTACAATGGGCATTATCTTTTAGCAAAACACTTTGGATAAATGAAATGACATGCCACCATCCACTAACATGTCCTAGGATGTATCCTTCCTACAATGGGCATTATATTTTGGCAATAGTTTTGGTTCTTATCCTAAAAACAAAACAAATCCCTTTGGCTAGAGGTATGAAGAACATTGGCTTGTTTGCGTACTTGATCTTTTCTTTTGATTTATCTTATTCCGCTCATTCCAAGGACCACTCGATGATATCCAAACAAAGGATTTAGAGAGATAGGAATGGGGCAACGATCATTATCTTTTGTCTGTTGTGCTTGTTGGATGTTCTTGTAAAATAACTTGGCGAATACTTGCTTTGTTAGGTATGCTTTGTTAGGTACATCCTAGCAAGGTTTTTGCATGTCAAGTGTGAACAAGAATACTCCTATCTGTTTGTTGAGTCAAAGTCCATCGCACTAGGTACAACGCCACCCTAGTTCTTTATACCTTGATGCATCGTATCTACATGTGTAATCAAACATAAGGTAAGTAGCCCTTTTAAAGTCCCAATCCTTGATAAGCAAAACATCATTTATCGTTAATATCATCTCTCATAGATTTGGCTTGTTGGATCCTCATTTCTCATTTCTTCTTCTCCACACTAGCATCACATAATTAATAGTTAATCATCATCATCAGTGCATCCATCCTATATCCACAAACCATCAGCATTTTGCACATTATCTCACCATGCATTTTCATCATCATAATATAGATTTGTTAGTCTAAGCATCTCATAAAATCATACATTCGCATAAAACATCTATTGCATAATCATATACGAATTATTGCATCATCCATCTCACATGCATTGAATTATCATTTAAGTTGTTTAGGATAATATAGATTGGTTATTCTAAGCATCTTAAAATCATCTCATTTGCATCATTATCATAACCATCCATCTTGAACCTCTTTATCGCGAGATCGGCCCTCAAATCGAATCTTTTTGCTCAATCTCTTGAGGGGGCAATGTACTAGTGTACTTCTTTCCGCTGGGGCATCCGAAAAAAAATAGATTTTTTTGAATTTTAATCGTGGCAAGTTTATTCTTTGAACCAACATAGCAAGTACATTGCTTCAAAGAGGGGCGAAATGTAGACACGCAAAAGTGACATCATGCATAATCATATTTGCTCGTCAATTAAATAAACCAAGTTTAATTGATTAATCTCCTAAGGCCATCCATTTAAATTGAATAAATTAACTTTATTTAATTTAAGCCTATCATCATCCATCTTTGATTAAATAAATCAAACCTTTATTTAATTAAATCTGAAATCACATTTCATCTCCCTTTGATTTAATTTAAATCCCTAAATCTAAGTCAAATGGGTCAAAAGCATCTAACATCATCTTAATTAATCTAATCCTGATTAAATCTAATCCAATCACCCATCACATCCTCTAGCTTTTCCCACTTGCACAAATAAATCATTTTATTGATTTATTAATTCATCATTTTCTTTCAACTTGGCATAAAAAGGGGAATATTCTCCAAGTTTGAATCTCCCCCCAATTTGACATGTACATCCAACAAGGCATTTATGAGGTCTTACATGTCTCTTGCAAGGGTCAAACTCAACATTTAGCTCTCAAATTCAAATTTTAAATCTCCCCCTCTTTGGCACATTGACCAAAACTTGCACATTCCTCAACCACTCACAAGGTGACAAGTGGACCCATCTCATTGGTCAAATCTTTATCCCACATTGCTCTCTTTTAGGAACACTTAGCATTTGAGATTTTATAAATAGAAGGCTTAATATTCATCTTAGCATCCACAATCCTCATGCAAAGTTACTCTCTCCAATTGAGAGCTAATTTTTTCCACTTTAGTCCATCTTCAAGGTATCTATAATTGAGCCTATCAAGGATTGGGAAAGGGCTTCTTTCCACATCAAAGAAGCACCAATCCACTATGGGATAGATATGTATCTTGATTTTATGCTATCAATTAGTTTGTGTTGTTATCTTGTTTATGAAGGCATGATGCATTATTTCATAGGAGCATTTAGTAAGTTTGCATGAACTAATCCATATTATGGAGTTTAAATTTTGTGTAGATTTGCAGGGTGCTCACAGAAGGTATTTTGTATATGAAGTTTGTTGCATTTGCTATAGATGAATTTGAAGGTATCTGAGATGAGTTCCAGTGTTTTGTGAAGCATGTTATGTAGTTCACATGCTATCTTCTTGTTGTGGAAGCGTGTACTTCAAAGTTCATCAGTGTTTTCATTAGGTTTGGCTGACCCGACGTTTACAGTTCATGCAAAGGATAAGTGTCAATTAAGGAAATATGTGTTTGATCTGAGAAGTTGTTTTGGGTCTTGGTTAAGTGTTGGTTTGGTCCACTCTCATTCTCTTCCACCGCGAGAATGTTGAGTTGTCGACCTAATTTGAATTTATGAAATGAAGTGTGTGTAGCCAACCTTGGAGAAAGTTTCTAAGGTTGAAGATGGTATAAATAAAAGTCAAGATGTGAATTAAAGTATCAGACGAGCCACAAGTTTGTGAAGTAGAGTTGTGCAAAAAAGAGTTGAGGAAATGATACTTTAATGTGTCAGATTCCTGAAATCAGTGAGCTGAAGGTATCTGCAATCTTTTGATCAAGGCTGTGGATGTGTGTAACTTGTTGTGGTTGATCTTTTTGTTATCTTTTGTATCTATAGGTAGTGAGCCTCCTTGTTGGACAGTGAGTCCTTTTTGTAGGTAGTGAGCATTGTATTTTGGACAATGAGTCCATAGCAATTAGTCTTTTTGAATTCAGTTTTGGAATTACTTTATATTGTGAGTTAATCCTCACTGTGGTTTTTCCCTTATTGGGTTTTCCATGTAAATATGGTGTCTCTTGTGTTGATATTGCTTTATCTTATCTATATTTCATGTTCATACTTAATAACAAAACTAAGTGGTTGTGAAGATGATAAGTGTTTGTGATTTGAGATTGAGTTTGGTAACAACTAATTCACCCCCCCTCTCAGTTGTCTTGCGCCTTTCAATATATATTCCTCTAAAAAAGAGAAAGAGAACTAAGAGTGTGCCTTAAGGCACATCTATACCAAGGTTTAGTTCACCCGCTCCTTCCTCTTCTCCCCCACATGAGTTTCCTCTTTCATCCCCTCCTCCACCTCATCTTCCATCTCCTCCTCCATCTCCTCATCCACCTTCTCATCCATCACCTCCTCCATCTCTTCCTCTAAACTCACCCCTTACATTCTCACTTCTCAAATTCTTCCTCCTCATCCCTCACCTCCAATTCCTTCTCCTCCTCTATAGCAAGAAGGGATAAAAGAAAAAGAAGAGGAAGTTTATAATGAAGAAGTGGTGGGAGAAGAAATTGAAAACGAAGAGGTGGAAGAAGAAGAAATAGCAAGAGAGGAGGAAATTCAAAATAAAGAAGAATTTAAGAGTGGAGAGTTAGAATAGGAAAAAGAGGAAATTGGGTTGGAGTATGAACACTCTCAGGCCTCACATGAAACATAGGTCATCCCCTCTCCTCAGCATAGGAAAATGACTTATGTCCAAGAGGAAGAGAAAGAGGAAGGGAACTTCACCATTCTTGTTGAGGAATCCCCTAAGCATCTATAAAGAAAAGAAAGAGATCTAGGAGCTTGTCTACTATTACCATGGATGAGTAGGGAAATAGGGTGGCATAAATAGTTGTTCCCATTATATATAAGCCTGAGTCTGACATGTTTATTGAGGAATACCAAATAAGTCAAGTCAACCTTGGTGCACAAACTAGAGAAGGGTAATATCATTCATTATAGATGGTTGTATTCACCATCCTTAAAAGAATGCGAAAGGATAAAAATACCAAGGAAGAATTGAAGGCTCGAGTATCCCAGTTGACATCATATGTCAATCATTTGATTGGGCATGTTGATATCATTGCTATAACCCCAATTTTACAAGCTACACTCAATAAGGATGCTCAACATTCATACCTTGATGGTTGGTTAATTGTTGGTAAAGGGTGGAAAGATGACTTACAAGCCTTAGCTAGCAAAATTTTGAAAAAACTATAAAGGAAAATTACTGTATTAGTGATGAAGCCAGTTTGGCCCACTAAATGGAGGAGAGTATTTATTGGTTTGGGGCGATTACATCCCAATTTTGTAGAAAATAAAGGCTACTCCCTTAGAGGCTTTGGTAAAGGTAGATGTGATTGAGGAAGAAGATCAAGACAAACCAAAAGAATGGCTAAAATCAGGATAGATGAGGGTGAATATTTTGAACAAGTTCAAGCACAAATTGAACAACAAGAACCTAGATGAATAGGCTATGGAAAAGATAGATAAATTTGTGGAAAATTTGGGATACACTTTTTGGGAAACCTTGTCCTTAGTAGCATCTCCAAGTAAGATGATTGAATAATTTAAAGATTCACTACAAGGTCAAATTAGTCAAATGACCATTGACCAAATGATGACCCAAAAAGGAGAGTTGTGGATCTTTTAGGAAGAGCTAGTTAGAGAATTTTTCCTTCTCTCAAAGAATAAAACTAAAGTATCACAAGGGGGCCAGCATGAATACTATGAATGAAGTCATTTATTTTTTTTAGAAAACTTTCCTACTAGTTGAAATTCATATTATTTAAAATCAATTTTGTAATAAATCAATGCCTCGAATGGTAAAATACCAATTTGTCATTGAATTTTTAGTTAGACTCTAGTTCACAAATGAGTTGTTTAGTTTAGTTAAGTTTATTTCCAAATAAGGGATGATCATCCCAGTTGCACTTTCAGTTAAATTTTTGGATCCATATACTATGGGACACATGGTTATATATATTTTGAATATTTCAAAATTGTAAAGGATCATAAACTATTTTGTTTGCAAAAAAATAATACAATTTCAATGTGAACTTTAATATTGTATTTTGTGATAATTTTATAAAATATCAAAGGGTTACACCTATTGCATGCATATGGATCTTGATAATTGGTGATGATATGTTTATCTTATTTATCTGAATTGAATAACTTGGTAAATTCAATTTTGTTACTGTGATATTGAATAGTCTTGTCTTAGATCTATATGTGTTTTATGGTAGATTGATTTGATGTGGGTTCAAAATCTTGAGATAGTGAACTTCCTTGGAAGATTGCATTACTATTAATAGTGATTGAGTGAACACTGATCACTTTAGTACCGGTTATTGTAATTTTTCCTAGTTGTTTTAAAATTGATAAATAGAATAAGATTTAACTTTTTCCATTAAATTTAAGTTTGTACTTTAAAATTATCTCTCAACCCTAAATGTTTTGATCTTTATTTTATAATATTTTGAATCCCTAAAAGAGCACAATAATAATATTGATCTATTGTACTAACATTTATTTGGTTTTAAATTCAAAGTAATAAATGTTTCTATGTAACATACATATCTTAAATATATTTTTCTAGAATATTTGAATCACTTAGGCCCCTTGTTGAACAAGTTCACATGAACCACTTAGCTATCCATCATGGTCAAGACCTAGCCTAAAAGGAACATTGGAGTAGGAATCCTTGATTTTCAAGAGGAGTAGTAATTTATTATAAGTTAGCAAATTGGTTGTGCTAAAACCACCATCAACATGGAGATTCTACAAAAAACTACTAGGTTGGATCTCTTGTGAAGATTTATGATGCCAAATCATCTATTTTGAAGGGTATTATAGAGGAATCTCTAGAAAATCAATAGTTGTACAAAAAAATTAAGTGAGATGACATAATTTAGAGGAATTATTAGGGATCTTGAGTTGACCTTGTTTACAAAAGATAAAGATATACAAGATGACAATGGAACTAAGTGTGTTAGTGGCCACTATTTTTGTGAACCCCAAATCTATGTACTTGCAAAACAAGGAGAATAAACACCCTAAGTTAGATATTGCAAGCATAAACAAGGATTCCCCATGGAATCCATTTACAATTCAAACTAGGAATGAAAATATGCAAAAACACAATAAAATGATAAACCAAAGATGAAATCCTAATTTAAATAGCAAACTCTTGTTCCCATGGGGGAATTGGTGCCAATTTGATGTGGAAATTTGGCCCTTTCCCAATTCCTATGATTGCAAGCTTCGAATGTAGACTTGATGAAGAAATGTGGTCCACTTGTGGTGATGAATGATGAAGACTCCAATCCAAATCTGCAAAAGAACCTAGCTAAGAGTTCAATAGTATGAAACTTGATAGATATTTGAGCATGGTAAATTTACTCAAATTGTGGATGATAAAATGAGGAGAGGAGCTCTTCATTTATAGAATTTCAAGATGGATGAATTCCCAAATTTGAGCAATGTGGGACTAAATTTCATCCAATGATATGGTGCCACTTGTCAAGCTATGAATGGATGATGGTTGTGCAAGATTTGAGGTTTGTGCCAATAAATGCCAATATTTGAAATTCAAATTTGTTTAAATGACATGTAAGAGGGAAGGGAAAATGCAATAAATGCCACTTGGCTCAAGGCAAAGGAAATGTAAGAGATCTTAAATGCCTTGTTGGAAGGACTTATTCCCACTTGGATTTTGAATTCAAATTAGGGGAATATTCCAAAAGATGCCATGTGAGGGAAAATAGGGATTTAATAAATGAATTAAATCTATTTTCATGTGCAACTTGCATTATCTAGAGGACGTGACATGAGATTAGATTAAATTAATCAAGGTTTAATTAATTTAATAAGAGATTAGATGATGTGACTTATTTGACTTAGATTTATGGATTTATTTAAATTAGATAAGAGAGGAATATGATAAGAGGCTAATTAAATAAAGATTTTGATTTATTTAATTAAAAGGGATGATGTCAGATTAAATCAAATAAGGTTTTAATTTATTTAATTTAATAGACAGACTTTAGAGATTTAATCAAATAAATTGATTATTTAATTAAATAGGGATAATTAGATCAGATGGATTGATTTAATTAACAAGGAAAGTGACTTAATTAGACAAAATGATTTATTTAATTAAGAGACGAATATTAATGAATTTAATCAGATAGGGGAATTTGATTAAACGATTAGACCAAGGAATGATTTAGGAAGAAATGATGTTAGTAAGTCAAGATCAGATGCACGATGTCAATCAGTATATTTTCGATGTCTACATTTTGCCCCTCTTTGAAGCAATGCACTCGTTGTGTTGGTTCAAGGAATAATCGATCTTGATCAAAGCCAATTTTTTTTGATATTTAAAAACTTGCCCCACTGTTGCATGGCGAGAGAAAACATGCCATTATAATGCCCCCTCGAGAGATTGGACGAAAATTTTAATTTTTTGGGTAATCTCGCGAAAAAAAGGTGACAAGGTGTCTGACAGGTTCAAAAGGGGTCCGAGAGGATAAAAATGTGTCTAAACACAATAAAATGATGAAAAACAAGCCTCAAATGGACAAAAACAGGTTCGGGGGTCCAAAACCCTAGTAGGACAGCTAATTAGGGCTAAAAAACCCTAATTTTTAGGCTAAAAAGGGGCCCGAGGGGTCACTTTCAATTCATTTTCACACACCTCCGCCAGCGAACCTCGAGATTTGAGCTCTAACCTCCTGATGATATGGTGCAATGACAGCTTCCTTTGCACATTTTTGACCGAGTTCAAACCTACTAGTGGCCACCAGGCATTGGTGCCTCGGTATGTGACTCTAACTGAAGCTTCGTTTTTTCAATTTAGTGCATTTATTACTATGTTTAGGGAGAGCTCGCCTCCAGCAGCGCTATTATAGCACCGCTTGATGTTTGAAGTGCACCGCTTTTGGGAATTTTGCACCGTAGCGGTGAAATTTAGAGTTTAAAAACTCCACCGTTGGGCTTGGCTTGGCTCGGATTCGGCGGGCTAGTTTGATCAAAGTGCGCCGCGGTGGCCCTCTTTTTGAGGAAATTGTGACGCTGGGGGGTAAACTGCACCGTGGCGGCTCGATTTATCAAAAATATGGGTCCAACATCAGAGTTTGAGAAAACTCAAACTACGACGCCTTCACAAACTGTGCCTCTGGGAACGAGTTTGGAGCGTTAGGTGATAAATTTTCCAAAATTTTTAACATGCTAACTTTGAGTGATGCAGGACGGGCCCAAGGAGCTTTATTCACGGGAGCACCGGTCACGGGATTTGGCGAGCGTCCTACGAGACTTGAGTGATAGGGATCAGGACCGACTGGGAGTCGCGAGACTATGGCACATTGCGTATGTAGTGCCTGTGCGCACACACCTTGGGATGCTATCAGCGCTGGCCGAGAGGTGGCACATTGAGACCTCGTCATTTCATCTTCCCAATGGTGAGGTGACTATCACATTGGAGGATGTTTGGTGCATACTACAGTTGCCCATTCATGGCCACTGGGTGATTCGTGATATGGAGGAGGGACGCAATTGCTGCACCCGAGTCCTCGCCACACGAGATATCATCTACTGCGAGGGGCAGATCAAGCTAGAGAGGTACAGAGTTGTGGCACCTCCCTTCCGCTAGGTGATCATGGTGATCATTTCAGGTTTGGTTTCCCTTGACCGACGAGGGCGGTATTTCAGTCCTAGATGGGGATACTGCTGGGAGAGGATGGTTCGGGACAGGCTAGTTTGATTCGCATGGGGGCCCATCCTTCTAGCTTCACTTTACAGGGATCTCCACGAGTATGCATACGTGGATGGCAGAGCACTGGGAGCTGGGGTGAAACTTCTGCATGTTTGGGCGTGGGAGCACATTTCTATGCTACGTCCATGGGTCGTTCCGATTCCGATGGGGGCAGAGGATGCCCTAGTAGCACGATACAGAGGGGGTGTGTCATTCACACACACTGGAGAGCATAGGATCCCCCACTGGAGGTGGGTCATAGACGAGATGCTTGTATTCACTTGGAGACCATACCTCGGTCAACCTGGATGGGCTGATGATGCAGACCAGCTCTTCTACTGTGGCCAAGGCCATTACATTCAGGGCTGAGAGCACACTATGATCGAGTGGTACTTGCCAAGGCATGTGTAGCGTCGGTTTGGGGAGCCGCAGGATCGACCAGATGATGGTTACGTGGCCATCTTTGCACGTAGCATGACACAAACATCATGGGGCCCTGGTATTCCTACCGCAGAGGCGGTTGACAATTTTTGACATTTGGTAGCCCGACCGTGGGCCTATGATAAGGGTTTGGCAGATCTGGGCACGACACAGGCCTACAGAGACTGGTTTAGACCTCCTCTCTGGTTGACCATTCCAGGTGAGGATCCAGAGGCACACAGGGTTAGAGGCAGGGGTAGAGGACGAGGATGAGGATGAGGGCCGAGGATCGAGATCCGACAAGATCCCCCATTGATGCCCCCAGTTCCACTAGATCAAGGAGATGTCCCCATGCAGGACCAGCAGTAGGATCCGCCAGTCCCACCACCATGAGCCGAGGGTGAGGGTCAGGTTCCTATATAGCCACAGGTATAGCCAGTAGGGCAGGCAGACACACGGGATGCCTTGATTTTGTAGTTACAGGCACAGGTACAGGTAGTGATGATTGAGCAAGACTAGGCACGAGCTGAGAGAGAGCAACTCAGAGCAAAGAGAGACTAGGCTGTACAGCAGCGACAAGTCGTAGAGCTATAGGCAGTAGATTGAGAGTATGACAGTCGCCTCATCCTCGCAGGGTATAGTGCCAGTCCAATCCTACAGGGAGGCCATCCGAGAGATAGAGTACTACCGCCGGGCCTACCACGACCATGTACCTAGAGCAGACTGGGTCCCTGATTACTCAAAGCGAGCCAGCCAGAGACCACTAGAGGGTCACGGTGACAGGGGCGAGGGCAGCATCCACGGAGATCGGGCTTGATTGAGATATTATGATGTATACTTTTGGTGCCTTATGGGCTCATTTTTGATAGCCCGGATGGGCATTTTTGTATTGATTGACACACTTGTACAGTGATCCGTTTATTATTCTTGTACTATGACAGTGATATGATATATACGAGTTGATTTTGATGCGATGCCATGTGTACTCCTTTATTTATGCGTGTATGATTCTTCTTTCTATATGTGATGGATGCATTTATTTCGAATGACGTTTATGCATTTGATTATGACCTATGATATGATGTGCAATGATGTTAACTATATGATGATTTATTTTATGCAAATGTGATATGTGAAATGATTTGATTTATGGTATATGCAATGATGTGTAGAAAATTCTTATATATGAGATGATTTATGGATGAATGTGATATGATGCGATGGTCATGATAAAATGAAATGATGGTACGAGATGCTTTAGAATAACAAATGTTATTATCCTGAATGATGATGTATGTGATGCAATGTTAATGCAATATGATATGTTGATGCGTAATGAATTGAATGCTTATATTCCTATTGTTTATGCAAAAAAATAATTATGGAATGCTTTTGTTCATGCTATATGATGATTTTATGAAATGTAAATGAATGCTTATGTAATGATCAATGTAATGTCATGAGATGCAATGTAATGGGTGAAATGCGATGATATGGATGCACCTGTTTATGTGATGATGAGAATATGATGTTTCCTATATGATATGTAATGCGATGTGCTAATGATGTCTATATGATGTGCTTATGCAATATGCTAATGATGATTGGATGCAGGATTGGTGGTGATGATGGTGATGATGAGCAACTGTCATAATACCTTGTTAGTGTGGTTAGTGAGAAGAGAAGAATTCATTTCAACAGGATGCAAGATGACACAAATGCAAATGATGATGATGATGATTACTTGCCGAGGAATTGGGATTTTCAAAGGGCCAAATTTTCTTATGTTTGATAACACACATGGTATGATGCATCAAGGTATAGAAAACCAGGATGGCATTTTACTTAGTGTGATGGAATTTGACTCAACAATTAGATAGGAGTATTCTTGTTCACACTTGACATACAGAAACCTTGCTAGGATGTATTTCAGAAGTCTCAGACACCTCGAACCAAAACACAGAGAGGTAAACCTATCCATGTAATAGTCAACAAGTTGCCCTCGACCTCTTCAATATATGCCTAACAAACCAAGTATTCACCGAGGTTATATTACAAGAACGTCCAACAAGCACTACAGACAAAAGATAATGACTATTGCCCCATTCCGATTTCAATAAAAATAATACTAATTTTGCATACCCTTGTTTTTTATTAAGAAAGCAAGGTTAAAGGGCCCTGACCCTGTAGAATAGTGTGAAATAGACTTCAAAGCCAACAGAACAAACAAACCTTAATAGTAGAATAGGATCAAGCCAACAGAACAGGCCTAAAGGCCACCCACAAAGCTACAACTAGTAGTAGCCCAACAACAACAAGCTGCAAAATAGCAGCCTACAACAACAACCACCCCAAGGGTGGACAAGACTAACCAACCCTCAAAACCATTACATATAGAAATGGTGTGTTGTGTTGTGCCTTTGGATAAAAAACTCCAAAGCACAACACAAATTCACAATGTCAACCTCTACAATGACAAATCATTCGTAAACCACAATTAAGTAAATGAGAAATACCATTTAACTAAACTAAACTTGTCAATATTTTCAATGTAAACCTTAATATTAAATATTTTTTGTCATGAGCAATGACAAAAAATCCTTTATTTGTAGCGTAATTGGTGAAACAATTTCATTGTTGTACTTATTTAAGGTTGTTGCATTTAGTGTTCAAGGGTTTGGTTGATCGTTCGATTCAACTATCGTGGATGCTTGATATGCATTTTGGCTTGATCGGTGGACAATTGTATTCACCAATAATGAGCTTTATGTACATGGATGTATTGATCCCCTATTTGCAACTATAGACACCTTCTCGATGTAATCAAATATAAAAAAGAAAAATAAATATAATTTATTATTTATTCTCATGGTTCTTATATGCATATATGCTTAAAGGTAAATAAAAAAGTAAAGCCTTTACATGGTTCAGTCCTTCCATGCCTCATTTGGATCTAAGGACATGACTAAAAAGAGTGTTTCAAATACTGAATTCAATGACAAGAAAAACATCTAGGTTGTGAATGATTAAGGTGAATCAACCATTGACAAAGACACAATATAGATGAAATAAATACATAAAAAAGTAATCTTAAGAAAAAACCTAGCTTGTCAAATGCATGAGAATAAAAAAACAAGTGTGGGAAAAAAAAGACCCTACCACAAATTAAGCGGATAACAATAAGAGAAGCTTCAAGATGTAAAGTGGTAAATGCCAAAACCAATCACACTAAGAAAACATACGAGGAAGAAAATAAATAAGGCAATCTTGCATTCAAAACTTAAATCGTTGTTCATATTACAATATTCCAGATTCTGATCATCCAAATCGCACTAGGCGCGGGAGAGAGCATAAGTCTAAATAAGACACACTAAAACTCTATGACTCTTGCAAGAAGCTTAAACTCTTTGAAAACTCTATGTCTTCTCCATCTCCCTTTTAGAAGGCGTCTTTGGGGTCCTCTTATAGGAAGAGACTGGTTCCACCAAAGCTAATCTTTTTACCTTCTATTTTACAAAATTTGAGTTCTGCCAATAGAAGAGTAGGAAAAGGGAATCTTATCCGAAGCAACACCTCAAAAGGTAAATGCGTGAACTTAGACAAGAACCAACCGACAAACTTTTCCATAGCCATGAATAAAGGTGTGAACAAAAAAAGTAGACAAACGTGCTTAGGACACATGTCACGTACATGCCGAATTTACACCCCAAAGTCACTAGAGGGATCTTGCTTTTTGAGATAGGGTAGCATCCTATTGTCACGTCTTAACATGGGTGACATCACGGCACAGACAAGCCCATGTGCTAACATTAGAATGGTATGGGATCTAATAATTCATCTGGTAATTCTTGGAAAACTCTTTCCCAATCTTCTTCCCTTTCATTGAAAACATAATCTACTTGAACCATATAGTCTTGAGAGTATGCAATATCTAGTTCAAGTCTGGTAGCTAGAAGTGCTGGTTGTAAATGGATCTCCATGTTGTGGATCTTAACTTGTGCTTTCCATTGAGATGCAAGGGGATAAAACTCCAGTCTTGGAAACCTGTATCCAGATCTTGGGTAACACATTAAATAATGTGTCAGATTATTACAAATCTTGTGATTTAAATGAGGATACAAAAAATTAAAGAATTCTTCCATATCTAGGTTAAACCTTGCACCAATTAAATCTGCATAATCTTCAAAGGTGTCTTGATCAAAACTAATTCGAGTTATCAACCCAAATTTTATTCCTTTTAAAAGATTCATCTTACTAGCCTTGGACCAATTCATCCCAAAAAGACCTTTAATGTGTATATGGACAGCATTCCGACCACACCAGAATCTGATAGGAGCTTGAGCTAACCCAAAGGCTTCTTTGAATTCTTCTTCTTCATCTGGATCAGCTAAGGATTGGTGATGATAGCATATTAGATTTTGGAGATTTCTGAACCATTTGTTTAAGAAATAAGATTCTAATAAAGTAATCACTATTTCTTTTGGAAGGGTAGGAAGAGAGATTGTATTTCTTTCTAAATTTACCATGTACATGCCTATACCATCTGGTCTATACCAATCTGGAGATAGAAATTCGAGATCAGTATAGATAGAACCTGCAAGTTCTCTGGTTAGAGTATCTGCAAGAGGATTATTTTCTCCTTTGATCCATTCTATATCAAAATCAAAACTGAGAAATTCAAAGTACCACCTTGCAACTCTTCCTTGGGCAATGTCTTTGTTTGGTTTCTTCTTTAGCAGGCTTCTCATTGCTTGACTGTCAGTTCTTACAGTAAAATGGACTGGTTTGAGGAAGATTTTGAATTTATCTAATCCATTCTTGACTGCAAGAATCTCTTTTTCATAAATATGATATCTGCTCTGGGTATCTGTAAAAGTACCTGATCTATAACCGCAGATATTTTTCTTGCCACTTTCTTCTTCCTGTATAAGAACAGCTGACCAAGTTTTATCAGAAGCATCAGTATATAGAAAAAGTGGTAACTCTATAACTGGATTTTGCAAAGCAGGAAAATATTGGCATTTGGCCTTGATCCTTTGAACTGCTTCTGTTGCATCATCAGACCATCCTTCCTGACCATCTTTAATGTGGTGTTGTATTAATCTGCGATCTTCAGCCAAACCTTTATAGAAGGGAGAGATATAATTCAAACATCCTAGAAACCTTTGGATTTGTTTCTTATTCTGTAGTATATCTGGAAATTCCTGAATTCTCTGCAATATGTGAGGCTAAAGTAAGAATTTTCCATTACTCAAATGTAATCCAAGAAAGTCAAATTGGTTTTCACCAATAACCATCTTTTTCGCAGTTAAGCATATCCCATGTTTTTGAATGGCTGCATACAATTCTTCTAAATGCTGCAAATGAAGAGTAACTGAATCAGAGAAAATCAGTATATCATCAATGTAAACAACACAAAAATCTTTTAAACTTCTCAGTGCCTGATCCATTCTCCTTTGGAAATAAGCTGGTGCAGTACACAAGCCAAAGGGCATGACATTCCATTTGAATAATCCTTGAGGAACTGAGAATGCTATTTTGTACCTGTCTGATTCTTTTACCTTTATCTGCCAGAAACCTGACTTGCAGTCAAACTTAGAAATTTTTTTTTATTGGCAGCTCTTCTGATTAAATCAGTGCTAAATGGGATAGGGTAATTAAATGGTAGGATGATCTCATTGAGAGGTCTATAGTTAATGCATAACCTCTTCTTGCCTCTAATCTGTTTTGCTCTTTTATTCACAAGGAAGGCCGGACAAGCAAAGGGGCTTTTACTTGGGCGTATGAAGAGTCCATCTAGTAGCTCTTTTAACTGCTCATCCATTTCTGAAACTTTTGTCGGGCTCATGAGATAAGCAGGTTGATGGGGAATGAATGACATACATTCTGGTCGTAATTGAATCTCACATTCTTCATGCTCTTGGGACCAAAATTGTAATGGATTCATGCTGCAGCAATTCTTTTCAAACTTCTGTCTTATATTATGGAAGAAGTCTGTAGTTTTTTCTGTTGCTTCTTTTACCGATTCCTTTTTTTGTTTTTGTTTCCTGCTATTTTCAAACTTATGATTAACAATCTTAAGAGTAGGGATTTCTAACTGACCTTCTTCATGTCTAAGAGCAATCTTATGTTTCCAAAAGTGAAGAGGTTCATACTTTGTCAGAAATAAGAAACCAAGAAGAACATCATCTTCTAAATCATTATATTCAATGAAATCAGTAATAAATGTTTTACCCATGATTTCTATATGGACATCTTGAGCGTATCTTCCCATATTAATCTTTTCTCCATTGATGGCATAGCTTTGTGGGATGTCTAATCTTTCTTTCCAGAAGTGAGGAGGAATAGCATTGGTTTTTGCCAATGATCTTGATGATCCTGTATCCACAAATGCATCAAGGGGAATTTTCTTGTAACCAGGGAAGCATAAATTTACTCTTATATAATTTCCATGATTTGCTAAGAGTAAAGAGGAGGCTCTGTCTTTTGTCTTGTAAATGAGGCTATTATTGCTACTGCTGCTAGCTTCTGATTCTGTGTGTTGTTCTGTCACAGTTTTCGTATCAGAATCTTGATTTTGATCTGCTTTAAATAATAAATCTTTAACTTCTCCCACCTCTGCAGAAAGATTCTTGATCTCTTTCTGTTGTGTTTTGAGTAATCTCTTGCAATCAGCAACATCATCTAATAAGAGATCAAACTTCTTAAAAATAGCAAT
Organism: Sequoia sempervirens; assembly: GCA_007258455.2. Classification (NCBI taxonomy): domain Eukaryota; kingdom Viridiplantae; phylum Streptophyta; class Pinopsida; order Cupressales; family Cupressaceae; genus Sequoia; species Sequoia sempervirens. The sequence continues at coordinate 96,922,732 of VDFB02379711.1, forward strand.
AATATCAGGATTAGAAGATCTGGAAGAGGATTTGGACTTTGGTCGGGAGGAAGAAGGTTCATCTTCTTTTTGCTTCTTTTGCCACGGAGGGATTTTATACCCATGGGAAGAATCTAATGATTCCTTCTTAGAAGGTCTTTGTTGGAGTCTAAGTTGTTTTTCGACTTCAACCTTATCTGATTCTAAACTTTTGAGTTTAGAAAGATGTTGTTGAACTGCTTTCTTTCTTTCTTCTTTGGTTCCTGTCAACTTGTAAGGATCTTTAGACTTTTCTATCTGTATCTGAACTTTTAAATCAGACAAAGTAGATTTTAACAATGAAGTCAAAAAATCTTCATCAGGATCTGTAGTTTCAGATGAAGTACTAGAATTAGACAAATTCTTTGTATGTCTATGACGATCCTTTATATCTTTGAATTTTAACATGAAATTTGACTCAGGAACTATTTCAATTAGTTCATACAATTGTTGAAGATCTGAAAACAAACTGCTATTGACTACTTCCCATCCTGGATTATCTTTTTCAAAGGCTGCATAAATCTTAGTTCCAGGATTTAGCTTCTTCAGGCAATTTGTAGCATAATGAGGTCCTTTGCAAATAAAGAATTTAATATGCTTAGGTGCTTGATTTTTCCTTTTTTGTAATAAAAATGGAGGAGGTCTGTTGAATCTCCTTTTCTTATAAGGAATTTCCTTAAAATTCCTTTTCCTGAACTTTCCATGTCTACTTCTTTTAAAAGTAAACTCACCTTCATGGTAGTTATGCCTAGAGCATTTTTTGCATCTACACTTGCTGCCACATTTATTCTTTTTGAATTGCTTCAACTACTAGAAATCTTTCAGCTGATTGATAGGAGGAAGATCACAAAATTCCTTCAAATTACATGTGTAGTTGTATTCCTCTTTATTTAGTTGTAAAGCTCCTAATAAGCATTGCTTTTCCAGCTTATATCTGATCAATCTTTTGATTGTAGGAAAACTAACATCATCAAGCTGCTTATTTTCTTTTCTGATAATATAATCTTGTGCCCATGCTCCCAAACCACAAGGTAAAGAATTTAAGTAATACTATTTGGTGGTTAGGTCATGCATCTTATTAGCTGCAACCATGTATGATTCAAACATACAATTATAAGCATCAAACTTTGCCAAATTCTTTAGCTTCATTGATTGCAATATCTTATTTTCTTCTAGGGCTTGATTTGATATGTCATCACAGAAAAGATCTGTTAATAACCATTTGAATTCATCAAAACCAGCTTGGAAGATATCATCTTTTCCTAAATTTTTGGGATCCACTAGAATAGGATCTGTAGGAAGTGTAGGGATATTTTTAGGCATTGGACCTAAGTCTGGTAGATTGTTCCACTAGTTTCTCAATTTTCCAGCCATGAGTCTGACAGAATATAAGACTTTTGCAGGTTCAGACCATGTACCATTTCTTTCAAACAGATTTTCAAGAGTATCTGTCCAGGTGCAAATGGCTTCATAAGGATTAACCAGTTTATCAATATTCAAAATATAACCACTAGAGGCATAAGGACGCAGTTGTTCTGGCCTCAAGTTTTCAGTAACTAGTTCCTGCATTTCTATGTCCATGGTAATTTTCTTTAAAGATTCCCATGGTTCTGTTTCTTCTAACTCTTGATGGTTAGAGAAATCTAAAACAATGTCCTCATAGTTAGATTGTACAGAGGAATCAGAATCACTATCAGTTAGAGTTAAACTTTGTACATTAGAAGAAACAGCATCAGTTTCTTTATTGGCAAAACCAGGTTCATCCATGTATACTGGTTCTGTTTGCTCTTGTTCTATTCCTAATTCTTCAAGCCAATCTTTGATAGGTTCTTCTTTGTTGGCTAAAGTATGTTCCTTTAGCTTGGACATTGGAACATGTGGAGTGAGTCTATGAGATGTCTTCTTGGAAGAACTTACATCTTTTTCTTCATGAAGAGGTTTTCTTCTTTGGATCAGAATCTTTTTTTGCACAGAAGATTCTTTTTGTTTTCCTTTCTTATCCTGTTCTTCCTCTTCAGAACTATCTTTTCTAGTTTGTGCTACTCTTAACTTTTTTGTATACAATCTGACCTTTTCTAATTTTTTGGCTATGGATTCTAGAAGAAATTTATTTTCAGTATGGGCTGTCTTTCTAGATGACTCATTATTTTGCTGTTCTCCATAGATATGTGTCAGATAGTTATCTTGGTGTTCTTGTGTAGAGACTATTCTCTTTACACTATTATGAGCTTGAGTAACATCATAATTGACACTGGATATGTCATTTGACAGAGTTCCACAATAATGCTCCACATTTTTAAGAATAGAAAAATGCTTTTGCTGATCTTCAGAAACTATTTCTAATTTATTTACAGATTCTAATGACTGTTCAACAGAAAATCTTAAATCAACAGCCATATCATCAGAATTGTCTTGGGCAGAAATCATCCATTGAGAAATCCAGTTTCTCTGTGCTTCTGAGTTCTTTTGCTTTCTACCCAAGTATGTATAAAGTCTTGCTTCATATTTTCCCCATAATTTCTTCTCAGGATTTAAGACTGTAAAAGTCTCAGGAGTAGGCCATCTGCCTGGTTCATAACTTGTAATTTCCTGTTCCTGATTATTTAGTTCCATCTTGTATTTATGTTTCTTTTCTGAGCCAGCTCGTGGGAGTTTGGACTTAGGAAGCTTTTCTCTAAGCATACAACTTTTTTCTCCCATTTTTGTGAGCTTAATTCCTTTTCCTTTCTGATCTCTTTGCTGGTCTATTTTTGGAGTCAAAGAAAGTCTTTGGCTAACTTGGCGAGCAAGCTTATTCATTAACTCAGGGTTACTGCTAAGATCAGAAAGTGTTTCTAATGAGGCCACCAACATTGACAAATGAGGGAACCTTCAACCCATGCCAATTTTTCCTTATGATTGCATCCCAATCAATGAAATTGATCTTCCTTGACGCAAGATGACACAAATGCAAATGATGATGATGATGATTACTTGCCGAGGAATTGGGATTTTCAAAGGGCCAAATTTTCTTATGTTTGATAACACACATGGTACGATGCATCAAGGTATAGAAAACCAGGATGGCATTGTACTTAGTGTGATGGACTTTGACTCAACAATTAGATAGGAGTATTCTTGTTCACACTTGACATACAGAAACCTTGCTAGGATGTATTTCAGAAGTTTCAGACACCTCGGACCAAAACACAGAGAGGTAAACCTATCCATGTAATAGTCAACAAGTTGCCCTAGACCTCTTCCATATATGCCTAACAAACCAAGTATTCACCGAGGTTATATTACAAGAACGTCCAACAAGCACTATAGACAAAAGATAATGACTATTGCCCCATTCCAATTTCTCTAAATCTGCTATTTTGGGATATCATCGAGACGTCCTTGGAATGGGTGCAAATAAGATAAGTCAAAAGATAAAGAGCAAGTAAACAAACAAACTAATGCTCTTCAATACCGCTAACGGGAAAAGGATGTGTTTTCTAAGATGATAACCAAAACTTATTGCCAAAAGATAATGCCCATTGTAGGAAGGATGCATCCTAGGACATGTTAGTGGATGGCGGCATGTCATTTCGTTTATCAGGGATGATTGATATGGGACAAATTCAGATGATGAGTTATTGATACTAAGGGGTGACCAATTTTCTTACGTACTGACTTAGACTTAAGACTTGATGCTTTTGAGTTCTACTTTTAATCTGCTAGACTTGTTTCCAATTGTTTTACCAAAGGTTGAGGATGACGATCAGTTTATTATGAGTGGTGTTATTGCGGGTGCAAGCGAGATGAGGCGGATGGATTTTTTTTTCAAATATTTGGATGTTTTGAAATGTTTTGTGGCTGTTTTTGGTTTTTTTTTAGGTTTTTACGAATGTTTTGATTTTCAATTTTCCAATGTTTTTGGGATTTTCTGAGATTTTGACCAAGAGACTAACCTAAAGACCTATCCTAGGGGCCTCAGGGGTTGATCAACAGATTAGCCTTGCCTATGTTATACACGCAGAGACCATGTAGTTCAACAAGATGACCCTATTTTTGAAATTTTGATATGTTTTGAATGTTTTTGGATTTTTGGATTTTTGGATTTTTTGGATTTTTTGATTTTGAGGACTTTAAGACCATACATGAATCCGATCCGATAAGAACATGCACCCAGTGTGATGCAATAGACTACTATGATAAAGGCAGGACAAACTGACCTTGAGGATGGGCTGAGTAGTACTAAGAGGGTTCATGATACGAATACAAGACCAAGCAATGGTGCGGATGCGAGTGGATGAGTGATGAATGGAGATATGGATGCGATGGATGATGGAAGCGTGATGGATGGATGATGCCGAACAAGCCATAAAGATCCTGGTGGATGGATAGTGCTTATTTACACAAGGCGCCTGTTTGCCAGGTTTTCACCAAGGTACTTTCCCAAAGTGCCACCGAAGTGGTTTTCACTAGAGGATGATTTTTTTGATCCTTTTTCTATTTTGGATTTTTTTCTTTTTTTTCTTTTTTTGTTGTTACCAAGATGCCTGTTTGCCAAGTTTTCACCAAAGTAACCATTTTTTTAGGACTTTTTCTAATTTTTTGGCTTTTTGGGTTTTATACTTTGAAAGAATTAGGCATAAAACTTTTTGAGATGAAAGCTATTCGTGGGCTCCTGCAGAGGTTCCCCTTCGGGTGTTGATAGCTGATATGCCCCTGATGTGTAGCTTACTATGACGATGAAAGGTCCTAACCATTTAGGTTCGAACTTGCCTTTGTTGCTGGGATTCAGAACATTCTTCTGATTTTCTTTTAAGACCAGTTCTCCGACTTGGAAAGTCCTGCTTCTGATCTTCTTATTATAGCTTCGTTTGAGTCTATTCTGATAGACTTGCAGATGGTTCAAAGCGTCTATGCATCTCTCATCCAGTAGCTCCAACTTGTTTAATCTTGACACCCGGTAGTCCTCATCAGTGATGAGGTTTTGCAATGATATTCTAAGGGATGGGAGCTCGATCTCAATTGGGAGTATAGCCTCTATTCCGTAGACCAAGGAGAATGGGGTGGCGCCAGTGGGTGTGTGGATGCTAGTTCGATAATCCTAGAGGGCGGGATTAAGCTGCAAGTGCCAGTCATGACCTATGTCATTGACTATTTTCTTGAGGATTTTGAGGATGGTTTTGTTCGTGGCTTCTGCTTGGCCATGTCCTTGGGGATAGTACGGGGTGGAGAAACGATGCTGGATTTTGAATTTCTCGCACAAGTCGCGAACCTCCTGGTTCTTGAATGGTGTCCCATTATCTGAGATAATGGCCTGTGGGACACCATAACGACATATGAGATAGTTCAGAATAAATTTTGAGATCTGCTTCCCAGTGATACATGTCATGGGTATGGCTTCTACCCACTTTGTGAAGTACTCAGTTGCAGTTATGATGAATTTATGGCCATTGGATGAGGTGGGTGTGATTTTTCCAATGAGGTCGAGTCCCCACTATGAGAAGGGCCATGGTGTAACGATTGGATGAATCTCTTGAGCTGGAGCATGGATGAGGTCCCCATGCTGTTGACATTGTATACACCTCTTAGCATGATCATGCGCTTCTCTTTCCATTGTGGGCCAGTAATACCCCAACCTCAGTAGTTTCTTGGCGATGGTCATTCCACTCGAGTGTGAGCCACAGATACTGTTATGAACCTCGGTTAGAGTGGTTAATGCCTCCTCAACATTTAGACAACGCAGTAAAGTACCTTCTATGCTTCTACGGTATAAGGTATCACCTAGGATGACAAATTTGGATGCCTTTTTAATAAAGGTTCTTTTTAGGCTTGATGGTAGGTCAACGGGTAAGACTCCTATTCGAAGATATGTATATATGTCATGATACTAAGGATCGCTAGGACCAACGATTTCACACACATATTCTGAATCTGGTACCTCGAATGTGGGAACGAGGAGCTGCTCGATCAAAAATTCATATTTTGGCACGTTGTGAGGGATGTCCACTAGAGACCCAATTGTAGCCATGGCGTCAAGGGCTCTGTTGTTGGTTCTTGGAATCTGCTCAAATGTTATGTTAATGAAGGATTCCTTGAGAGTCTCCATCGGTTTCTTATATGGAGTAAGCTTGTCATCTTTAGTTTGATATTCATTATTGACCTGATTTATGATCAACTGAGAGTCTCCGTAGACTTTGAGGGCTATGATATTCCATCACACTGCTATCCTGAGACCTATAGTCAAAGCCTCGTATTCCGCTATGTTGTTCTTGCAAGGGAATGCTAGTTTGTATGACCTTGGTATGCAGTCCCCTTGTGGGGTGATGAAGAAGATACCAGTCCTTGATCCATGTTGTGTGTATGACCCATCGAAATATAGTTTCCAATGGTCAGTTACGTTGAGGTTAAAAATGGACTCATCTAGGAATTCTGAGACAAGAGGATTCTCAGAATACATAGGTGCCTCTGCTAGTTGATCCGCAATGACTTGTCCCTTGATAGCTTTCCTCTCTACATACTCGATGTCATACTCTGATAATATCATTACCCACTTTTCCATTCTTCCCGTGAGCATTGCCTTGGATAAGAGATACTTGAGGGGATCATTTTTCGCAATAAGCTTTATCTTGTGTGCCAGCATATAATGTCTGAATTTTTGGGATGCAAACACTACTGCGAGTCAAGCTTTCTCGATGAAGGATTAATTTAGATCATGACCGACCATTGTCTTGCTGATATAGTAGATGGCCTTCTCTATTCCATTTTCATCATGCTGAGCTAAGAGAGCTCCAAGGGCTGCTACTGTTGCTGACACATATAAGATCAATGGCTTTCTTGGGATATGTGGCATTAACACTGGTGGTGTCAGTAGGTATTCCTTGATTTTGTTGAATGCTTCTTCTCATTTTGTATCCCATTTGTATGCTCCCCCTTGTGGAGTAGGTGAGAGTATGGGTTCTGCTTGTCTGCCAATTGTGCTATGAATCATCGGATGGATTGAAGTCGGCCTTGGAGGCCTCTCAGTTGCTTTAGTGTTTTTAGTGCTTCCATCTCGAGGATTGCTTTTACTTTTGCTGGATCCACCTCGATACCCCTCATGGAGACTATGTATCCTAGCAACTTACCTGATTGTACACCGAAGATGCACTTCTTAGGGTTTAGTCTGACTTTGTATTCTTCCAGTTTGTCAAATATAGCACTTACGGTTGCTATATGATCTTGTCTTTTTCTTGATTTTGCTAGAATATCATCGACATAGTCTTCGACTGTTTTGTGAATCATGTCATGGAATATTAGTGTCATGGCCCGTTGATAGGTTGCTCCTACATTCTTTAGACCAAATGGCATCATGTTCCAGCAGTAGGTCCCCCATGGACAAGTGAAGGTAGTCTTATGTTGATCTTCCTTTGCTATCATGATCTGGTTATATCCTAAAAATTCATCCATTAATGATAGCATTTCATGCCCCGCTGTCATGTCCACTATCATGTCAATGTTGGAAGTGGAAAATCATCCTTGGGACATGCCTTATTCAAATCTCTGAAGTCCGTACAGATTCTGATGGCTCCATTAGGTTTTGACACAGGTGCCAAATTTGACACCCATTCTAGATAATTGATTGATCGGATAAATCTTGCATCTAATAACTTTTTGAGTTCCATTTTGACCAATAGAGCAATTTGAGGATGCATTTTCTGAAGCTTTTGTTTGACTGGTTTTAACTCTAGATACACTACTAAATGATGAACCACGGTTTCTGGATCTAGCCCTGGCATGTCAACATAACTCCATGCGAAGTTTATTTGTCTTTCCTTTAGGAATGCTACTAGGAGTTCTTGTTGTTATGATAATAGTGATTCCGCATAGAATGTGATATGCAGGGTCTCCTCTGTTCCTATGTTGATCGGATTACACTTTTCGACCAAGACTGTTGACTTCTCTTGATGAATGGCTCTTAAGGGAAGATTGAATGCTTCATCCTTGGGTGCCTCATAGTGGTTTTCACCATTGGATACATCCTTTCTTTTTACTATTTTCTTGTCAGAGAGTGCCATAGTGTGGTTTTCACTCAAGAACTTGGATATGATTCTTAGTTTCTCAGTTTTGTGACTAAAGGATTCAATCATTTCCTCGTAATAAGCATGTGTGTCTAACTCCATTATAAACCCTACCTTATGGTCTCCATTTGGAATGTTATCCCTCAATCCCATGAATTCTGAGAGCGCCTCATCGTTTTCGAATGTATCGAGAACTGGTGGTCCTCGTTGGTCAGATTTGATCAGTTGGGGGTAGACTAAATGGATCTCATGATTTTGACTATCTAGTTCAAAGGATATGGTACTAATCATACACAGGTTGGTATCTTCGAATAGCCTAGGTAGATTGGATAAGGTATCTTCGTCATCGCTACTAATATAGGGCTCAGTTATGAAATTATGTGTGTCGCTACCTATGACTATTGGTGAGTGTACTTGTTCTAGCACTGGTTGAGGAGAGACATTAGCGGCTCTAACCAAAGGACCTCAGCCACGTATGGTTATTCTCAGAGGGGTACATCCAAGACCAAGATTTGTTATGGGTCGTGTCTCCGACATGATAGGTATTATGAGGCCATTGTCATTTTGTCCCAATCTCTGGTTTCTGTCATAACCCATTGCAAGCATCATTTGTAGGCCCTTGCTTGTCTCATCCATTGGTAGTTTAGGTGTCAGTCTTTCATCTCAGTACAACATGTGAGATGGATCTGCTTCGATAACCTCTCGACCAAGGTCTCCCCAGCTTGTGAATTCAGGATAGTCTTCAGGAGACGTTCGTGATGTGGAAGCTTGGTTTTCTTGTGGGCGTCCTCATGATCTAGGAGATTGTGGTAACTCTCCTATCACAAAAAGCATTGTTAGGAAGCCTATAGCTTCCACAACCATCTTCCTGGATGATGAGCTTGATGTTGAAGATGGTGGGAATGGTGGGGATGGCGGGTGTCTCTGTCACAGAAGTGGATGCGAGAGTGGCGGGGTCAATGTATGGTGTGGATGGGCCCTCATCATTCTTTGGCACTTGGGGGATTTTGTAATATTTGGCCTCAAGATTTTTGCAATATGAAAACGGTTCGGGATCTCCATGAATGGTAACCTCTTGTCCATTATGTGTAAATTTCACACATTGGTGGAAGGTTGATGCTACGGCTTTCATTGCATGGATCCATGGGTGTCCCAGGAGGATGTTGTATGGCAAGTCGAGGTCTAGGACCTAACAGGTGGTTTCCATGAGCGTTGGCCCTACTTGAATAGGGAGTTAATCATGCCCTGAGACACTCTTTCTTGGTCATCATATGCTTTGATTGTTATGCCTTTACCTTTGTCAATGGTATCCTCTGATATTTTCAACTATTTGATTAGGCTGAGAGAGCAGATGTTCAAACCTGCACCCCCATCCACCAAGACCCTTTTGATTTTTCTCTTGTTTACAATGGCTTCCAAATGAAGTGCATGATTGTGAGATGGTTGGGTGGGAAAATCTTGGTCAGATAATGTAAGGAGATTAGGTGTTATGATATTCCCGACCATAGCTTGGAATTGGTCCGTATCAAGATCTGCAGGGACGGTGGATGAGGCTAATGCTTCCTCAAGGATCTTTTTATGGGATGATGATATTTTCAACAACTCCATGATGGAGATGTGTGCTCGTGTTTTCTTGAGTTGTTCCACGACATTGTAGCTATGCAGAACGGCTCTAGATGAAGGGACTCTATTAGGTTGGGATGATCCTACAATGGTGACTTTGCCGCCTCTTGTGGTGACTCCACAATCTTCGGCATGGGTGCCCTTGATGGTGATGACCATGCAGTCTTCATTTAGGGAGGCAAGGACTGATTCATAAATATGATTTACACTGCCCTTCCCTTTATCATTTTTGTTCCCTTTATTGCCATGATTCGACATCGGATTCATGTAGATTTTTAGATCCTAATTTCCAGTAGGTTGTTCCACATTTATAATTTTCTTGTCAATGAGATCTTGGATGATATTTTTGAGTCTCATGCAATTGTTCATGGTGTGACCTTTGATCTTATGAAATTTGCAAAGTTGATTTTCGTTATACCAAGGGGGTTTGACGTCAGGTTCTTGGTAGTTTTCAAATGTAGGAGGCTTGATGAGTTTTTCGTCGATCAACTTTTTCATTATGTCCTCCAATGGTTCCCCCAAAATAGCGTATTTGTGTTTGAGATAAGTTTTGCGCTAGGGTGGTCCTCTTTGATCATTGAGGTTATTGATGGTTGGATTATTGTTGGGTTGATATGTTGTGTGATGAGTGTTTTGGTGTTGATTTTGGATTTGCAGTGTGGGTGTATTTTGGTGTGGACCACTAATGACCACCTTGGCATCTATGACACCATCAGTAGTAACATTCTTATTTCTTGCCCACGTACAAGGTTTGTCATTGTAGTTGGACGATGGGCGGTTGTTTTGCGGTTATTGATATGATGTTAATTTCGCAGGTTGAGTCACAAGGGCTCTTTCGATGCTAAGCGCCTTGGAAATTAGTTGGTCGTATGTGGTGATTCCCTGAACCTTGAGATGAAATGACAAGTGGCTTTCAAGGTTGGCTATGATTGTGCAGACTTTTTGTTCTTATGGCATGGTCCACTTGCTCCGATTGGCCTTGGATCGTCATCGTTGAAGGAATGAAGCAAAAGATTCATTCTTTCCTTTTTTTAGAGCGTATAGTTCTTCAAGACTGACATCCATTGCGATATTACATTCGTAGTTTTTAATGAATGCATCCTGATTTCTTGGAATATTCTAATGCCCCAAGGTAAGCGAGAGAACCATTCTATAGCGTTGCCTACCAAGCTTCTAGGAGATAGCCGCATCAGATAGGTATCATCATATGCAACCTCCATGCAATGAACTTGGAATTCCCTGATGTGATCCTCAGGGTTTCCCATCCCTCGATATTTTTCAAACTTAGGGATCTCAAATCCCTTGGTCAATGGTTTCATCTCTAAGCTCCTATCAAATGGATAGGGACACAAGTTGCTTGGCGTTTTGGTTGTTCGCCCTGATTGAAGGTCGAGCACTTGTTGTGATAGCAACCTGAGTTGTATCGTTACATTGCTTTGTGGATCAGGGGGTGGGATGCATGTGTTCTAGGGTGTTGCAATCGTGGTTTGGATGGGTGGGTTGATTGGTGCATTGTTTGGTGGTATCGGTATGTTGTGGCGGGCGAAGTAGGCTTCTACTTGCTTTTGGATGAACAATGCTTGTTGTTGATCTTCTTGTTGTTGCGCTAGGATTTGTGCTTGTTGTTGCGCTTGCTGCTGCTCTAACAACTCTTGTTGTTGTGCTTGTTGTTGTTCCCACAACACTTGTTGTTGGGTTGCCAATTCTATAGCTTCTTGTTGCTCTTGGTATTGCTTTAGTGCTTGCTGATATGCTTGCATTTGTGCTGCTTGTGCAAGAAGTTGTGCTTGTGCTTGTGCTTGTTGTGCTTGATATTGAGCTTGTGCTTGAGCTTGCGCTTGCGCTTGTGCTGCTTGTGCTTGTGAGGCTTGTTGCTGCAATAATAGTTGTGCTTGAGTGACCCTTTGTGCTTGCAATGCTTGCGCTGCTTGGGCGGCCTGTTGTTGTTGTTGCAATAATGCCTAGGCTTGTTGTGCTTGTTGTGCTTGTATTGCGGCTTGTGCAGCTTTGGCAGCTTGTGCAGTTTGAGCATCTTGTTGCACAGCTTTTTGTTTTTGAACTTGTTGGTATCCTCTTTGGAAAGTGGCTTGCAATGCTGCGTCGAATTGGTTTGATGTGGTGAACGTTGGTGGTGGTGAGGGTGGTGGTGGATTTGGAATGGTGGTGGATGATGATGTTGTGTTGATGTTTTGGGTGTTGGATAGTGGTATTGATGTGGTTGGTCCTTGAGAGACCATGCTTTGTGGTGTTAGGGGGATGTTTGATGATGTTGCCATTGCTTATGTGTTTGTCGTTTGTCATTGCGATATCAACAAATTTTTTTGCGTGTTTGGTGCAATGCTTTGATTGATGGTTGGGATATAGGTTTGATTGATACTTGGTAGGGGAGGGAGCCCCAAACCAAGGAGTGGTGTGGATGATAATGGCAATGGTGGAAGAGGTGGAAAGGTGAGGGGTGTGAGTTGTTGTGAGAATGTCGTGGTGTCAAATAAGCCCCCTAGTCTGAATGTATCTCCCTCTTCTTGTGAATTTGTGAGAAGAGGTGTTTGTGGTGCTCCATGAAAATATGTTGATGGTGGGTCATAATGTATAGTGAGAGGAAAATTTTTGTGTAATGGGTTGTTGATTGTGTTTTGTTCCAAGGTGGTGCTTGCGTCCAAATTTTGATTGTTAACAAGGGGATGTGATTGAAGAGCATTAATGAATGTGTTTCCCTTATTGACATTGGGTTGTGTTGGAGCAAATGATGTTGTGATTTGCAGAATGTTTTGTGTGATGTTTTGAGATGAGGTGTAGATGAAATGGGAATGGTGGACGAGATCGGAGGAAATGATGTATCCACTATAGTACTCACATCAAAATCCAAAGGCAACTTGGCCCCTTGTTTTGCTAGTTCAAGTATGTACAGCGAAGGGTTAAGTCTCATCATGATGTTGATGATTATATGGTTGTCTGGATTTTGGAGCATTTCTGTCATTTCCTCGCGAGACATTCCAAAGGTGAGGTCCTCCCCTTGATTTTTTTCTTGTGGATTTTGGGATGATGAGGGGATCAATGGATTGCTTGATTCGGCGAGATTCATTTATGCGTTTGTTTGGCTAAGGTCACTTGAAGCGGGAGTTTCTTTGTTAGCTTCCATACTCTTCTTGTATTGAGATCTCGTTTGAACCATAAAACAATGATCAATTTTCAAGAATATGGGAGATGAATCTCTTGATTCTTTGGATTGATCTTTATCTTATGTTCCAAAGTGAAAAGTTTTAGGATGCTTTTGAGGATCAAAGGTGATGATATGATAATGATGTTTTATGGATGGATGATATGGATGTTTTGGCTTTTGATAAATCTTGAATGAGACACTAAGCTTTTGGTTTTCTTGATTTTGAGACTTTGAGATTTTGTCCTTGATTTTTGATTTGGATTTTTGAACAAAAAGACCCTAAGATGTTGGATGATCATCTAAGGGATAGCTTTGTTCAAAGGATGATAATTTGAATATGTGTGAGGAGAAGGATGCATCTACCCACACCTATTCAAACAAGATGATTGTTTCACTAAGTCTATGAAGAAGGATTCATCTACATACACTAAGCTAGACAAGATGATTTTGATAACTTTGACTAAGTATATGCAAAAGGATGCATCTACACATACTTAACCAAAGGTGTTGTTGCTAATGTTCTCAAGGATTTTGTCTCAATTATTTCGATGATTTTGATTTAACCATAAAGCCTAGTATCAAGGATAATTTCAAGATTTCCCAAAAGGTGATGATGAGATGGATTTTGTTTTGATATTTTGGAGGATGGGTGAAAAATGATTTTGATATGTTTTGATCCTAAAAATGAACCTAAAAAGATACACTTTGTTTGCTTAGACCTAGGTATTGAAGAGCATGCAAATGCTTCCTAATGACCTTTGTAACCAAGAAATGATTTGAACATTTAGATTTCCAATCAATGACTTGTGCTTTTGGGCTTTAGAGTCTTCAACACACATGAAAGTTCATTTTTGTTTAGCTTTGCTTAATGTCTTTATTTTACCAAAAACAGTTTCTTCAATTTAGGTTTTCAAACTAAGATGTCCAATGTCTTAATTTCTTCAAACCCCACAAGATATGTTATGTGGCAATTTAATTAACTTAAGGCAAGGGTTTCCTATTGTTTACTTGAGAAGACAAATTGAGATTTAATCCAATGCTTAGAAACCTCTAAGGATGTGAATCCCAAGGGAAAGCAATAACATATGGATTGAGTCAATTGTATTTGTCCTGAAAAGGGTTTGAAATTTGGATGATGTTAAGTGTTTGTTTCCATGATGTTTTCGATCAAGCAATGCATTTGGTAAGCCAAGAATAAGTACAATCCTATGGATGTGTAAGACAGTATTTGTTGGATTCCCACTTGGACAAGTCTAGCTACGCTTATCTCTAGCGGATGGTTAGATGCTTGACCCCACTGGCTCCCCTCCACGACACTCACTTATATGGGGTAGCCAAGCATCAACACCCATGAAACTCCCATGGCATGCTTTCCATCTCTACTAAAAGACTGTAAAAGTGTGGGGTGGCTTTAGAACGACCGTTCTTGCACCAACAAATAGATAAAGGATTTTGGAAAATTCTAGCACGCGGGTTCTAGTAAGGACTTTCCGTTCGTAGGAGTTGACCCAATGTGGCAAGAGTCCCATTTTGAATCCATCTTGTCAGAGTCAACTGTGTGATATTGGCGTTTCTTCCAATATCCACATTTATATCCCGGCTGGAAATACTCTTGGGTTTAGAGTGTTACCGGTTGAGCCGTTCTCTTGGGTGATTACTTTTTCCCACAAGGCGGGCCCTCTAAGATAAACAAAAGCGAATGAAGAACAAAATCCATAACTCGATCAATATTTGATAGCAACAAAGAGAGAGAATCTACGCGGATATTCCCCCACTCACACTTGCACAATAGTTTGTTCAATTTTAAGCCCAAATCGAAGTGTGGAGGTGATTGCTTTGTCTTAACCCAAAGTCATGGAAAAAACATTTTGATTCTCAAGATCGCTATAAAGTGCGAGAGAAGCGCATACGTCCTTTTCTAATGGCCTTAGCCTAAGTAAGCCCTCACGAAAAACACAACTACACTTGTTCTTTTTAAACCTTCAGATCTTTTTGAATAGCATTTACTTCTGGTCTCCGTGTCCATCTTCGAACTTCCTTGAAGGGCTGCCTTGAATGCTCTAAAGCATTATCATTAATGTCGATCTACCTTTTTCCAGTAGACCTCACAACTGTCCCTGAGACTCGTGGTTCTTTCTTTCCTTCGGCCCTCTTCCTGCTCTAGACTCTCTTGCAAGTTGACCGTCTTCTGGAAGCAGCATCAAACTTCCCGTTAGATCTCCACACTATTTTTTACCGAGATGCTCCATCGGCTGATTCACAGAGTAGATCCACATCGGTTGCATTCTGTTGATCTTCTTCACAGAGGTGGTCAATCAATCAAACTGTCACTGGTCTGCCCCCTTTAGCTTCTTCTGATTGGGTGAACACACTCCACGTAATATTCCCAAGCGGTCAAAGGTGGTTCACACCGAATCACATGTCAGTGAGACACTAATCATGTCTCCCCGATGCGATTATACCTCATAACAGCCATTGGCATAACATACGACATTCGGCAAGACCTCATGTCGAGCTGCACAAGCTATATTGATATCACAAAAACCATCGACAAGACAATCGTTATCGGCTAGAGGTCATGGTGAGTTCTTATCGGTCATACCGATGTCCCTTTTTTATTGCCAAATCCATCGCTATCGGTAGGAATTCTCATTGTTGGCAAGACCTCTCAGCGATGAGTCCTATCGCAGCCACATATCTATCGGTGAGACATCTCTTCTTTTGGCAGGACCTCATAGCAAACCCTTCATCGTTTGGCAAGACACCATTGGGTCGCCCAGACATCACGGTGAACTTCAAGATCCCTTGGCTAGCTCATTTTATTTCGGCAAGAGTTCTTCCGGGTCGGCAAGACTTTATAGCGATGACACCTCCTCTTCACTGAGACATTCTGTCGGTCGGTGAGACATCTCCACGATGACATCTCCTTTCGCCGAGACATCACCCCTTTTCGGCTAGACCTCATGCCGAAGGCATAACCCTTTCACCGAGACTTCCATCTAGGACCACCATTCCATGTCGACGAGACACCTATCGGGTTGGCCAGACCTCACACTGAGCTCAAAATCCATCGTTGAGACCCTTCATCGATCAGCAGGACCTTATGGCGAACGAAAACCACACTCCCCGACACCGGCCCATTTCAGCAAGACCTTCATATTGTCGGTGAGACACTATGCCGAAGTTACCATCCCTTCGCCGAGCTCAAACTTCATTTCGGCAAGACTCCCCACGGGTCGGCGAGACTTCTTTCCGACACTATCCCTCATGTCGCTGAGACTTCCACAGGTCGGCGATACTTCTTTCCGAAAGCAAACCTTTCGGCAAGAGCTTCATCAGGTCGGCAGGACATTATGCTGAAGGCATAACCCTTCAGTGATACCTTTTCTTTTAGCGAGCTCAGGCCATTTCGGGGAGGCTCCCAGCCTGTCGGGCAGACCTCTCAGCGATGCAAACCCCCTTTCGTCGAGACATGAGTCTGATCGACGAGACACACAAAAAATCATAGCGACTGAAATGTCTCAGTGACCCTTTTGATTTCAAATGAACAGAACCAAACTACCAGTCGGCAAGACAATAGGAGGGTCCCAACGACTTTCTTCTTGAGGAGTTTTATGCTGAATGGGATTGAGGCATGCTTTCCAGTTGACTTCCTTGAGAGATATCTTCAGATGAGTGATTCAATCCTGCAAAACAAATGCATCCATTAGTCCTTAAAGTATATAAAATACACTATTGTTCATCATGCCCTCAATTTTAACAAAAAGAAACCCAACTCAAACTAAGGCAGAACGAAAGACAGACCCAGGAGGAAAACAAAAGAATTCCAAAGGGTTGAAGCAAATAACCAAAGGCAATGAAAGCAAAAGAAAAGGGGGACCCATTTTGTTCCAAAATAAAATGGGGTGGTTATGCAAGGCATAACAGGATCCTCACATCCCTTCTTCAATTTACTTTGTCACTATTCTTATTTCTAGAGATGTGCATATTGTAAGAAGACACTATTTATTTTATCTATCAATATTGACTATTTTTGAGGTATAAATACCAAAGAAATAATATTACTGAGACAAATCCCCAAACAACTCCAATTTTTTTTAATTTTTCCTTTTTTTTGTGGGTATTTTGAGAGCACTCAATTGCATAGAGGTTTGTAAGTGCTTTCTCATTTGTAAATTTACTTCTATTTTTTACTTAAATCATTTAAATCTTATTAATTAGTTTATTTCTTTGTATTTCCATTATACAAATTTTTTGGTGTATTTGTGCCTTGGGGTTTGTAGATTAGGTGAAATATAAAGTCAAATTTTCATGATTTTTGAGCAATCTTTCATAATTTTTTTGTATATATGACATCAAAAAGCATGAACATCCACACAATATGTTGGAATCCTCAATGGTGACTTCCATATTTCAACCATAGTTTTATTTTAATATGAATTCTTGATTTGTGTTGTTAAAAAGTTATAATTAATTTTCTATTAACATATCTCTTTACCAATTATTTTCCTTAAGAATTTTAGTTAGATATTTCTAATTTTTGTTTAAGACCAAAATCTTAGAAAAGGATAATCATTATATGTTTTAGATAATTTTAAACCATTGATTAATCCTAGTGTAATCAATAGAATTTCTCTCAAAGGAACCTTTCTTTCCTTTTGTTAGAGTCAATTTTTATCTATTACAAAAAAAACACTTTAATTTTAAAAGGCTCCAAGGTTCTTACGTCAAGCCTAAGAATGTAATGTGATAAAAGATTGATAAATCAATGGGACTTGGACAACTGGAAAAATATTCAATGAAATCTTCATTCATTCAATCAAATTGTACGTATTTAATAATATGAAGATGAATATTTAGTTCATCTTCTAGATGATTGTTCGCCTTTTAGATGAATTTTAATCTTCTAGTATAGCTAGAAAATATAAAATATAAAAGATTATCCTCCTACACCCAAGATTATATGCATTATTGTTACATCCACCACTTAATTTAAAGGGGTAGTGGTAGAACCACTATTTATTTTTGACATTGGGAAACTTGTTTATGGTGGGTATTTTTCTTGATATGAAGCTCTAGTATTCTATAATTTTTTTTTTTGAGTAATCCTTTTCAATAGTTTTCCAAGAACCAAGATATGGACTTGGTATTTAGAACTAAGTTTGTTTTTGAATTTAAATCATCGTCCTGTTCTATTATACCCCATTTTGAGAGAATACCACACCCATTCACTATGAAATTTTCACCGCCATTTTATTTTAAGTGATGCAATTTGTAGAAGGTTGTTCAAGCTTTATCTTTGTCACTTCTATGAGTGAAAACTAGAGAACCTAGGATGATGGTGCCAATGATTAGTCTAAAATTATTTCAACTATATTATGTGACCTGAAGATTGGATAACATAGACTAATTTTTCATATGAGTAACCTAAAAGTGTGTTGAAGCATACAACAACTTTATATCAAGAAAAAAAAGTGAACCACTTGTCATCCACAATATCGACACAAAAAATACTCCCTTGGCAAAAAAATATATGCTGAAAAATAAAGGTATATGGTCATCTCACTCCATACATAGTCATCAAAAACCATAATGAAGTGTGTAATCTTAGGTGTTTAGGTTTTAAGTTGAACATTACTTGTTGAAATGTTGCAACAATATGCTATAATTTTGTATATGTTACAATAAAAATTCTCAATGGATAATTTGAGAAGTCTCCAAGTACCATTTTTGAAGAACTTAAAATCTTGATGTTTCTCTAAGTACCATGCTTGAAAAACTCAAAATGTGAATTGTTATGTCCCCCCTTGCAAGATGAGAGTGGAGAGCTACTAAAAAGGCCCTTTGCAAAGATAACATGAACTTTTATGAACATGAAAAACTCAAATATGGCCTCTTGTATTTTCATCGCGAGTCTCCATTCAACCACCTTTTCGGGTTTTCAACTTAATGGGAAGAGTTCATAAGTTGCCCTTTTGGGTTTTCAATTTACAACTCATATATAAAAAATGTATGATCAACAAAAGGCAATATCTTGGCCTCAAATATTTTAAACTAATCTATATATCTAGTGGTCTCATGTTCTCATTATCAATATCCCAACAAGAAATCACTTGTACAAAAATCATTGCTACACTCAACACAAAAGAGACTAAGAGCATAATTATCGTATATGGGAAATAAGTGACTCTAAAATTTTCTTAGAAGATTTTTTCTCAATAGTGGAAGTATAAATATTAGTATTTGTAATTCTTGGCTCATCATCACTTGGATCAACAACAACATTCACATTAGGAGTAGATGACCTCAACAACATTTCATGATATTACTCAACAATATTTGTAATGTTGAGTTTATCATCAATTGGATCAAAAATGCCATCCATATCAAGATTAGATGAGAAATCATTTGAAATGGTGGATTGGAATCTCCTCTATGGTTTTGAGAAAAATTGTCTTATTTTTCCATCTAGGATGATCTATCCACCCGAAATACATATGCCTGATTGATTTTGTAGGTGGATCCTTGACATAACATTTATTTGTTGAATGTGTGTGTTGACCACATGATACATATGGATGTAGATCAAAACAATCATAGAAGTTGTGTCCATGAAATCCAAAATGACATGTTTGGACTTGATGTGTTTTAGTACAAATTTATAGTTGATGACACAACTTATCAATTTTACATCACTAAGCAGTAGGTGAAGACTCCACTTGACTATTATTTTGAATACTTGTGTACTCATATTTGATAGGTTTGTAATATTCTAGTAATGAAAATTTAACAAACATATCTAACCTAGACCAATATGATGTTTTTTGGGTTTTGTTGTCTCCAAAACATGTACGACATGCAAATATGAAAAAAATTGAGGATAAATATGTATTGTATCTGTGATGCATTTTGACAACACACTTTTTGATTGCCCTTTTTTCTATTTTTTTTGTGTTATGTTGCTATTTTATATTTTCCCTCATTAAATTTAGGTTAGCATCTATAATATATGAGGATCCAACATGTCAATCTAAAAGGTCATCCTATACTTGAAGGTCCCATATTTGTAGGGATTTCCATGCTAATGCTCTTAGCAATGTGCTAGTATTGAGCATAACATTTTCTAACACACTTGTTGGGACCAATCCAAGGTTTCAACCTTTAGATTGTTTTGTAAAATAAAACACAAATAAGTTCCATATTATATAATTTTGGTGTAAAATTTATAACAAAATTTCAATAAGGAGCATATGTCATCCACCTAGTGACTCAACTAGTTGCAAAAACCCATTTAGTTTTTTCAACAAACCATGCATGATATCATGCTCAAGAACCTTCATCCCAAAATGTGATGGCCAACCCTATAAATCAACCTTTTGTAGCATGGAACTCTAGTAGATCTTTGCAATTTTAACAATGGAAGCCCATTGTAAAACTACCTTTAAGAACATTGCCTAATTTTAATGGGAATGAATTTGTGTTTCCCATTGACCACGTTTAGGATGTGGAAAATATTTGTACAATAAAAAATATGGCAGCCTCGAAATGTATCCCTTAGATCATTGAATTTGTCTCTCAAGGATAGAGTATTGAATTGGTTTAGAGGCTTGTCATCTTCATCCATTATAGACTAGGATTGAAATAAGAGAGCTCATATTGAGTCTATGTATGATTTCTATGATCCTAAATGTTTATCCTATTCTAAATATGCAAAACAACTATTATGCAATAAGGAAAAACATTAAATACTTTAAGGACTTTAGGCAAAAAGTGTAATATTAATTAAATAAATTAATATTGACGGAATGGATGAATAAAGAGGTGAATTTGATTGTATGGGAGTGATCAAAATTAGATGTGTACAATTTCAACCTTAGATTTTAGAGGATATGGGATATAATACCTATTGGAATCCACCCTTAATAAGTGTTATCTCTTAAACTTGCACCCGATCTGAGTTGTGAAACTCAGTTAGCTAGAGAAACATGGGAGCATTCTCAGGTTGTGGGTCACCCCAAATGAGAATGAACCTCCGGAAAGGGAAGCTTCCTAGGTAGTAATATCACCTAAATTACTATTTTTTTTAAGGAAAAAAGGAGAAGGAATGCTTTGAAAAGGAAATGTTGAAAGTGAAATTACTGGGTGATACACCAAACTAACTATGACTATGAAAGTTCAAACTTTTATACACTTGAACACTAATGATTGAATTGAGATTGCACAACTTATTTCTATAGGTTCATGCAAAAACATTTCACAGGAAAGTTTGAATGCACTATCTTCTTAAAGGAAAATACATTCACATTCTAAAAGACATAATGCATTTAAACATAACCTGGAACCTACATGAAAATACTTTTACAGAAATGGCATGAAAATGTGAGAAAAAACTATAAGGAGATTAAAGTACCTCACTAATAACTTGATCAATCACTTGGTAATGAGCAATACTGCAAGAATAGGGAGGAAAAAATTGAGTCCAAGGTGCTATCTGTATTTCATATCCAGGAATGAGTTACAAAATGTGCTAAAAAATATTCATAGGACTCCAAAGTAACTAAGTACAAAATCTGCATCAAGAAGAACTAACTCCAAATGAGTGAACAAAAATGACTAAGTAACCAAAGCTACAAGTGGTTCCACCAAAAAGGGCTCTGGAAGCATCTTGGGTCGTATGCAAAAATAAACCCAAAAGTCTAGCATGTTGATCTTCTCCACAAAGGCTCTAGAATGTTGAAATGGTCAAGTTTGACCATGTCAAACATGAAGGCACAATAAATTGATGCCTATATGCTCTCAAATCATTTAAAAGGTCACAAAAAATCACTAAGTTTTCTCCATGTGATTGCAAAACAAACTCAACCTCCCTAGATGCTTTCCCCATGTTTGCAAACTAAAATCAGCTTCTCCAATATTCTTGGCATGTCATCAATACAAACATATCTTCCATCCATCCATGACTTAGTCATATAGCACATGCTTCACATTTTTTTGCATTTAAAGGTAATGATTAAATTAAATGATTTATACATCATCATTTGAAGTTAAGCATATTACAATATAAAGCAATACAAAACAATAATAAAAACTCTACCTCCATGTATTCGGTATAGACATCAGTAAAAGAGTTTACTAAGTCAAAATGTAACTTAGACATGCCTAAGTCAAAATCCATATTTGAAAAGCCTAAGTTATAAGGAAAAAGCACAAATAAGTCAAAAGACATATAGTCTTGACCCATGGGCATTAGTTGCAATGTATTTTTTTTTTTTAAACAAGGGATAAAAATCCCTTCCCGTTAGCAACATAGGGTTCCAAACCCTAAAGAACAAAATGCAAAAGAAAATGAAACACATTTCTTTTGCACCAAAGCGTCATGAAGAAATTAGGGCCGCTACTAGGGTTTGTAGAAACTCAGAGGTTTTTTCTGATGGATTTGGAGCTGTATAGAGGTATCAACTTGCATCTTTCTATTGATTCTCCTCTAGATAAACATTCTGGTAAGTATTTATAGAAGAAATTGTGAGAAAGTACTATTTTTAATTGATTTCGCTAATAATCCTTTTATGGTTGCGGCATCGTATAGCCATTCTTATGTATTCTTGTAAAAAATACTAAACAAAAGGTCACAACCCCCTTAATTCCAGAAATTTCATGGTATCCTTCGTAAATGATAAATGGTTTTTTATCTTTCTTTGACTTTGCCTTTTATTTTCTTTTATGTAGCTTAAGACTCTGCTTCATGGTTCAAGGCTGGATATTAAAACCTTATAACTAAAAGATGCAAATATAATTATGAATACATTAAAGTTCTATATTTTTTATGGTGTTGCTCCTTTTCTCTATAATGACAGTCTACTGCTTTGATTTTTCTCTTCATAGCAAAGATTATTTTCAACTATACCACATGTTGTTATTCATTTGAAGTCACCCAAAATACCATTTTTATTTTCATGGAAAGTTTGTAGTCTGCATAAATGTGCCATTCCCTTGACTGTCCTTAGAAATCTTCTTGCTCATTATCATGAAGATTCTTCCTCTAATGTTTACACTTATCTTGTATTGAGATCACTAAGGTTTGTAGTCTATTACAAATGGAAAGAAAACTTAGCATCTTCTATGGATTGCCCTTCTTGAATAATACTTGTCATTTTACTCTCATTATATATGCATCGTTGTGTTGTCCCTATGACATTGCATTGTTGTTTGGGCTAGCATACTGTAACATTGATCATCATGTAACTGTGCTTATCCTGTAAAATACATCATTGTATTTCTTAAATCTATTTTATGCAAGACATTGAATACAACCTTTATGATTTCTTCAAAGCACAGTAAAGCACGTTGGGCTCAACCCTTGTGGGAGCCACATTTATCCCACGTGCTGAAATTTGATGAAACAGTAACATTGTTTTTCATGTATCTGCACATGAAGCAATTAGTTAGAAAAACATGTGCATATGAATGGTGTATTTGATGGTCTTATTGTTTCCTTGAACATGTAGAGTATGCATTGCTTATTTAATGCACATTGAGATCAGTTTGTAGATGCATATGTGTTTGTTCATGTAAGATTTGAAACTTTCTATTGCTTAGAGCATTGCTCTAAGACCATTGCTAATGCCAGATGTAGGAACTAGGGGAAATATGCAGCTAGAAAGGACACAAGTTCAACTCAGGGTAGTAGCGGCACAAGACAACATACCATAAACCGGTCATTCTCAGGCAATGATTGGTTTCCTTCCTTATATGCACATTTACTTTCTGTAACTTATCCATGTATATACTTTTCCTTATTTGTATTGAATAAGTAAGGCCAGTCTCATGACTTGTGTGAGACAATGTATATTTTTACATTCAATAAAGATTACTTCTCTGTTCAGAAAAGATTTGTGTAAATCCTTCTTCTATTACACGCACTTGTATAAATGTAGTAATTTATAAAATGTAATCTTCTTTGGATTGTTTCATTTATGCATTTGAATGTAATAAAGGAAAGATTTAAAATGCACTTTTTCTCATTTTAAAATCAACAAGCCCTACCTGATTAAGCTATAAGTGAAAATCTGGTAACAATAAGTTTGGCCTATATTGTTTAAAATATTTTGATCCTACAATTGTCTTAATAATTAAGCTATTAGGTGGTACCAACATTCTACTGAGATATGTTATTGACATCCAACCTGAAAATAAGGTTGTTCAAGTAGAGAAAATTTCCCTTATACCTATAACTTATTTTCTCCCTCAAACTTGTGAATCTATTAAGATATAAATTGTGAATAAATGTAAATTTTAAGTCCACCACCCTCTCCTCCCATTGAATCCTTTAATATGAATAAGATAGTATAAATGATAGGTCCTTTTTTTTTTAGTTTTCTATGAGTTCATAGTTCAAAATCCTCAAAAAAAAATTAGAAAGATTACTAAACTATCCAAAAAGACTAAAATTAATATAATGTGTGTGCCCTGAATTAGGAAATCAACATGTTATACTATGAAATCAAGTTTTCTTCCTAGAAGATGAGTGTGTAAACAATGGAAATTTTCAACAAGGTAGGAAAAAATATATTGTCATTGTACATTCAATTCTTGTAAAGAAAGAAGGAAAATGAGTTGTTTTGAGGCACAAATTTTCCCTCAATAGGACAATGAATGGGACCATATTCCTTAAATGAAAGATTAAACATTGAGGAATTCATTGAGATTGAACACATATGGCTTCTTGGCTACCATAGAATTTTGTGAATGTTTATTGAAAAATGAGGAATTTGTCTCCTTTAGAGGGACTTAGAACTTGGTAGAGAATTTTTGAGGAATCTTTAGTGATTAAAGTTTATTGTATTAGTATATATTAGAGAGATGCCTCCTTTCATGAGGGAAAGAGAATTAGAGATTATATATCGAAGATGGAGTTGTTAATTAATCCCTTTAAAAAAAAATCTCCAAGAGCTCTACATCCCCATCATTAGGGAACCAATAATGGACCATCCAAAAAAATTAAGGTAAAAAATGACCTTTATACCCCCAAAATTGAGTTTTTCTATTCTATTTCCCAAAAAATACATTTATTTGTATTCTTAACATTTTGAATGCAAGGTTAAGACACCTTTCCTAATAATGCATGTTTATGGAATCTTACTCATCTTTTTTGGGCATGAAAATATGCAAATATCATTTTCTTGTCTTATATATGTTTATGGCTTTGTCTTATTTCATTTATATTGATTATTGGATCATGTGCTTGCAATTTTGAGGATGTGAAAAATCTTCATTTTTTGTCATTTTATCTATTTTTTTAGGTTATGTTGTTTTTTATTGTCCCTCATTAGATTCAAGTTAGCATCTATAATATATAAGGATCCAACCTTTCAATCTAAAAGGTCATCCTATCCTTGAAGGTCCCATATTTGTAGGGCTTTTCATGCTAATGATCTTGGCAAGGTGTTGGCATTAAGCATCAACATTTTCTAACATATTTGTCGAGACCAATCCAAAGTTTTAGACTTTAGTTTGTTCTATAAATAAAATGAAAATAAGTTCTATATTCTATGATTTTGGTGGCCAAAAGATAGACCTTTTTGCTATTTTTCCTCACATAATTTGTTCAGTTGATAGTTGTTTCAAAGTTGATATTATGGAGCAATTTGATGAGGGGTAACTAGTTCTCATTGCTTATAAATGGATTTGTTTAGGTTTCCTACAGGCAATAATAGGCCCTTATTTTGCAAATAAGTTACTTGTAGTATATGATAGTTGTTTTTGCAAATAAATGCTTCTAGGAATAGAGGTAGCATGATAGCCATGATAACAATTTGATATACAAAGAAAGGTAGATAGACAAGGGGTTGTAAGTTTACATATTATTTTAAGTAAGGTGCAAGTATTTTTAGTTTAATGTCGGAAGTCATTGTCTCTCTTATTTCTTGACTTCATGCCCACTAGTGCCCACTAGATGAAGGTGATACTCTTCTAGGTTCATTCATCTTCAATGAGTTAAAAGATCCCCTATGAATCACTAGAATTGTGGTACAAAATTGCATTGTAAAATGAGTCCACCATACAAATTGCACTCCCAAATAAGTCATGTCATTTTTTCCTTTAAAAGAACCCATAGGCATAAACATATGAGGCCTCCTTTGTTGGCTAAAGGTGTTTACAAGAATCATCAAAGAGGTGCAACACCATTGATTGGCCTTAACTACATGGTACAGGTAGAGCTTGCTTGGAAGGATACAAGAAACATCAAAGAAGCATGATCATAGGCTATCTCAGCAAAGATAAAAACAAAAGGCAATGCACTATAGACATTGACAGAGGCTTTTTAAATGAGGGATGAATAAGTTGTCCTTGATCTCTCTGTGAGATCCATGGCCCGCACTCCTTCCAAAGTTCTAAAGGAGACGTTAGAGGCAGCTGGAGTGACATTGGATAGAATTTGTGAGCTAGCAAGAGGGCCCACGGGTGTGTTTTATAAGTAGAAAGTCCACCAGAGAATACAACAGGGCTATGGTGGTGAATGAAAGAAAGGCAATGGTGGAGATAGGAAAAAGTGTGCAATTAATGCAAAGTATGCTTGTGGCCAAGGGAAATGGTTGAGACATTGAAAGCACACCTTCTCATCTTTGGAGTTAATGGAAAAATGTTGTTACATCAATTAAAAGAGGTGGAACATGCATTAATATAAGATTTGTTTTAATTTTGAAAGGCTCTAAGGCTTTTGGAGATGCCAAAAATTTCCATGGAGATTGCAATTAAAATGCATGAGGAGCAGGTCAAGTTGGTGAGTATTTATTTTTTTATTTATTCTTATCTTTGATAAATGTAAGTGTCAAAAAAATTCACGAGATTGTAATTAAAATGTATGGCTTCTAGAGATTGCAAATAAAATGTATAGTCTCTACAACAATAATAATGAGGATGAGGTCAAGTTGATGAGTATTTAATTTTCTCATTTTTATTGTTTCTCACGTACCTTCTATAAATGTATTTGTGATTATTGTTAAAAGTAATTTTTGTGATTTTTAAAAATCAATGGCTACTTAAAATACTTCATAATAGATGTTTAAAATATTTTCAAGTCTTCATAACTCCACACAATGACCTCATGCTAGTTCTTAAGTGCTTGGATGGTACCCATCCTTTTTGAATTTTTGTGAGAAAAGAGAGTGTGAGTTTTTAGTAGATTGGTGTTTTCTAAAATCTTGTGTATACAAATTATTTTTATGTAGTTTTCTCATTTGTACATTTAGAATAATTTTGATGCATGTATCCAAAATTTTGCTTACCTTTCGTAGGCATGTTATCGCACAAATATTATTTTCTTGTCTTTTATATTGTTGTAATCATGTCTATTTCATCTTTGTTGAATATTGGATCCTATGTATACAATCTCTAAGTACATGAAATTTTTTCTATTCTAACGCATTAACCTTGTATACTTTTTCTTCATTATGTTCTTTTTCTTTTTCTCTTATCTAATTTAGGCTAGCAACTAGAATAGATAAGGAACTTACCTTTCAATCTTGATGGTTGTTCTACATGACAAGGTGAACCGCACTTGCTTTCTATGCTAAATCTCTTTGTGAAGCTTTGTGATCTTGATATTAACATCATACTCCATGACTTTAGTGATTCATCCAACTCTTTTTTCATTGAGATCTCTACTTAACAGGAACTCCTTTATATGGGAAGAGAAAGACATAGATATACAGATACATGGGAAGATAAAGGGACAAATAGGTTGAGATATGAAGATAGATAGGGGTTTAGGGAGGGAGCAAGAGAGGGAGAGATAGAAGATGGGGAAAAGGGAGATATATGTAGAGAGGGGGAGAGGGGGATCGCGAGAGGGGGAGGCTAATATAGAGAGATAGATAGAGATAGGAAAAGTCGACGGCGAAGATGGTCGTCCGAAAGATAAATAGATAAAGAGATTGAGAAGAAAATCGAAAAAGATCGATAAATCCGTCGAAATTTTATTGAAGTCCGGGTCAGATCCGTCAGCCAGGAATCAAATCCGTCGACAAAATCATCCGAAATTCAAATCAATCAAAATCAGATCAGAACATCAATCAAAGACATCGCGCTCAAAAGAAAGAAGATCAAAGATCAGGCAGGTGATCGAGATCAGTCGAAATATGGGGAAGAGAGAGACATAGAATTAAGATGTGTCAATATTTAAGAATCAGTGTTTATTTCACAAATTCTTGCAAATATTGTTAAATTTTAGGTTATGTTCAAGTATAATTGTTAGATCAAAAAATGACCTTTCAGTTGGCAAAAAATTATAGGTGACAAAGTTTTCGACCACATTGATGAGCATATATCCAATATTTTAATACAATTTTATATCCTTCCTATAGCAATCTATATTTATTCACATATTCCACCCAAACTCAATCTCTCCAAGTGAGGTGTAGGCAAGCATATATGTAATACGTGATGTTTCTGCTAGATGATACTTACAATGATCTCCACCAAGCATGCTTGTAAACTCATGACAATGATGTAAAATATTTTCTTCCATGACGATATTGTTAGATACATTCTTCCTTAATGACATCTTTAGCTACTTTAAATTAGAATTTAGAATCATCATCCAAGGTTGGGATATGATACAGGAAGAGATCCTGCTTTTCTTCTCTTTTTTGTCTTCATTCTCCTCCACGAGCATGTTTTCCCAAGAGGAAACCAAGGAAGCCTTGATGGTGTCAGGATTATCATAAGTTTATCCATAACCATCTTCAATCTTCATATTATGTTTCTTTGCCTTCTAATTTTGCATGTTAAATGAAAAACTTGGTTTTACACTTTATTTAAGTCATTTAATCCTTGATTTTTGTCTCCAATAGATTTATTTAAAACTATAGACACCATCCAATTGAATTATGAGATTCCTCTCTTCTTCTATTAGGATGTAAGAAAAATAATTTGAGAGGTCTTTTTGGATCATAGCCATTCTACTTTCAAGGAGATCCTTTCTTTGAAAAGGTTTCTAAAGACTTGGATATTCCACTCTTTTAGTCTGATTTTTATGAATTTTAACTTTCGATTGAATATACACATCTTAGTGCAATGATCAATTGTTTGGGTGATCCAGGAGTCAGTGACAACCATTTTCGAAGTTTGAGTTTTCCATCTACACTTTTTCAAACTTTAAAGACACTCTTCTAGGGAATTTTTCCTTGTCTATGAGCCTGTAATCCGAACCAGTTTCAAATAGGGTTACAATTAGGGTTCAAATAGCTTTATGGTTGGGGTTAAGCTTCAATTTGGGTTAAGGTTCAATTGATTAAAAATAAGCATCTTTAGAAGAAGGATATCTCTCGGCGTACTTTACATATATTTTTAAAATATAGGTATGCTAGTGATAATATTCAGTCTTACCACATATTTATACTATATATTGTAAATAAACAGTCCAAATGAAAATAAAGAAAAAACCAAAAGTTGATAAAAAATGGACCCATACTTGAACACATGAGAACCTTTAAATGTTATATGAAAAAAACATAAATACATTCATGAAGAAGTGAAATAAGTATTTTTTTTGTTTGAAATAAAATATGACAACTCTCTACTATAAGTATATCATTTAAAAAATAAAATGCTCATTTAATAAAATAAGACACTCATTGAAACAAGTATTGTTATCATAGTGAAAAAATATTGTTCTTATGTGTACAACAATTGGGGTAGCAATGTACAAGTATTGGATAATTTTATATTAATAGTTTGTCCTATCACAAATATAAAAGGTGAGCAAAATAAATAACATGTATTTTCCCATTAAATGTGAAGGATTTTCAAAAAGTTTTAGTGTTCAGCTATTGGTCCATTTTTGTTCAATATAAGTTGTATTTTAAATCATTATGTGTTGTTTTTATAACAACAAATAGATTTTTTTTGTTCAACTATTAGTCCGTATGTGTTGAGTATAAAAGGTAGAGA